>JAUTXW010005263.1:0-133819 GCA_030620095.1 Kuschelorhynchus macadamiae | reverse complement strand
ATGAACATTTGCGAAATCAGTGTAAGCTTAAGAACTATCATATTTTTCCTCGATATGCTTGTATTTTAGAAGCGAAAAAGCCATGCTATCCTACCAAAGAAAAAACTGTTATATCTGAGAGTGGCGTAGATGTGGAACTACAGTCTTTGTTAGACCATACTGTTAGACGACTGCTATTAGTTCCAGATATAAAAAGTAATATACTGGCAACACCACCAGAGACATCAAGGTTAGTACTAAAATCAAAATGGGGATGCGATGGTTCATCTGGTCAAAGTATCTACAAACAAAATTTTTCGAATCCCAATTTAACTGACGAGTCTGTTTTTATGTCATCCCTCGTTCCAATCCAACTAAATGACGTTTTAGATTCCACAACTTTTTTTGGAAAAATGAGCGACCATCATCCACAAATTACTGTCGACCAATTTCGTTTCATTTTGTTAAAGAAACAAAATCGTATGTTACTGATTTTGTTAATTCCATAAATGACCAAATATCTAAATTGTCAGATACTAAAATTGAATTTCCTGGTAAAACGGTATACGTTAAGCATGATTTGTTTTTAACAATGATTGATGGAAAGGTGTGTCAGATTCTAACAGGCACATCATCTTCAGCGTGCTGTAATATATGCGGGGCAAAACCTTCCGAGATGAACAGTATACAAATTATTCAACAGCGACAAGTAAATCAAGATGCATATAAATACGGATTGTCACCTCTTCATGCTTTAATACGGTTTATGGAATGTGTGCTTCATGTTTCTTACCATTTGGAATTTATGAAATGGACGGCCAAATCATCGAATGAAAAAGAACTTCTAAAATCCAGAAAAATCAAAAATTCAATGTCAGCTCAAAGAAAAACTTGGAATAATTGTTGATGTGCCAAAACAAGGTAGTGGCACCTCAAATGATGGCAATACAGCAAGACGATTTTTTAAAAATTTTGAACAGGTGTCAGAAATAACTGGATTTAACAAAGAAATACTTAGACGTTTTGCAGTTATTTTACAAGTTATTAATAGCCGATGCGATATTAATGAGACAAAATTTGAAAACTATTGCTATGAAACGGCCAACATTTTCATTCAGCATTATTATTGGTATTATATGCCATCATCATTGCATAAAGTTTTAATTCACGGGGGTCAAATTATAAAGTCCATCAGTCTTTCAATAGGCCAGTTAAGTGAGGAAGCAGCAGAATCTAGAAATAAGGATTTTAAAAGATTTAGGCAGTCTCATTCTCGAAAGTGTTCTCGCGTTTCAACAAATGAAGATGTAATACATGCGTTACTTATTTCTTCTGACCTATTAATTACAAACTTGAGGTATAAATGGCAGATCAAAAATAATGAAACAGAACTGTACAGCGATTCTATAGACCTTTTAAATTAATATCAATGTTATTCTACACTTCAACTTTCTTTTTACTTGATAGCTTAGGAACTATACAGGGGATTTTCAAAGTTAAGTCATTTATTTTAACAGCATACAGAGCTTTCCAAAAGAAATTGATTTGCCAAAAATCACCTACATAAAAGTTCCATAGTAAAGTACAGTGTGCCCAAATTTGATTGCCAAGTGGAAATCTTTTTTATTTTCAATTTTTCAGCAACAACTTATTCTTGATAAAAGTTGGTGCTTGAAAAAGGAAAGCTTTTGACAATATTGAACCTGACTGTACCCTTTGGGATATGCCAATGCAATTGACAATTTATATTTGTATGGCTAAATAGGCCTCTAATCACTATCTACAAATAAAATTACCAAATTTCAAAAAAGTTGGTTCAAAAATTCTAACATAAAAAAAAATTAAACTAATTTTGAACACCCTGTATTTTGAAAACTGAGCGACCGACGAAAAAATGTTATTCTTTATTATTGTCTTAAAACTAAGTAAGCATTCGTCCCTTTTATTTTGTAAAAAATGTTAGGAAATACCCTATTTTAGGTCGCATATTATTAGCTTATTGTTAGATTCTTTTTGGGTGCTCCTGTATATTGCCAATTGTAATAAAAACTTGTATAATATCAAAATATAATTAGACATGCTTAAAAAATAGAAACTGATACATTATTTTTGACAGATATAATAAAATATAGGTTTTGGCCACATGTGTCCATAAGGGCGAACCAGTGTGCGACGCTGCGCGTCGCCTGCATGTAAGTGTTGCAGCAATCTGAATTTAGATGGTTTTATAACCTTGTTTCATTAAAATTTTTTGTATCCCGCTTTTTGGAATCCCAACCCCTCCCAATCGCTGTTTATTGAAAGATCCAAAATCAACTAGATTTCTTATCATTCTAAAAAATGTAATATTAAAGGGTTCTCTGCGTTCTGGATACCTATGTTTAAAAGGCCAGCAGTTTCATAAAAATGTATTTATTATAAAATACGACGATTGCTAAACATACCTTAATAAATATAGTTCCGAAACCTCGTTAACATCTTCGTTAGATTGTGCAAAGCAGAGCAACATGTCGTATTTTTCTTCATTAAAAAACGATTGATTTCTAGCCATTTTTTATTATAAAATTTAAAATAATTGTTGCATTTATCTAATCTAGCTTCAAAATAAACCATAGATTTTTGACAAATAATTTATTTAACGTGACAAAAATTTTCTTTTGTTTCGTTTAGGTAATCTATAAAACAACTAGTAGGTGGAAAGAATAAAATTCATAATAAACAATTAGGAATAGAATTTTAAGGAAAACACAGCATTAAAGACAGCAGAAAAAGCAGAGGGATTTAATGTTTACTTTATAGAGAGTATTGTAACAACCAGTAAACTGAGTCAACTTGATATTGATATAACACTAGGCAAAATGGATGACTCCAATGTCAGCATGAATAGATTTAAAAAGTAGTGTTGATGGCATAACCACGGAAATATTACAAAGTTCCTTTGAAGTTATTGGAGATCGATCGATTTTTACATATGATAAATACTAGCTTGGATTATGGAATATTTCCTAAAAAATGGAAGAAATCCACAATTGTTCCTGTAGAAAAAAAGGTAAATACTAACAGGTGTGAGGAGTTTCGCCCAATAAACATGGTTCCTGTATATGAGAAACTGATGGAAGTAATAGTAAACCAACAGTTTATTGACTACTTTGAGAAGAATAATCTTCTACTATCTACCAGGCGGGCTTCAGAAAGAATAATTCCTGTGAAAGTGCACTTCTGACTGATTTAATGAATTGGAGAAATGCATTATGTCGGGGGAAAATCATTGGTGTAGTCTTCTTGGATTTCCGTAGGGCATTTGAAACTATAGATCGAACAATGTTACTGGAAAAATTAAAGAAATATGGCATCAAAGATAAAGTTCTTCTGTGGTTTAAAGATTATTTGTCTGGGAGATATCAAGAAATAAAATTTATGAACACTACCCCAAAACAACAGGAGAATATATATGGTGTTCCACATATGGTATTTGTTTATAGTGTACAGTTTTTTTTATATATTTGTTTTTATTTGACATTTTAGAAAAATGTGTCCCAATATATAATGGTTTCAAATGAATTTTTATGAAAACATTTTTTTTTCATATACAGGGTGTTACAGAAAGTCTGGGCGTGGTCCAAGTTTCTTATTTCAAATAGGTACCCCATTTTTTTATTGAATTTTCGTTTATTTTACACATTTTTTATAAGTGTATTCATAAATGAAAGCCTAAAGAGATATTGTTATTTTTTGCTATTATGTAAAACAGGTAAACATTTTTCTGTAATGGTCATACAACTTTTCTGTCAATTCATTGAAAAGATGCATTACACTGACGAAGAAAGATTGATATTCTGTTTTCTACTAATAATAATGCTTGCGCGGCAAGAAGATGCTCAAGATATTTCATCTCGTTTCAAAAATATTGAACTGTAAATAAGGAACTTGAAGTTAAATATATATTTTTTCAATGGTTAATAGAAATTACCCACAGGATATAAAGTAACTTACGCAAATATTATTTATTTAGAAAATTCCATAGAGAAAATTTTTTTTAATAAATCTATTTTCAAAATTTATTCGACATTATAAAAAGCATGGATATTTCCCATACAAAATTTTACCCGTCCAGAAATTAACGAAACAAAAAATCATGTTTTGCCAGGAAATGTTGCTGATGAAAGATTAACAATATTTTTCAAAAAGTTTTATGGTCAAAACATTGAACACAGTGCAAGAATACAAGTACCTTTAATGGGCGTTATTGTTGATGAAAATGTAACATTTATCTAATGATCTGGAACCTATTTTGGATGACACCCCTCCGTCAATACAACCAAATTATTTGGCCAAAAACACAATGTTTTTGCGGTCCTAAAAAAATCAAAATTTTGAAACGTGGATTGGTCGGACTGGACCGATTCGGATGCCCAGTCCCTTAACACCTCTTGACTCTTTTCTGTGGGGATTTTTGCAGAATAAAATATATGAAACTCCCACGGAAGATATATAGGTGTTAAGAAGGAGAATAATTGAAGCCATTGAGGATTTAAACAATAATCATGCACAATTCATTATTAATGCGATTAATAAAATTTAAGCAGATTATACAAATTGTATTGAAATGAATGGTGGACATATTCAGCAATTATAATATTTATATTTCATTTCATTATTGAATTATTTGATAATATGTAGTTTTTTGTAATAAACACAGAAAAAACAAAAGACGCAATGCAAAAATGCTCTGTTTCAAGATTGTATCTTGAGTAATAAATGATCCAACCATGTGATTAAAAAAAGTTTATGTTAACGAATAGCAGGGCTGCCACTTTTAGCCACATGAAATATTCTATTGTAATTAGAACGCTCTACAGAGTGTTTAAAAGTTTCTCAACACAGGACCTAATGCAAATTAAATGGGAGGTCTGGCTAAAAAAAATTATATCTCCTTATTAGCTATTACACATCAATGGCTCAGTTAACTAATATATACATAATCATTTTTCAATCACTTCGTTGGTATTTATTACTGAAGATACGCAGGAAAGCTTATTTGCATTGCGACTTATGAAGGGGTCCATTTTTTGACCTGTGTGTAGTTTTTAAAATATTCTTTTCTGTTTTCGTTAATATTATACATATATTTTTTAAAAACATGTGTTGCCTTAATTAGATTCATATGCATATTTCCAAAATTCGATGTTTTTGGAATACCCCGTAGAAGGAAAAAAATCCACGTCTGATATTTCAAAAAATGTTTGTTTAGATGGCGATTCGTTGGAAGATGGTGATTTCTGTTCTGGTTGCCTGCGTATTTTCGTTATTCTCATAAGCTATGCGAAGGTTGTCTTTTTCCTCATCGGAAATGTGACATTTTATCCAGAAATTGACAGAAAGTCTACCAAACAGTAAAACAGTCACCGTCAATGACCAGTTTACGACCAAAAAAATGTTTACCTGTTTTACATAATAGTTTTCAAAAAATAACAATATCTCTTTAGGCTTTAGATTTAAGTATAGAATATCCCTTATAAAAAATGTGTAAAATTCTCAGGAGAATCCGAAAATTCAATAAAAAAATGGGGTACCTATTTGAAATAAGAAACTTGGACCACGCCCAGACTTTCTGTAACACCCTGTATATGAAAAAAAATGTTTTCATAAAAATTCATTTGAAACCATTAAACTTTTATTTGGGACACATTTTTCTAAAATGTCAAATAAAAAAGATAAGGGGGGTGGCAATATATAAAAAAAAACCCTGTACATAAATGACTTAGTTAGGCATCTAAAGGCATGTAATATACAACTTTTTGCTGACGACACTTTGCTGTACTTAGTAGGAGAAGATGCTCAAGATATTGTAAATACTGTAAATAAGGAACTTGAAATTGTATATAAATGGTTAACGCACAATGGGCTAAGTTTAAATATAGAGAAAACCAAATTTATGTTTATAAAAAATAGAAGATATCCCATCGAAACAAAAAATCATAGTGGTATCTTCATAAATGGCCAAAACATTAAACAAGTGCAAGAATACAAGTGGGCGTTATTGTTGATGAAAATGTAACATTTTCTAAACATGCAGAACATATTACCAAAAAAGTCGCTAAAAAATAAATCTTTTAGGAAGGATGAGTCCCTTTCTTAGTGATTGGTCAAAGCTAACCATATATAAAACAATATTACTACCACATTTTAATTATTGCACATCATTCTTGATTTTACTACCTAATTACAAATTAGACACACTCCAGAAAAAACAAAACATGGCTATGCGATATATTTTAGATACACTAGTATTAATGAGATGTTAAAAAACATTTTGAGCGTAAAACAAATTATATTTATAAACACAATGATATATATAAAATAAAACACCATATATTCAAACCATTTATTATTATACCAGAACTGTAGCAGATATAATAATTATTTTCCAGAGAAGACTTCTACGTAAACACAGTTTAAAATCCCAAAAAATTAACTGAAGATGAGTTGGAAGCTATGGCTTAGGTTATTTTTGATAGCGATTCTGAAGAAGAGGTCGGTGGTGAACCAGATTTGTCAGAAGACGAGCTTATAGAAGAATCTGATCACCATACTAATTCGGAGCAGGAAATGAGTGACTTAGATATTCCAGAAGACGAACTCATGGATGAAAATATGGAAAATTCAGATTTCGGAGAAGTAGTTGACTTAAACAATCAGTATGTTGGAAAGGATAAAAAAAGTGTAAGGTCGAAAAATGAAATGTGAGTAAATTTAGTAAAACCAGTAAGAAAAATTTATTGAAAATATTCCCGGGACCAAGGCGGTGCGCATGTGATATAACTGATGAGATGAGCGCTTTTATGAAAATATTTGATGAAGTCATGGTTGAGCAGATTGTTCAATGTTCAAATTTAGAAATTTCACGAGTACGACCAAACTATGATCGACAGCGAGACGCAAAGGAAGTTACGTAAAACCGAGATGCTTGCTTTTTTTGGATTATTATTTCTTTCTGGTTCTAAGAAGCAAAATCACACTCATTTTTTGGAATTGTGGACAAAGGATGGGACAGGATTTGAAATATTTCGAGCTTGTATGAATTACCAAAGATTTCTATTTTTGCTTAGCGTTATCAAGTTTGATGACAAAACAACCAGAGACAAAAGAAAAAAAACGGACAAGTTGGCTGCAGTACGATGTATATTGGACAGCTTTGTAGTTAATTGCAAAAAAAATTACAGTGTTGGTGAATTAGTGACAATTGATGAGATGCTAATATCATTCAGAGGACGGTGCAATTTTGTACAATATATTCCCAACAAACCTGCTAAATATGGCTTGAAAGTGTTCGCCCCTTGTGACGCTAAAACATTTTATGTTAGCAATTTAGAGCTGTACTGTGGAAAACAACCAGACGGACAATACAACGTACCGAATACTCCAACTGCAATAGTTCACCGTTTACTTGAAGAACTGAAAGGAAGTAATAGAAATTTAACGTGTGAAAAATTGGTATTCAAGCTACCCTTTGGCACATGAATTATTACAAAATAAGATCACAATGATTGGAACCTTGAAAAAAATAAACGAGAGTTGCCACAAGAATTTTTGCCCAACAAAACTAGAGCGGCTGGTTCATCTATTTTTGGATTCCAAAGGGAAATAACAATAGTTTCATACGTTCCAAAAAAAAACAAATCCGTCGTTTTGATTTCAACAATGCACGATGATTCTGCAATCGATCCAAATACCAATAAACCGGAAATTATATTGGACTACAACCGGACAAAAGGCGGAGTGGATACAGTGGATAAAATGTGTAACACATATTCTGTCAGTAAAAGATCAAAACGTTGGCCTTTGACTTTTTTCTTTCAGTTGCTAAACATAGCTGGAATTAATAGTCAAGTTTTATACAATGCCAATCATCCTTATTCTCCCTACAAATACAGAAGACTTTTCTTGAAAACGCTTGCTTTGAAGCTGATGAGACCACATCTTTCAGAAAGAGCTAAAATTCCAACTTTACCAACCGATATTAAATATTTTTTGTCTAAGTATCGAGAAAATGAAGAGGAGATGGACCAAGAGCCTCCCACAAAAAAACTTTATCTGTGGCAGGTACAACAATCACATGTGGCCTTTGCAGCAGATCAGTATACATATAAAGAAACATAGTGGTAATGTTATTACATGCCATAAATGTAAAGTACATGATTCTTCTAGTGAATAGGCAAACCCCGTGGAAAATGTTTGAATCCCATTTTTGTTGTTGTTTTATTCTACATAATATTAGCATTAAGTTTTTCATAATTTTTTTTAAAACCTTAATAATTTTTTACATTTTTTTTTTTTTTAATAAAACTGTGTTGGCAACCAAAATGACCTAGTATTATTATTTGTTGTTCTTTAAAATATATACAAAGTGATAAATAATCTCGCTGCAATGAAAAATGCAATGGTGTATAAAATACACCACGCGAGTAGTAACGGGAATATTTGGTACGCGAGTAGCTAAAGGTTAATTTATTTGTTGTCTGAAATATTTATGTTTGTTAAAATTCAAAAATGTAAACAACATTCTTATCATGAATTTTTTGCTAGCTATTGCTATTAATAAATGATTATTATTATTATTATTAATCCCAGCCTACTTCCAAAAACTGAGTCTATCTCTAAAAAAATGCAAATTACTGGGCAATTCGAATAGAAAAGAATATACTATTATATATTTTCGAGAAAGTTATTGTGAACTGAATATAAAATAAAAATATGGGGGGTGTCCCATTTAAAAAGTCATAAGTTTGTGTATATATGTCAAAAACGATAGTTTACATAAAAAATCTGACTACGCCACTGGATTCTAGGTGGAAAACTGTATCAGAGCCAGTTTTTGTCTCTCCGATAAGCTAAACAACAACCGAAATGTACATAATCGATTTTTAACTTAGTAATCCTATTATAGAAATAATTTAAAAAATATTCTTAATATTAATACCTAAAAATACTTAAAAATAGTATAGAAACAGGTCAAAGCTCTTAAGTATTTTAAAAGATACTTATTTTTTAAAACTTCCCAATGCTTATCTTAAAAACAGATAAATTGTGGCTGAGGCAACTTTTGCGCTCATAATTTATTATTGTTAAATTCTTAGGCTTGTAATAAATACGATAACATTTTTCCTAAAGAAAATAAATAAACATAATAGCATAATAAATATTTAAGTTTTTATTGAAAGGCGATAAGTTAATACTTATTTTTTTGTTAGATCTTACAGATGCGGTCGATAAATTTGCCAAAGCTGAAGCAATGTGTGCATTTGCTGGCGCAGTTAAAGCTGCGGAAGCTGCAGCTGAACTGGCTCCCCCAGAATTGGTCGAAGAAGCTGCTTTAGCCAGTGCTAGAGGTTTTCAGTCGAACATACGAACATCTGGCGTTCATGGAGAACTGGAGGGTGTGAGACCTATTGAAGTAGTTGGATATGTTGGAGTGACCAAACCAAAATACCCCACTAAGAGACACTAACTTTTTGTAATTTCATTGATACAGAAAAATGTTTCTTAATGTTGATATTTTTTGTGACAATAAACGTATATATACCGAATTTAGGTGTTTACACGAGCTCAACGATATGTATTTTTTTATATTTTGTTTTGTAAACCGCTAGGATATATATAGGCTATACAGGGTGTCCCACGACAAACTGCGGCGATCGATTTCTCAGAAAGTAGGCTTTGGAAAAATTTGAAATTTTGGCAGCTAACTAAAGTCGATGGGGGCAATTCGCCCAAGATATTTTCAAGATGGCGGCACTTCCGGTTATACCGGAAGTAGACGTCAACTTTCTTATTTTAAATGGAACACCCTGTATATAATCAAATTTTTGGATTCCTAGAAAAATTCTAGGTATATTTGATGTATAATATCCTATACCTAAGTTGAACTGTTTTTGAGATATTTTGAATTTTATGTTTGCAGGTCTAGACATAACTATAAATATCTGCTTATCGAAGTCTCCATTATTTATTTGCGAGTGGCTTCCTTGTCCAAAAGGATTCACTTTAGTGGCCTCTGCTGATATTTTTATAATAAATAAATATAGGTGATCAAAAACTGATATTATAAATATACTTTAAAAAATCGTTAAAAGTTACTTTTTTCAAATGGAAACCCCCAATTTTTATAATTTTATCTTATTTAACACCTAAAATAAGGGTGACTTTGCATAAAGTTGTCTATTCCAAAAATTTGTAGTTTTGAGTTATTGACGATTTAACATTTTTTATTCTAATAATGCCAAACGGCTTCTAAGTTTTCTTGTTAGTTGGCCATGATAGGGAGGCCTGGCGCGAACAAAACCAATTGGTTACTATAGAAACGTAATATTTATTGTCGTTTGACAATTACCTACTAAAATATTATTTATTATAGTAATTATAATAATTATTAAACTAATAATCACGGCGGGGCGATTAAATTACACACACAAGGATTATTTGAATTTGTTTATTATCTATAGGGAATCTAACATAGTTTTAACAAGAACATACCAGATATTTGCTGATAGATATCCAGATAAACAGAAACCGTCACCGAACAGCGTTAAACAAATGTTCGAAAACTATAAAAATTTTGGAAACGTCAAGGCAAAAATTAATAAGAGGAAGCCCATTGTTGATAATGGAAATGTCGAGATTGCAATGCTGGGATATTTTGCAGTATATCCAATGACATCCCTAAGAAACGTGGCAAGACAATCAGGAATCTCGATAAACTCAGTGCATAGGATTCTGTTAAAACATAACTTCCAACCTTATTTAGTATCATTGGTTCAACATCTAAAAGACACTGATTTGCCTAAAAGAGTACAGTTTTGCGAGTTTATTTTAACAATGGTACAAGATAACCCTAGATTTTTGAACAATATAATTTGGACTGATGAAGCAAAATTTACTAAAAATGGCCTTTTCAATAGACACAATTCCCATTTTTGGAGTGATTCGAATCCTTATGCAGTAAGATCGCGGAACTTTCAATGGCAATTTAATGTATTTTGTGCAGTAAGGAACGATGGAATAATAAAACTGAATTTTTACGAAGAAAATTTGAATGGTAAGTGATACAATGACAAAACACAAGGACTTTTTTAATGACAAATAATCCATTTAGGTAATATTACAATAATTTTTTTTATCAATTTAGCGTCAATCCAAAATTAGATTATCATTTAGTAAATATTATTACATAAATAAATTAAATTAAATTATTTATACAGGTCACACTACACTACTTCATACAAATACTGGTCAACATACCGTAACACATCATATCTAAGAAAATATATCGAACCAAGTTTTATAGGGAAGTTATCTTTGGTTAGATATTTACAAGCTATTTATACAGGGTACTTTAGAAAGTCATAAAATACTAAATCTTCTTTTTTTTACTGAGCACTCTTCAGATTAAATTAACTGAATTTTGATGTATTTTGTTTCTTCTTAAATCAATAAATCGATGAATATTATCAAAGCAATTCCTTCCGTAAGATTATGTCTATAAACTTTTGCAGGAGACAGATATCTATCTATAAGAGTTGGACAACGAATATTTAAGTAATTTACCTTTGGCAGAACATAGTCAAATTTTCTACCAACACGATGGCGCCCCACTACATAGAACCGTTGCAGTTACTAACTTTTTACAATCTACGTTTTACGACTGGTGGATTGCCAAGAATGGACCTTTCCTGTGGCCTCCTCGTTCCCCCGATCTGACAGTTTTTGACTATTTTATATGGGGAACGACAAAAGGAATCGTTTATTTTAATCCAGTAACAACGAAAGAAGACTGTAATGGCAAGGGTAAGGGACGCGTTCCAAAGTTTATCTCCAGCTTCAATTAGAGCGGCCACCCACGAGGGATTTATTCGGAGATGCAAAAAATGTTTGGAAGTACAAGGTGAACATTTTCAACATTTATTGAAAAAATAAGTTGTGCCCTTGTGTAGACTAGACTATAATGGGAATAGGCTTTCTTTAATTAATTTTTGTCTTCACGGTTTCAACATTTTTATAGTTTTCCAACACTTGTTTAACGCTGTTCAGTGACGGTTTCTGTTTATCTGGATATCTATCAGCAAATATCTGGCATGTTCTTGTTAAAACTCTGTTAGATTCCCCATAGATAATAAACAAATTCAAATAATCCTCGTGTGTGTAATTTAATCGCCCCGGCATGATTATTAGTTTAATAATTATTATAATTACTATAATAAATAAATAATATTTTAGTAGGCAATTGTCAAACGACAACAAATATTACGTTTCTATAGTAACCAATTGGTTTTGTTCTCTCTCCCCGTCATGGCCAACTAACAAGAAAACTTAGAAGCCGTCTGGTATTATTAGAATAAAAAATGTTAAATCGTCGATAATTCAAAAACTACAAATTTTTGGAATATATTTATACAAAGTCACCCTTATTTTAAGTGTTAAATAAAACAAAATTATTAAAATTGGGGGTTTCCGTTTGAAAAAAGTAACTTTTAACGATTTTTTAAAGTATATTTATAATGTCAGTTTTTGATCACCCTATATTTATTTATTATAAAAATATCAGCACAGGCCACTAAAGTGTACCCTTTCGTACAAGGAAGCCAACCGCAAATAAATAATAGAGACTTCGATAAGCAGATATTTATAGTTATGTCTAGACCTGCAAACATCATTTTTTACATAAAATTCAAAATATCTCAAAAAGAGTTGAACTTAGGTATAGGATATTATACATGAAACATACCTAGAATTTTTCGAGGAATCCAAAAACCGGATATAACCGGAAGTTCCGCCGTCTTGAAAATATTTTGCGCGAATTGCCCCATCGACTTTAGTTAGCTGCCAAAATTTCAAATTTTTCTAAATCCTACTTTTTGAGAAATCGATCGCCGCAGTTCAAGCAAATAAGGGTAAAAGAACATTGAACAGTGCTAGTAAGGTTTATCATGATAATATTTACATGTCTATTTATAAATAAATATTAGATTATTTGATCATTAAGGCACACTGGCGTACCTAATAACATATTTTAATAATAAATTATTACGCTGAACATAAGTGCTATAAAATATGAAAAGGACTTACTTATAGGCGATGCATTGTCACAACGTTTCGACTAATGGTAATCGCAGACTAATCTTATGACTATGTCAGATGCCGCCCGCCCAGTGGTCATTTGTTACAATCTGGCAGAGAAGAATTATATTTTGGTTTAAGATGACACAAAACTACAATATTAAATACAATTATAGTATATCTATGCTATATTATATATTAGCTCACACGTATACAGGGTGTTGGATTAAGGCTGGCCACCTGCCGTATCTCAGAAAGTGCTGGTTCTAATTTAAAAAAAATGTAGAGGTAAAGTTAAAAAATTAAAGTTAAAAGAAATCGTAAAATATTTTGAGGTTTCTCAAATGGCCGCTAGTGGACGTAACAAATAAACAAAAGTTGAGATACTGATTTTGCCGTGAATTTCACTAATTAGGAAATATAAGCTTTGCATACGTTAACGAATTGCGCAAATAACGATATCATCAAAGGGTATGCTAAAACTTTTTGTCACAGCTTGTATTAGGGTTAAAAAGTAGGGTCAAAAAAGACAATAAATAAAATTTGAGAAAGCCAGCACAAAAATTAGTGCATAGTAAATTATTAAGAATACACGTAGGTAAAAAAAATAAATCATCAATAATTCAAATTCAAATTCATTTTATTAGTTCCTAAGATCACAAATATGATATAGAACAGGTCAATGTTTTAAAATTATCTAAATACTAATTTAAAATCAAGAACACATTTAACAACATTGAACAAATATAAAGTATATGTACAGGGTGTTCAGTTATATTTTGAACGGGGTCTATACGCTTTATTTCTCAAGATATCAAAAAATTATATTTTATTGAAAACAATAATAATAGGTTTAATTTCCTTACCTTTAAAATATAACAATATATAAATGGTTATCTTCATTTCTAGTGTTTGTTCTTTTTTTTCTAATCAAAGTTTTTCTGTTCTCAAAATTCTTCACAATGTAATAAATCGTAGATATTGAGGGAGCAACTAAATTAGGATACTCTCTCCTATATTGATTTCGCGCTTCACGATAATTATTTACACGAAAGTATATTTTTAAAATATTGGCTTTTTCTTGATCAGTAAATCCCATAGTTTTAAAAATAAAGACAACAAAGTTGGCTAAGTAAGTGATGACAGAACGGCCATATTGAAGGAAAAACATAAGAACAATAATTATTGATTTCAAAGCCTCCCATTATTTTTCCAATAGGCCAAAGCTGCTCATATTTTAAAACAAGTTGATAAGTGATGGGCAGAACGGCCATTTTGAAGTAAAAACAATTGAAACCAAAGTTTTCTATTATTTCTACTATACTTAAGCCAGAGCGGATAATTGATCCACGTTTTTTCAAAATTATGGGATAATGGTTACAGTGAGCATAGACAAACCATATATTTTTGGAATCAGGAGAAAAAGCTTTTCTCAATAAACTAAAAATATTCAAAGGTATTTATTTTTTCCCTTACCCCCTCTTTCTAATTTTAAGCAGGGGGTAAACGATTATACACTTCCCAAAATATATATAGTGAGGTTTTTGACAACGGTACATTGTTAGGCCCAAAAATAAATGCTCAACTTTGCCTCAATTTAATCGACCTCGTATAGATCCCCATGCATACACTCGATTTGTAGCATCTTATATAAAATATTGTACTTTCTTGTATCATAAGTTCACCCTGTATATTAGTTGTGAAGGGGCATTGGGGTTTCTTTATACAGTTCATACAGTGACAAATATTTGACAGGAAAAATCGTATAACAGTTCAAGAGCTAATATGATGCTGTCTGAGGTACATTTGGTGACGATGGTACATGTGTCAAATTTCAGGTTGATCGGCTGGGATGATGATGGGTGAAAAACACCTAAAGCATTTTATTGTCAGTAGAGCCTATATGAAAAAATGTCTATAACTCCAGAGATTGCAGTCTATTGCAGCAAGGTTTTATGGAGTTGCGAGACCAATACTGACCAATACTAATACAAATCAATATCAGCGAGTTTAGTTTTTCAAATATAAAAACTCCCAATATTACCTCTCAAAAATGACTAAATGAATATCTGTTATTTGATTTTTTAAATACTAAAACTAAAAATAACAGCAAATTTGGAGAGACAAGTTCTACTTACCCATTTTAAACTCTAGAAAATATAATACTAACAAAATTTTACACACGACACGTGTAAACCAAACAAGTATACAGAACCACAATCGATTAGACTTACCATAGCCGCCTAGATGTAACTTCGTTTTTAACAGCTCGCAGCCCGACCAAAATGGGTGCTATGCTATTGTTCAATTGTTTTTATAAGTTTGTGGCGTTCATAGGTAAACTATTTGTCACAACAAAAGCATTGTGTTCAAATTTTTATTTTTTGATTTACTAACTGCCAGATCGCAAAAATTGACTACTGTGCGCCGCCGGGCTATTGGCATATATTTATGAGAGAGGTCAGAGGAGATATAGCTTCTATGTCATATGACATTTACATACTTGATAAATCATTTTGCGATAACAATGATCGAAAAAACGCATTTTTCCCTATTTCATATCAATTTATAGACGAAACCGTTTTTTCTGTGGTTGTGATGCTAAAATTCGATTAATTAGAAGTGTTTAATGATTCTGATACATGTTCTTGTGCTGTTAAGAGATTATGGACTCAATGTTAAATAATTCCTATATTCCTTCGATAAGTGTCTGACCCTTTGATGATTACGGGGTAGGGTAAAATTTTAAATTACAAGGGGTTTAGGCCCTAGGGGCTTGAGACTTTGAGATGGGGTATCATCCCAGACAACCCCCATGCGGCGTTGTCATATTGTGCACAATTTCCCTAAACTTAGGGAAAACGTAGACTTGGCAACGTCTTGCCTTGCTATGGTATATATAACAACTTATATAACGCACAGGTAAATCCTTATATGCTTTGCAATCAATCAAAACCCTGTTGTTGATATTCACTAGATTTTGATACGACAATTTACAGGCCAGTCTAGGGGTTACACAGGTAGGAATTATCGATATAACACATTACAAGGTTAAGATTTTACCAACAGGATCAAATAATGGGGGGAGCATCTTACTATATTGTTTTTTTTTATGTAATGAATTAATTGGGTCTAGAAAAAACTGATGATATTTACAATAACAATTCGATATTTTAGTAAATATAAGCCACTAAGGTCTAAACAAAGAGGGATCAATATTCTATGAGAATTTGACACAACGCTAATTTTTTCTTACCAAGCGGCGGAGATTAGTTATACTTCCTGCAATATAATAAATAAAACCATGTATACTGAATTAATAATTAATATTTTTTCTTATTTATTTATAATTATTACACCACCGTATACAGGGTTATGATAAATTAAGGAATAAATTCATTATCTTGGAAATTAAAACTATACAGGGTCACTCACAAAAGTTGTACAACTGTCATCTTTGATTTTTTCAATACAACGCCTTATTTTTTTCTGCTGATTTAAATTCTCTATGAAATTCTAGACATTTTTGGTATGACATAACCTATACTGAAAATCAACAGTTATCGAAATATGTTTATCTAAATAAAACATAAAACACATATCAGGAAATTAAATAAGAAAACTACTTTATTAAATTTTGAAAATGTCCACCATTTACAGCTCTACAATGCCCTAGACGATGGAAAAACTCTTGTTGCACATTAGTAACTGTATCACATTGAATATATCTTTAACAGTTCGAATACGATCCTTAAGAATTTCAATAGTATGTGGCTTATTTTTAAACACTTCGTTTTTCACAAACCCCCAAAGAAAAAAGTCTAACGGGCTTAAGTACGGCGATCTTGCCGGCCACTCTATTGTTCCACGTCGCCCAATCCATCGTCTCGGAAAGGTTTCATTTAAATATCTCCTGACATCAGCTGCAAAATGGGGTGGTGCCCCATCCTGTTGATACCATAACAGTTCACTGGGAAGATCCGGATCGTTTACATTAGGATGTAGGGTAGCTAATGCTGGTATAAGATTCTCTTCCAAAAATTGAAGATACATTTGCCCCGTTAGTGAGGAATCAAAGAAATATGGACCTATAACTTTATTGCCTACAATACCTGCCCATACATTAACACTTTGGCGATACTGTGTATGACTTTCCCTGTACCAGTTAGGATTTTCTTGTGCCCAGTGTCTAAAATTTCGTTTATTTACTTCTCCATTGAGACAAAATGTTGCATCATCTGTGAAACAAATTCTTTTGACAAATAATGGATCATGATTACACATGTTGGTCATAATTTCGCAAAACTCATTTCTGCGATCTGAATCATCATTTATTAATTCTTGAACGAATTTCACTTTATAGGGATAAAAATTTTCTTTTTCAAAAATTTGGAAACTGTTGTTTGATGTATATCATTATCATAGGCTGCGTCAATAGTTGAGGAATGTGGATTATCTTGAAAAGTTAAGAGAACGTCTAGTTTCTTCTTCTTAGTTCTGCCAGTATCCGTCCATTTCCTTTCTATTTTGCTCACTGCGGATTGAGTAATAGATTGCCTACGAGGATATCTGTTGTTAAACAGCTGACAAACTTTTTTTGTGTCCTAGTCTTATCACCAGTACCAAGCATTATTAGAATTTCAATTCTTTCTTTCTCTGTTAAAAGCATAGTCAATATTTGAAATCAAAATGGCAGATCGTAAATAAATTATATGACTTGTCAACACAGTGACAGTGACAAAGTCATTTTTCTTTGGGATTACGCGACAGACATAGGTAGGGTATACAAATGTCCGATAGGTTATTAAATACACAGGTTTTATTTAGATAAGAATATTTCGATAACTGATGATTTTCAGTATAGGTTATGTTGGCTCTTGTAAAGAATTTTACCCATGGAATTTAACAAATTTAAAATATACATTTGAAAGATTACCTTTTTTTAATAATTCCTATACACAAAAATTTATGGATGAGGCACTTTTTCAAATTATATCCAAAAAAAACTAAGGTTTCGGAAGGTTGCACTGAACTTGTTTTTGGCGTATCGCTAAAAACATATTTTTCACAAACTTAATTTATGAACTACGTAAAAGACTGATTATATTATAATGCTTTATAACACAAAAATGATTATTTCTAACTAAAAATTAGAAGTTATTATTATATTAGACATTATTAAACGTTTTTAAACATAATTACAGCTGCTAAATAAAAAGAGAGCGGCAGTGTCGTCTGTTGGACGGAAATCCAGTGTGCTGGGGATGCTACGTTGCCAAGATTATTTTATATATGATCTTTATAAATTATATAGGAAAAACAAAATGCATTTGTGGGTTGTGGATCGGTACTATCAGGAGCGCGAAGGCACTAGGTGGATTGGTACCGGGTTAGCACCAGGTTAGGCGCCGTAGGCGTTATCGTTGAAGCCCTAAAAGACGAACAACAGCGCAGAGCATCACTGGCGAAAGTCTAACATTCGGCATCGGCCCAGAGGGCCGATGTCGAATGTTAGGCTTCCGCCAGTGATGCACCCGCCTATTGATTAGTGTTGACCGCACTAGGTAGATTGGTACCGGGTTAGCACCAGGTTAGGCGCCGTAGGCATCATCATTAAAGCCCTAATATAAAAGACGAACGACAGCGAAGTGCATCACTGGCGAAAGTCTAATATTTGGGATCGGCACAGGGATCCACATGCGTTACTAACGGGAGACAAACATGAAAAATGTAATACAATACAATAATGTAAGTTTGGCAACAATGCAAGATAGCCTTTCTTCAAATTGTCATATTAAGGAATATAACGCGTTGTAACACAGTGAAAATATCGAATTTCTTTTCGGTTTTTTTTAAAGAAAAAGTGGTTCATCCATTTCTTTTATTTACTTAAAACAATTAAATGAAGGTAAACTTTCTATTTTATATTAAAAAATTATCAAATTCCGTGGGTTTAATTGTTTACAAGACCCGGTTATGTTATATAATCAGCAGACAAAAATAAGGCGTTGTATTGAAAAAATCAAAGATGACAGTTGTAGAACTTTTGTGAGTGACCCTGTATAGTTTAAAATAATTTTTAAATATGCGTAAAAATAAATCTAAATCGACGGGTTCGAGCGTTTTTCTATTACCTTTTTAATTTCCAAGATAATGAATTTATTCCTTAATTTATCATAACCCTGTATATAAATTTTAACTGCCATATATAAAATACTTAAAAAAAGCAGATCAATATATACCTATCTGTAATTAAAAACAGCCCGTATACAAGTGAGCAGTGGCGGTTTTTTTTTCAAAATTTCAAAAAATAACAACTTTAATCCAGCGCTTACGCAATACTACAGACACCCAATAATACATTACCCGCGTTCCGTGGTAAATTCGTCTTTCCACCGATACGAATTAGGCAGGCGTTGTCGCACTGCCAAGTGACGACGTCGCGGCCCATCCAATAGCAAATACATGTGATAGGCGTTGTGACCTTGAAGCCATCAATAATCGACAAGCTCTCTATCGAATGGGAGCTGCCAAGAACTTACTGGCAGTGTTTCGTATTGTTGCTTGCTATTCCGTTCTAAAACGTATGTCGCAGGGAATATGAAGATTGTTGCAAAAAAATCGTTTGTATTGTTACTGTTTCACAAGATAATGCCTCATGTAAATGTCTTTTTTAATGAGCTTCAAAAATGAATTATAGTTCTGCAGAAATAAGTAGGTATTTTAAAATATTTAAAGAAAAAAATCAGAAAATGCATGATAATTATAGGTGTACTAGCTGACCCGGCAAACGTTGTTTTGCCATACACAATAGGAAATGTTTTTAAAGTATCTGACACTATAAGTGTGTGGGAATTTGAAAGAGTAATGAAGCGTTGTAGACAATTGAAGCATACTTTATTTAAGTTAATATAGTAATCTTTATTAAAATACCAAATATATTAAATTACAGATTTTGATAGCTTGACACTACTACTAATTATTATGGCATTTAAAAAATAAACAAAGATTATTCTCTCAGCGCAATGGAGTGTACAATATTATTGGTCAGTCCGTCTATTACGGTTCATGAGATATAGCCTGGTGACAGACGGACGGACGGACAGCAGACTCTTAGTATTAGGGTTCCCGTTTTTACCCTTTGGGTACGGAACCCTAAAAACCGCTGTCGATGGAATAGCTACTTCAACATCATAAAACCCCTTCATAAAATAAATTTATTAAATGTCTTGAATTTTTTGTTCAATTGCAAAGTGAGTCCTAAAATTGAAATTAACACTCTCATAAAATATATTAGTCATTTTTTTCGCTGTTAGAATATATTTATTTAAAACCTCTCTTTCAATTTGGTAACTCAACTCCTTCAAAAGTTAACGTTTAAAACAGATAATTTGGATAAATTTTATTTAGCAAAACAACTGTCCATCACTTTATTTCCACAAAATGTTAAAGTATAATAAATTACATACCTTTAAAGTAAGGGCGTTGTTGGCACAAAATAAATGTCTATTATTAATTATTAACTGAACTGAAGTAAATTAACTTGAGAGGCGTATCAGTCGAGACACAATTAAAACAAAAAAACTATATTAAAAACAAAACAATACAGGTTTCATCCTGTCTGAGTACTCCGTAGAGTTGATTTGATACTTGCGCAGGCGCGTATAACCCGTGTATGTGGGGTTGCGGTTGCGTTGCTGTACGGGAAATTCAATTCAAAATGATTTATTTATGCGGGACCGCCATGCCAGCTAAATCAATAAATATTTTTAATAACATAAAAGAACAAAAATAATTTTCTTTAAAAAAAAACCTGAAACTAAATATGTAATACCCGATTTTTAAGGAAATATAAAAAAAAATGTGGTAGAAAATAAAAAAAAAAAAAGTAGTTTACAACGGGACTCGAAAAAATTGTAAATAACGTGAATAATACAAAAATAGCTATTAAAAAATAGGGGTTGATGGTAGAAGGGTGAAAATTTAGGGTTGTATGTACTTTTTAATGCTGAATCGTGAAAAAAAAAACAAACAATTTTGTCCAAAAATTAAAAAAAAAATTTTTGGGGTGAACCACCCTTAATTTTTAGGGGTGTGAAAAATAGATGTTGGCCGATTCTCAGACCTACCCAATAAGCACAGAAAATTTTATGAAAATCGGTTTAGCCGTTTCGGAGGAATTTGGTAACAAACACCGTGACACGAGAATTTTATATATTAGATTAAGTGTAATCTTTAATTTCCGATATTAGAAAAACCTATCGCATCTCCGCAAAAAATCCGGGCGATAAGCCACCGGCTATCCTAGTGCAGTTTGCAAATGATGTTAGTCGTGTCTCGGTACTTAAAAATCGGAAATTATTAAGAACGACGGACGTTTCTGTGCAAGAGGACCTAACTAAGTTTCGTCTTTTTTTAATGAAGAAATCCGTTCAAAAATTCAGTGCTAGGTCAGTGTGGTACTCACAAGGAAATATTTATGTGAAAGATAAAAGTGATATAGTTCATCGTATAAGCGATCTAGATGTTTTAAATAAATTATAGGATTATTTTTACAAAGGGGATTTCATGTTTATGTCTCAATACCCTTCGTATTTAGGTATATATACAAAGTACTTTATTATTTTTTGTGGTAAAACCATAAATGATTTGGGAACATGTAGAATATTATAACTTATGTTATTTTGTTTACAAAACGTTCGTTCACCGTTTTTTTTCTTTTTGAGAAGTTAGTGTTAGGATGTTATGATTTATAATTTTTTTTTTTTCATTTGAGTACATGTTGTGAACATCTAATTCATAATTGCGTGTTTTCTTCAAGACACTTATATTCTGCTTTGCTGGATAAAATTACGTACTTAATATCATTATATTAGACTCATTTTACTAGTAATTGATGCCTATGTGATGATATTTTTTTTTGTTAGAATATACTAGGATTTTTTTTGGTTCTCGTACAACAAAGATATTGTAGGTTTATTTTTAAAATCTTATGCAGGTAGCTGTAGGTTTTGGTAGATATTTTTTTTTCATTTTTTATATATTATATAAATTCTACATTCCTTCATTTATATCGTTCTTCTTTAAATCCTTTACCTTTTCTTCTTCTGTGCTGAGAGTTTTTAAATGTCTTTTAGTATAACCCACATCAAAGTTTGTTCGATAATTTCATATTTCGACAGTTTTAAGGAGTATTACGAAAACAAAAACTTTGAGTTCATAGGTGTCACAGAGAGTTGGTTACGTTCAGATATCTCTCTCTAATGAGGCAATTAATTTACAAACCTATAATTTAGAAAGAAATGACAGACAGGACCGTCGAGGGAGAGGTGTGGCTGTTTATATCTAGGACGATCTCAAATATGATGTTATTCTGACCGAAAAGTTTGATTTTTTAGAAAGTATCTGGATTTACATTTTTTTTTAAAAAAGTACGAAATTATTATTGGCACTATTTATAGACCTCCAAATTCTGAAATTGCTAATTTTTAAATACATTCGAAGACACGTTAATCAATATTTCCTCCTCATATGAAAACATTTTTTGCATAGGCGACTTTAACACGGATAAGTTAAATTATGAAAGCCCTTTGACAAGGCAGCTTTTGCAAACTGTGGAACCCTTTAATTTAGAACAAATTATTTTAGAGCCGACTAGAATTACCAATAGAACTCAGTCTTTAATTGATCTTATTTTAACGAATTGCGATAAAGTTGTGAATAAAGGTGTTGTTGATTGCCAGTTTTCTGACCATTGCTCAGTTTTCTGCCAGATTAACTATTCTTGCGAACCTAAACCACCTAATAAAATACTATATAGATCACTAAAAAATATTGATATAAATTTGTTTCAAAGGGGCCTGGAAGCAATAACATTTAATGAGATATATAATATTGAAAATATTGACGAAAAGATAAACTTTTTAAATAATACTATATTGACTTTATTTAATAAGCATGCACCTATTAAGCACCTTACTGAACGCAATACACCTCTCCAGCCATGGATCACAGAAATATTAAACGCATGCAGAAATTAAGAGATAAAGCCTTTCGTGATTTTAAATCTAGTAAACTGCCTAGCAAGTGGGATTATTATAAACAGTTAAGGAATTTAACAAATAAATCAATTACATTAGAGAAAAAAGCTTATTATAGGCATACCTTTCAAAATAGTTCCATAAAAGATAAGTGGAAAGAGCTTAATAAACTGAGGCCAGTAAACACAAAGGAAATTCCGAAGGTTTTTAAAGATACAAATAAATTTAATTCATTTTTTATAAATTCAACCAAAACAAATAATTCGGTAAATAATGATCTACTAAATTTTTACTTAAATAACACTAAAAATAATCTGAATTCCTTGTTAACTTTTAATACTGTAACGGACAATGATATTCTTCAAAGTAAAGCTGCGGGCACAGATGATATTAATATAACTTTAATCTCCCTGTGCTGCCCTCATATTATTGGTTTTATAACACACATTGTTAATGAATGTATTCTTCATGAAATATTTTCCTGACATTTGGAAAAAAGCTATTGTCACACCCCTTCCCAAAGTTAGTTCTCCGAAGGATTTAACACAATTTCGTTCAATAAGCATACTTCCAACGTTTTCAAAAAAGAGTGCTGGAAACTCAAATACGCATACATGTTAATCCAAATAATATTTTACCAACGAAACAATCCGGATTTCGCCCTAAACATAGTTGCGCGACGGCAATGGCGGATGTTACTGACGATATCTTTTTCGATAGAGACAATAACGAAATCACAGTATTAATTTTACCGGATTTTAGTAGAGCATTCGATTTTTTAAATCATAAAATATTAATTTCTATGTTACACTATATCGGGTTTTCGGTAAATGCGTTAAACATTATTAAATCATTTCTCTCCAATAGATTTCAACGATTTTCTTAAAGATGATTCTGGGGTTCCTCAAGGCAGCATTTTAGGACCTCTTTTATTTAGTATCTATACATACACTTTCCATACACATTTTAAATACTGTCAGTACCATCTGTACGCCGACGATACCCAGCTGTATTTATCTTTTAAACCTTCTGACTATAATCAAGCCATTATTAAAATTAACTTCGATTTAGACCAATTGCTTAAAATATCCTGTAAACACATGCTAAATTTGAATCCGTCTAAGTCGGTTGTTCTCTTATTTGGTAATAAAAATATTCTTAATGAAATAAAGCCAGATATAGCTATAAGCATAGAAAATCAACGTAAATGTAGTTGAAAGCACAAAAAGTTTAGGTCTTGTTTTAGATTTACATCTTCAATTTAGTTCTCATATTTCTCACATTCTTAAAAAAACATACTGCTCTCTGAAATCATTGTTTCCGCATAGACACTACCTTGATCAATACACTAAAAAGGAGCTCTGTGATTTATTAATATTATCACATTTTAATCATTGCGATCATATATATGGTCCATGTTTGGATAGTTATGACTTACGAAGAGTTCAAAAAGTGCAGAACAGCTGTATTCGATTTATCTTTGGTATTAAGAGGAGAGACAGGGTAACCCACAAACTTAAAGCAATTTCATGGCTAAATATGTATAACCGACGTAAGCTCCATGCCCTTTGCTTTTATTATAAATTACTTAAATTTAAATCACCTCCTTATCTGTATAACAGAATCACTTTTCGCACGGACAAACATCATTTGAATTTACGCAGGAATACCTTAACGATTCCACGCCATAAAACTGAAATATTTGAGAGATGCTTCTCCTATAACATTGCTTTAAATATAAATTCGTTGCCTCCAGATTTATTACAAATTTCTACGTCATTATAAAGTTTTAAAAGAAACATTACTACTCAGTTACTTAATTCTCAATAGCATTTAAATTACTCTCAGCCTTACTCTTCCTTCTTGTTCTTCTTTCTTTTTCTTTCTCCCTTCTTTCCTTTCGTGTCTTCATTTTTTAATATTGTAGCATTTATTGTTGTATTTTTATTAACTATCTACTTGCGAAAATGTCTTAATATTAGTTTGTAGCCGCATTGGTAGAACAGAATCTGGACTTCAGAAATCTGAAATGCGTGCTTTTATTTGCCTTACCTTTGTGATTTTTAATTTTGTTTTTATATATGTATACATGTGGTAAATTATAAACGTTATTATTATTATTATTATTATTATAATGCAGCAGGCAAGGGCGATGGAGGTGTTTGAGACGAAAAGAATATATATTGATTAGTTAGATGCAGTAAGTTTATTTATTTGCGAAAAATTTGAATGGTACTACATATCGTTTCCTCACCCATTTTCCACGAATTTTATTATGTGGAGCGCAGACAATCAAGCACAGAGTTTTTTTACTTCCCTCGTAAAAGAGTAATGTAATTGTGAAAAATCACGTCAAAAAATCAATTCCGTCGATCTCTCTGTCTGTTTGTTCGCGGCATACTTACCGGATTGACTTCAAATTTTGGTCAAAAATTAAGGGTTATATGGGGATGACCTTGCAGCGTTTTGATAAAAATCCAATATGGTGAAACAAAATGGCGATCTAACGAAATGTTTAAAAAAACTATGATTAAAGAACTATTTATTCAATTTATCTCAATTTTTGCACAGAAGTCAAGTACCAAGGAGACATTAACTGATAAAAAAAATGGCGACCTAATAAAATACTTAAAAATTCTGCTTGAATAAACTACTTAACGGATTGATTTCAAATTTTGTGTAGTACTTAATTGAAATATCAAGTTTTCACGTCCTTAAATATCAAATATTATGTTTTATCAATTCCATCAGACTTCAAATTTTGATCAAAAATCAATAGTCATATGGGAATGACCTGGTAATAATTTGGTAAAAATCCAATATGGCGCAACAAGATGGCGGTCTAGTGAAACGTTAAAAAATTATTACTATAAAATTAATTATCCAGTTTACTTCAAATATTGCACAAAAATTAAGTGTTACATAGAAATGCACTTGTAACATTTTGCTATGAATCCAAGATAGTAAAACAAAATGGCGGCCTAATAAATTATTTAAAAAATCAGCCCTCAAAAACTATTTATTAGTTTAATTTCAAATTGTGTGCAAGCATTAAGTGTACGTGGTTTAGAGATAAACTGGTAAATTTGTGGTACGAATGCAAAATGGCGAACGAAAATGGCGGCCAAATAAAATGTTTAGAAAATCAACGTAAAAAACAACTTCAATCGACTTTAAGTTTTGCAGAAAAATTAAACGTGATATAAGGAGAAACTGGTACGAATTAAACATGGCGGAACAAAATGGCGATGTGTAACACTGTAAAAACTACTTATTCGATTTATTTAAAATTATGCCCAAAAAACGAGTGTGGCATAGATAGAGAAACACATTTTAGTAGGAATCCAAAATGGTGGAACAAAATGGCGCCCAATAAAAATATATGAAAAGACAGTATATGTGTTAGTAAATTACTATATACTGAACTAAACTGGGGTACATTTCTCTATGCCTAATAAAAGGAAAGATTCATAACAGGGGAAGTTCCGGGTAAAGAAAATTTACCAATTTTTTAATTTTATGTTGACTTTGTTAGAATATTGCGAGGCATATTTTATATAGAATGATCATTAAAAACGCCGACAGATGAGTTATTTAAATTAATTAAATTATTTATTATATTTTATTTTCGACGACACTGTCACTGTCTAAGGTCACGAACCGCCACTGCCTAAACCATTCTAAAGCCAAAACAGACGTCACTGTCGAGATCAATGTCAATAAGACAGTACTCATTTCAAAATTTAATGTTTTTGAGCTAGTCTAAAAATTTGTTCACCGAAACCTTAACTCTTAAATTATTTACATATTTTTTTAATATCTCTAAATTTTACTGCTTTCAAGCATATAGCAATATAGCGTTTTTACTGCAATGCTGGGTATTAAATGGAAGAAATCATCAGTAATTCAAAAAGACTAAGTGTATGTTTTATACAAATTATAAGTAGTCAATATAATATGTATAGAGAACATCGGCAGTGTTAAAAAGAAATATAAGGGGATTGGAATCCAAAGGAATTTATTTCAAACTCTAGTCTATTTGTTAGAAATTATTCAACATGTTTTATTAAAGCAAGTGAGTGTTACGCCACTGTTGTTGGGGTCACTTTAAAGAGTTCAGCTTGTTTCGGTGATCAAAGTTAATACAATTACGAGATATTAGTTATATATCAAAAGCAACTAACAGTAGGGCAATAGCATTGTTTATCTCGCCAATGTATTAACGAATATTCTTTCATTAAACCAAAGTAAAATGTTTAGGTTAAGTAATAAAAGTTTGAAACATAAAACAGATATAATAGAGGTACTCGTAAAGCCAGCATCCAAGAGATACTATAATAGTGAAACAGATTTTCCAAGACAAGCAAATGTAGTGATTATTGGTAAGTTTTAAATGTAATAATACTAAACAGGATTTTTCAATAATTTAATTTATATATTTAGTAATGTATTAGATATTTACAAGAATATTAATTGTGTATTCGCAAGCTTGCATAAAGATTAAGTTTATCCAATACCAGTAAATATTTCATAATCATGTAATTAGATCCAGCAATTAAAATGTTTACTTATAGAATAGCTCAGAAAATCAGAAAACTTTTTTTGTGGTTATAGTTCTCAATTTAATCAAGAAAAGATATACTTACCTTATGCGATATTTTTCTTAAAGTACCTAATTGAATTTGACTTTATACACTTCATATTATTTACTTATGATTAAAATATCTTGATTTTCTTAGATACATGTTGTTCCGCGGATATTTTTAATACTTATAAACTCACTTCTTTTTTAATCAAAGGAAAGGTTCGTTACGGAGAAAAAAGTTCTATTAAAAGGCTTTACCTATTTTTTACCAAAGTAACCGGAACTTCCTTCCTTCCTTTTTTAATAAGAAAAATAAAAGATACTACAATATTATATAATAATTATAAAGTTTTCTCAAATAAGTATATGCATTTACCCACTCCTGGTAAACTCCAGTACAATACCACCACAACAATCATTTGTCTACTTTTCTTAAGTCTAGATCCAATATACAGGGTGATTCACGTGGATGGACCGTTAGACGTTTCTGGAGAACGGATTGATGGATCCTTCTGAAATTTCGGTTACTTACATAAATGACCTTGATCTACCGTTTTAAAATATTTTCAGCCTTACAGTGTTGCCGGTTATACTCAAAACCGGTGGCAACATCGCTATTTTAAATGAAATGCCCTATATTTTTTTACATTTTCTGAAACTACGCGTTTTTCTGAGCAACTTTTCTAAATACTTCCCTATACCTATGTGTAGCCGTTTTTCAGGAATTAATTTATTTAGAATATTTTTAACGAAAACAACACTTCAAATAAATCTGAATTTCTCCCAACTCTAAAACAATTTTAATCTGAAATTTGGGATGCGGTTAGATAATGCCCTTAGGTATTTGATTTTTTTGTCATATTCTAGTTGAAGCATACAGGGTGCTCCAGAAATAGATGCATGTAGGTAACTTAGAAAAGTGCGAGAGAAATTCGATTTTTTTAAATAGGACACCCTGTATATCAATACTTATTTGAGAAGCTGATAAAAGTGGCTTTCTAATAATGTATACTTTGCCTATACCTAACTCTTCAAGTTTTTGATTTATAAGCATTTCTTTATGAAATATCATAAAACAAGTAATTTTTAATGATTCTAGTAGTAGTGTGCCATGAAAACAATTAATATAAGGCTCCATGGCAGTATAATTAAACAATAATACTACTGATTTTCTGACATTTACGATTTATTTGTAACTTTTGAGGAGTTTAACAAAATTTATGCTAGAGCCTGTCACTTATTTAATGAAAAACATCCAGATTTAACCATAATTAGTTAAAAAAATTGAATGTATGCAAAGGAACTACACTTTACCTCAGACTTTAGTGGGAATAAAAAGAAATGAATATTATGTACCTACCTAATAATAGAAAAAGATTACGTATACATAAATAAAAATATTGTTAAACAGGTGAATAAAACAATAGCCTAACTATTTAAAACCAACAATACAACAAAAATAATATAATAATAAAAGTGAAAATAACAGTTACAATAATTATTCAATATGGCCACCATTTAGTCTCAGGCATTTCAAAATGTTTTCTTTTACATGTGATGTTGTAGATCTTCTAATTTGTTCTGGCTGTAGACTACCAAAAGCTGCATGAACCCGATTTAAAAGTTCTTCTCGACTATTTATTAATGTTCCATCGTATACTAAATTTTTAATGTGCCCCCACAAGAAAAAATCTAAAGGATTTAGATCAGGTGATCTAGGAGGCCAGTTCCATGGACCTCGCCTGCGAATCCATTGATCTTCAAACATAATATTCAGCTCATTACTGACCAAATCCGTACA
Source organism: Kuschelorhynchus macadamiae (assembly GCA_030620095.1). Classification (NCBI taxonomy): domain Eukaryota; kingdom Metazoa; phylum Arthropoda; class Insecta; order Coleoptera; family Curculionidae; genus Kuschelorhynchus; species Kuschelorhynchus macadamiae. The sequence goes on along the minus strand of JAUTXW010005263.1, from coordinate 104,301 downwards.
ATGAGCTGGAGCTCTATCCAACTGATACCAAACGCGGACAGCTAAGTTTAAGGGTAAACTATCCAAAAAATCCGACACCACGGTTTGCAAAATTTCAATATACTTCATTTGATCCAAATTATCATCATACACGTAATAAACACTCTGGTTGTCCATAAGAAGGCAAAACACATTAAAAGAAAATTTTTGTTGATGATTCCGTTCGACAATAAAATTTGGATTCTCGGTAGACCAATAGTGATTATTTCTTCTATTAAAGATGCCATCTCTGCTGAACTTGGATTCGTCAGTCCAAATTATTTTCTTTAAAAAGTCTGGATCCTCTTGAGTTCTCACTAAAAGCATTTCACACAATTCCACTCTTTGCAGAAAATCGGTAGGCAATAGTTCATGAAGAGTATTTGCTTTAAAATTATGCATAAGATGTTTGGAAAGCATTCTTTGAATAGAAGAATAACTTACTCCTAAATGAATCTCCGCACTACGTATTGAGCTTCGTGGAAAAGCATAAAAATATGCCAGCACCATAATTTCTATATCTTCATCTCCGGTGACAAGTTTCACACGGCGTCTTGGACAAACCGAAGTTCCATGCAAAACATAATTCCTTTGTATGCGTTTGAATTTTTTCTTCGTCATTGGAGTTAACTCTGGATATTTTTCATTAAATACGCGACATGCTCTAGCATAAATTTTGTTACACTCACCAAAGATTACAAACAAATCACAAATATGAGAAAACGTATAATTGTTATCAAATATTTCAGCCATTTTCGTAAATAAAAAAATGTCAGCCTTACTTCAAATTAAGAGTTAAATCATCATGGCAAGCTTGTCAATAGCGCGGCGTTGCTTTTTCACAGCCTACTGTCTAAAAGCTTTCAAAGCGCTTGTTTTGCGTCCATTCCGTTATTCCGTATAAAAAACCATAATATGTTAAAATGACCAAAAATAGGTATTATAGGATAGTTTTGGCATTTTTCATTCAAAAATTAATGCTGAATCGAATAAAAGGAAAAAATGCAGGGTGTGCCATTTAAAATCAACATTAAATAGTCATTGAAAATGACATGTTTTCTGATATTTCATAAAGAAATGCTTATAAATCAAAAACTTGAAAAGTTAGGTATAGGCAAAGTATACATTATTAGAAAGCTACTTTTATCAGCTACTCAAATCAGTACTGATATACGGGGTGTTTCATTTAAAAAAATCGAATTTCTCGCACTTTTGTAAGTTACCTACATGCATCTATTTCTGGAGCACCCTGTATACTTCAACTAAAATATGACAAAAAAATCAAATACCTAAGGGCATTATCTAACCGCATCCCAAATTTCAGATTAAAATTGTTTTAGAGTTGGGAGAAATTCAGATTTATTTGAAGTGTTGTTTTCGTTAAAAATATTCTAAATAAATTAATTCCTGAAAAACGGCTACACATAGGTATAGGGAAGTATTTAGAAAAGTTGCTCAGAAATACGCGTAGTTTCAGAAAATGTAAAAAAATATAGGGCATTTCATTTAAAATAGCGATGTTGCCACCGGTTTTGAGTATAACCGGCAACACTGTAAGGCTGAAAATATTTTAAAACGGTAGATCAAGGTCATTTATGTAAGTATCCGAAATTTCAGAAGGATCCATCAATCCGTTCTCCAGAAACGTCTAACGGTCCATCCACGTGAATCACCCTGTATACACATACGCAAATACAGAATAGTGCTTCGTTAATCTATTATTTCAATTTGTTATTTTGTTTTTATTTTTTTGTAATTTTTAAATAAATTTAAGTTTATAATTTTGTAATAAACTTAATGTAATTTTTCATTTTCCTTAGCGAAGATAATGTTTTATTCCAAGAAAAGTTTTACCGACTTTTCAAAAACATTTTATTGGGTCGCCATTTTGTTTGCCATAATTTATTTAAATTTATTTTAAAATTAAAAATTGGCATATTTCCTTTACTCAGTCAAGTGTGACCCAGTTTAGTTCATTCATTAGTTCCATTTAGTACACATATATACTGTCTTTTCAAACATTTTTATTGGGCGCCATTTTGTTCCTTCATATTTGATTCCTACCAATATTTCAATGGTTTCTACCTATGTCACACTTGATTTTTGGGAATAATTTAAAATAAATTCAATAAGGAGTTTTTATGATGACATACACCTCCATTTTGTTACGTTATGTTGAATTATATTATGTCAATTGAATAAGATTTTTTTACGATAATTTTTTAAAATTTCATTTGGCCGCCATTTTGTTCCGCCATCTTGAATTCGTACCACAACTTTACCAGTTTATCTCTATTTCACACTTAATACAAAATTTAAAATTAATCTAATAAAAGGTTTTTTTAGATTTTTTAAAAATTTTACTAGGTCGTCATTTTGTTTTGCTATCTTATAATCATACCAGTTCATTCCTATATAATACATGATTTTTGTACAAAATTTGAGGTAAATTGGATAATTAGTTTTTTAGTAAAAATTTTGTTAACATTTTACTAGGCCGCCATATTGGATTTTTATCAAAATATTATCAGGTCATCTCCATAAGACCCTTAATTTTTGACTAAAGTTTGACGTTAATCTGCTCAGTACTTTTTAAGCTATGCCGCGAACTGACAGACAGACACAATTTGAAATCAGTCCATTATGTTTCTTCAGGCCGAATTTTTAAATATTTTATTCAGCCGCCACTTTATTTTGCCACCTTGGATTGGTACCAAAAATTGTACCATAATACTCGATTTTTGTGCAAAATTTGAGATAAATTGGGTGAGTAGTTATTTAATAATAATAATAATAATAAACAATTCACTAGCCCGCCATTTTGTTTTGCCATATTGGATTTTTACCAGGTCATCCCCATACAACCCTTAATTTTTAACCAAAATTTGAGGTCAATCATCGGGTAAGTAGTTTTTTAGCTATGCCGCGAACAGACAGACCGACAAAGAGATAGATAGACGGACTAAATTGAGAAAACATGTTTTTCGGCATCTGAGGACCCTAAAATGTAAAGATTTGAAAAAACTTCGAAGGTTGATTTTTTCACGATTACAATACTTGCCTTTTACAGTGGTACGAGGGAAGTAAAAATATTAACTCTATATTAATACCATGCATAGTAGGATAGGATAATCAGTGTAGCTATAAATTATTTTATATAAGACTCTGTCAGCAACTGTAAAATTATATGATAAAAAGGCTACTTTGACTACTGGCTAACAAATAACATTTGCATTTTACCAGTTTATCCCTATATCACACTTGATTGTTGTAAACAATTTGAGGTCAATGTGATAATTGTTTATTTAAGACTGATTTTCTGAGCAATTAATTAGGTCGCCATTTTGTTCTGCAATATTTAATTTTTATCAAAATATTACCAGTTTATTCCCATAGATTCCAATTTTTGAACAAAAAATATTTTTCGATAATAAAGGGAAAAATCTTTATTACAATTTCAATACTCCCCTCCCTTGAAACTAGGTATATGGCGTTTAAGATTTTGTGTGTTTTTTAATTTAAAAAATAATAATAAATTAAATCCATTTACTCCCATGTTATAACTTAAATACATAACAAACAACAATATATTTTGTAACGCCAATGAGCGGCACAACACGAGTACTAATATGATAATTTTCTGCGAAATTCTAGTCACATTTCCATAAAATATTTGCAATAAAGGTATAGTCCGAGACCTTGTTGCATCAAAACATTGTTCATCTATTCAGTGATACGCCCAAATTAAGGTAAACCATTACTTTGTGATGAGCCCCATATAGTTCGCTCGGTTTTTCGAACGAAATTCTAGCTCTACCTTAGTATTCGAAAAAGGAAAAGTACTGAGTGGTTAAGCTACCTTACGGTGACTTTATATGTATAAAGTTACTGTAAGCTACCTACTACCGACGCGCCGCTCTTCTTTAACTAAGGAACCCTTGTAGACCCAGTGGTCGAGAACTATCGATAGTCGTGACTATCGATATTTATCGATTGTCAAGGCAAGTACTATCGATTATTATCGATAGTTTTCGATAGTGTTAATTAATTAAAATAAATATAATAAAACGTATTTTTGTTACCCTGATCACACAGACTGTGTCTGTACAAGTACAAGTCAGTATATACTATTTTTTATTTACAAAACTAAAATATTTTTGAAAATAAAACAACTTCACAATTTAAGATATCGATCTTATTTATTTTAAAATCAGATTTATTTCAGGTCAAAAGTAAAAATGTTTAACAAAGAGAATGCAAATTAATTAAAATATTTTGATAAAAACCATTATTCAGTTAAACTAAAATTCTTATTTAAAAATATCAACATATTAACTCTTTCCGGACGCAAATTGGACCGGCGTTCTGAGATAATCTGCCCAGCTGCGCTAAATGTTCTTTCACTCTCTACGGAAGTGGCTGGAATACACAAATATTTGAGGGCACATTCCTCTAATGGGGATAGCTCCTTGCCTGTTACCTACAAAAAATAAAATGTAAAAAACTAGATATTGATTAAATAAATAAATATTACCTTCCAGAATAACAGAGGATCAGTTTCTGCAGGTGAATTTGCCCTCTCCAGATACTGCCTTTTTGTAATTATAACATCTGCGGTTACTGATTTGGCTTTACTTTCAATACGTTTTTCTAAAAAGCCAAAAAGATTGGATCATCCGTCTGATGGATTTTCTGTAGTGGTTGAATCTTGGGATCCCTGGTTATTCAATTTTTTTTGCATCGTACTATACATTTCTTGCTCTAAAATTGTAGCCGCTGCTGTGGAATTTTCAACGTTTCGGAAACCCTCCTTCTTAAATCTAGGATCTAGCAAGGTCCCAAGTCGTGTTGGACTTCTTACTTCGTATGGAAATAACCTCTTCCTTACAGACTCTATCAATCTGGTACATAAAACTTTGCCTTCGTCAGTATTCATCTCATTTAACGATTTCGTTAATACATTGTATATCCCAAATGATATCGGAATGATTAATGAGATAGTCACATAATTGTTACCTAAAAATTAAAATGTTTAAAAACTAAAAATACAGTGTAAAAAAAGGGTATTTTACCTGAAATTTTTTTAGTTGCTTCCTCAAAGCAATGCAAGACCTTTTCTATGTCTGTCAACACAGCAATGTCATCAACAGAAAGTGGCTGAGGGGCTTTACGCAATTTAAGAATAGTTCGGCCTATAGCATCATTCGTTTTTAGAATTCTTTGAATCATGTACAATGTGCTGTTCCAACGTGTTGGAACTTCTTGCAACAGCTTGTACGGTTCAGGGGTTTCTTGCTCTTTTTGAAACATTTCTGTGGCGATAGAACTACTTTTAAAAAAGGTTACAATATCTTTGCACTTTTTTATAACCTCCTGAACACATACAAGATTATCTTGTACTGCCAAATTGAGGGTGTGTGCATAACATGGTAGATGGCGCTTCTGCAGTAAATCACAGGCCTTTATCATATTGGCCGCATTATCTGTGACAATACACGACACTTTCTGTTCCAAATCCCACTCAGTAAAAACTTCTTTTAGAGCGTTAGCGATATTTTCTGAAGTGTGATTTACTCCATTTGTTAGGGGCTTAGTTGAAAGAACAGCTGAGCTAAGATTATACAATTTATCAATATAATGACAAGTTACTGTTAAATATGATTCTGTTGTTCGTGATGTCCATCCATCACAAGTTATTGCAACATAATCAACATTCATCAAAATACCTTTTAATTTGTTATATACGTCATTATAAAACTGATGTAACATTTTTGTACTCAATGTGAATGGGCTGGGCAGTACATATCTTGGGTCTAAAGTATTTACCAATTTTTTAAAGCCTCTATCGGTGACAATACTGAACGGCTGAAAATCTAAACAAATCATCTCTATTACAGCTCTATCTAGTTGTTTTTGTCTTTGAGATTCACTATCGTAATGATTCGCTCTTTTAAAATATGAATCTATTGACTTAATACTTGAACGAGCTGAACTGGAACTGCTTTGGGAGGCATTTTGATCAATATCATTTGTATTATTTTCTAATGAATGAAACCTTTTTAAATGATCTTTCAAATTACTGGTATTCCCGCTTGTTTTATATTCTTTACCACAAGTGATACATTTTGCCAATTTTCGATCTGATGACCTTTTAAAATACCTCCATACAATGGAAGATTTTTGCCTTAAGTTTCCAGTCCTTGACGAAGAAGGTTGAGGTGGTATATGATTGTCAGTTTCCATCTCGGTATTTTCAGTGGAGTTCGAGCTGTCTGAATGAATTGTGACATTTTCTTGGGGTGAACGGGAACGAGGTCTATTTGAAGAAGCGGTGGATGTAGATGGCTCTAAAATGTATTAAAAATGTTTTAATAACGTTTATGTTAAATAAGCGTGAAAGTATTTACGCCTACCTGATGTTTTTATGGTCGCGGCCAAAGTCTTAGATGATTTTTTAAATAAAAATTTATCCATTTTGGATTTAATAAACACGAGATAGATATATTAATTACAAATTATACAAAGTAATTAAAGTAAATAAATATAGCATAAAATAAAATACTCGTCAACGTCAACATAAACACAATAAACACTAAAAAACAGTGTCTGCCTTGTCAACTGTCAATAATGTCAACAAAACTGGCTTTTACTACCAGGACTGAGGACTGGCCTTTGCTCCCAGCAAATCTGGAAATCGGCTAATCAGGCTAACAACCTTTAAAAAATAAACCTTTTATGAATATCTGCCCGCAAAAAGAAAAGCTGATAAGAAAATTGACAAGTATAAGTGTCGTCGGGATACTATCGATAGTTCGTAAAAAATATCGATTGTATTCGATAGTCAGAACTATCGATTGTAATCGATAGTGCTATCGATAGTTCTCGACCACTATGTAGACCAGCTCTCATGTCGACATTAGACATGGGCGGTCCGGGTCGCATATTCAGTAACGGCAGACGCGCTAGACGATCGTCTCGCGTTCGGCTCGGATTGGCTACACTACCTAAGCGTCTAGTAACAACAGACGTTCTAGAGCTAGCACGTCTGCTATTACTAAACTCTTACCGTGCACGCAAGAGGTGCGCATTTTTTATTTAATTTTGTATACGCGTTACTCTTAAACACTATTTAATCACCTAATATTTAGTCTTTTTAAAATGCTTTTTTTAATTCCTACAATTTGGTAATGTCTGTACCGATTTATTTGATATTTAGAGCACAAACAGGCTGGATCGATAACTCTAGGTGTTGGGTTTAGTTTTAGGTGTAATGATTTTTAGGGGTTTTTTAGTTAATTTTTATGCGAGTTTTTGAACGTTATTACACGAGGCCAGTCAGGAAGAAATGGATCTGCAGAGGTAGATTTACTACATGGAATATATTTTTTACAGTGATAATTAATTCTGCTGGGCTATTTATATTTCGTGTTTTTTTCTTTGCTTTTGCATCATTAGTTCTTGTTTTCCTTTAGCATTTATAAATTCTTTTACACATTTCATCCTGGTTTATTACTGGTGTCCAACCATGTTTTTACAACGCTTCATTTCTCTTTTTTAAGCTTTCTAGCTTATCCATTTCTGCTAAAACAAATAGATATTCTACATCAACTCTACAGGGTTCTCCAAATTCTATGTTCCTAAACCTGCGAAATTCAACGCTGAATTAATATGTCGTTGCTTCCGACAGGGACATCGGAAGTAGTCGTTATTTCGAAAAAGAAGAAATTAACAAACTAAAATAATTTGGTCGATATATTTTGTTATAAGAACTTCTATTAAAAATAAGTATTATGAAATACTGGGGTCTTTTATTATTAATAACAATACATACCTAACAAGAAAACAACCTAAATCGCGAGGAATTCTGAACATTTTTAATAATTTCACTTGTGTTTAATAAATTTGCAAGAATAAATATGATGAATAATAAACATATCAAATTTTAAGTCTTTTAACCAAATAAAAAGTCTGAAAACTGCAAATTACAATCAAAAACTAAACTGCTGTGCTGACCATAAATAGTGCATCAACATTTTTTTTATCAAAGTTTAAAGAATGATATTTCAGATATTTTAATTGCGAAACTCAATATCCATCTGTTGAGAAGGTGGTTTTACATGCTGATGCATATGCGTATAAAAAATAGTTCATACACATGTCAAAGTCAAAATACAAAAACACAAGTAGCATTTTGAAAAAATACAAACATTCTTTGTGACATGCGGTTTTTGTTGTCCTCTTAAGCTGGTATAAGACAAATGTAAGCAAATATAAAACATTTTTCGGTCGTCGACCAACGTCGAACAACAACTTCCTATATGAATGATTTTCATACAAAAATCCCGAGGGGAGAGATTGGCTCTACTAAAACAAGCTGTTAGGTGAAATTTTAGACTGGTTTTTATAAATTTTCTTTCTTTTATGTAAATTTTCTTTTTTTTATGTAAATTAATGCAATGCAATATTTGCAAATTAATTTCTTTTAGGGTCGTACCCGACGACGTTATGAAAATTTTCGCTTTTGAGTACACATACAGGGGATGCTATCCCCTCCCTAACAAGACTGGGGGGCGAAGCGCCCCCCTGACCCATTTTCCGAGGTGCCTGCCTTCCGAAGATATCCGTAAAAAAAGAAAATTGTAATTTTCCTTACTTTTTTTTTCTGCTGGCATTTTCAGTCTTTGAGTTCTCATCATTAACTTAATTTTATTAAAGTCTACCTGGAGTTTTTATTCCACTTTAACAAGCCGTTGACCTCAATGATTTAATGGACATACACTCACAAATATAGTATGTCTGAAATTCTTCTTTGTCAATTTGACATACGCTTCTTAAAATAAAATCAAAAATCCAAATTCATATTTTAAAAAATTAAGTTGATGATGAGACCTTGAGGACGAAACGTCAGATTTTAAATCCTAGTACGTTATCTTGTAAAAGAGGAAAAGTGGCTTTAAAGATTTAAAATTTATTTTGTAATATCTTTCTAATGCACCTTTGAAAGAATAAAAAGAAAATGATGATTTTCATTTTTTTGCGGATATTTCCGGAAGTAGTCAAAATTTTCCAATTTTATTAACGGAAAATTATTTATAACCAACCTCGTAGCTCTTTACGGTTTTATAGATAATATTAATTCCATTCCATTGAATTTGCAGTACCCTGATATTATATATAATATAAAAATCTATATATATTATATATATATCCAAACCAATGGCGATCTTCAGCAGCAAAAATAAATAAATCAATATTATCTTCTTTAGGTTTGGTTCAACCTATTTAAACATAAATTGTAATCTAATCTAAGAATAAAGCGACCTAATAAATATAAAAGCCTGATGTCTTATGTCTATGTACTGTTTCAAACCTTTTCTTTCGTGCGATTACTATGTAGTGATAAATAATTAAGATAACAAACTGAAGGATTAATAAAATTATTAAGAAAAGCCTGTTTATTTTTTGGTTCACTCTGTATGTGATCAACATAAAAATATTAATTTGCCATAAAAATGAACATTTGAAATTCAATCTAAATTTAAATATAGCATATTGTAAATGTTTGCGCTACACTGTATATTATCAACATTAAAATAGTTGATCATCGTCAAAATTAATTACCTAGTTAGGTATAATCCCCAAAAAAATAAGTCAAGTTGCATTAAAAATTATTATATTTTATTCGGAGCAGCCTATATTTTTGGGATACCCAGATAAATTTTAAAATACTATACTGAATATTAATTTAATATCAAAATTGTGTAAATTGAAAGCAAATATCTGGAAGTAATTCAAATTAATTGTGATTTTAAATGGAGTAACCTATTATAGCTATATTTAAGCCACCCTCTGCACTATGTACAAACTACAAACATAAAACTGTTAATACTGTTATATTTTCAAAGTAACCTCATACGTGATCAACTATCAAATAGCAATTACACTATGGTAATTGGTAATAGGTACTTGATAAACGAGAACGCTTCAGTCGACGAGCAGCGTAAACTAGAAATAGGTAGTACGAAAAGGTAATATAATTTTGGTAGCAATTAAATCTTCTAGTGTTGTTATTTATTTCCTTCTAGATATAATTCTTTGGTAATGGTTCCATTTTTTTTTTTAATAATATTATTGCATCCAATACACAGTACAGGGCTAACATAGTAACATAACAAAAATGGTATACATAACTAGCCTGCCTGACTGCCGTTTCAGCTGTATCCTTGTTTTGACTCTAGAGGGTGTGTATCTACTGCTTAAAATCCTAGCGTAGCCGAAGCGATGTTGAGTTTTCTAGCACGTCTGCTCTTACTGAATATGCGTCCGGGTCTGGTGATGGTTTCGGTCCATTTGGATCCAGTCCCCTCGTGGACCCGTTTCAGTGGATTCGTTCACGGGTCTATTTAGTTCCGATGTCTACGTTACGGGTGTTGAATTAGTTGTTAACTGTTTCATGTTTAGCAGGGCCCGCTCTAGGGGGGGGCAACCCGGGCATTTGCCCGGAGCGGCTAAATCTGGGGCGGCATTTTTAGCTTGTAAACAATTTAATAAAAATAAATTAAGCGGCGATTGGGAGCCAATATAATTTTTTGTCCATTGTAAGCATTTCTAACAATCATATTTTCTTAAGATTGAAAATGTTCGCTTACAATCACAAACATTTTGCGCGCTAAAAAATTTAGGCGCACCTTAATAAAAAAGATGAGACGTTCGGCACGCGAATAGTTTCGCAGAAAAATGCCGGTGGCAATAGCAACGGACGACGCGGTTTTTACGGGCGTCCAATGAGATGCTAATAAGCCACCTGCACCCTTTGTGATCGATGCTTTGGTGTCTTGTACCTATTTATTACTTATTAATTTCTATTTCTAATATTGTTCAGTGAATGTATTGGAAAACTTTTTCTGTTGTTTAAGGTAAGTGACAATTTTTTAGTTTCATCTCAATTTATTTACTGCGATAGAAATTTTTTAAGAAATATTTGATTGGCTGTTACGCAGTAGTTGGGATAATTTTATAAAAGTTAAAAATTAAAAAAATACTTTAACATTTTTTGTATATCACAACAAACAACAATGTCGAAAATCTACCACATAATGTTTTCCTCAAATGCTTTTCATTTTTGTATAAAATCATAACATTATGTGGTAGATTTTCGACATTGTTGTGATATACAAAAAATGTTAAAGTATTTTTTTTTAATTTTTAACTTTTTTAAATATAAAATTATCCTAACTATTGCGTAAGAGCCAATCAAATCTTTCTTAAAAAAGTGACAATTTTGTAATTTGATTTTTTTTTATCAAATAAATAACTGTATTATAGAATATCTGACGCAAGGAAAAGACTATCTGATTCTCAGTATAAAAAAAAAGATATATAAAAATAAACCCATCTACAAAAACAAGCTGGGGCATTGGCACATTTTTACAAACTGGTCCAACTACGAGTAAGGTGTCAGCATATAAAATGATAAATATATATAACGCTATGGTGAATGTAGTGGGCAATATTATATATATACAGTAATATGGTATCGTCGATATAATGAAAGTTATATATACTAATACATATCGAAAATAATGACCGTGTCGAAAATATATCTTATGATGCAGGAACATGGCCTCAAATCTTGGGAGATGCAGAATATATATTATTTATCATATATATACCATAAGCGTTTAATTAATTATTATTTATATATCCGACAATAAAGGTATAAATTTATATATATTATATATATATATATAAAAAATGGAGAACAAGTATAAGAGACTGGCTTGTTTACTCTATATCTATAAACTCAGTATTTTGTTTTTACTGTAAATTGTTATGGTATGTAGTTTAAGTTCACTTTCAAAAGATGGTTACAATAACTGGAAGCACCTTATGAAACTTTAATAAGCCATAATAATTAAGCGGATATATAAATCTAAGCAATATATATTAATTAGTCAGCGACTAAATTCAGGTCGCACTATAGACGCAGCCGCTCAAAGGCTAACTAATGCAGAAATAAATCATTAGTACGAGGTGCTTCTACGTATTGTTTCCATAACAAAAATGCTTTGTGAAAATTGTTTAGCCTTCCAAGGCACAACCAATAATCTCTATGAATATAATAATGGCAATTTTTTAAAATTAATAGAGTTATTAGCAAAATTCGATCCGGTTATGGAAGAACATGTTCGTAGAGTCCTGAAACATGAAGCAGTTAAAGCAACATACCTTGGAAAAAATATTCAAAATGAAATAATTATGCTTCTTCACGATAATATAAAATCCTATATTGTAAATGCCATTAAAAAAGCAAAATATTATTCTATATATTCTATATTGCACTATGATGTGAGTAAAATTGAGCAAATGACTTTAATAATTAGATATGTTTCTATCACTGTATCTGACACGGATGTCAACATTGATGTTATATGGAAGTTTTATTGGGTTTTCATTATATATTGAAAAGTCTACGGGTGAAGAACTGTCTAATGTATAATTAATGAACTAAATACTATAGGTTTAGATGTATAAAATATGAGAGGGCAAGGATATGACAATGGGGCAAATATGAGAGGTGATAAGGCGGGAGTGCAGACTAGAATTAGAAATATAAATATATATATTTTTTGTACCTTGCAGTAATCACATATTAAATTTGGTAGTAAATGACATATCATATAGAGGCTGCAAATTTTTTTAACATGGTTCAAAAAATATATGTTTTTTTTCAGCGTCAACTCTATATGGTCAATTCTTTTATATAGCATGTAAAAGGATATATATATATATAGCCTTTATATATATATATATATATATATATATTAAAATATATATATATCAAATATGGTGACATATATATATCTTTATATATATATATATACATGCAGATATATATATATATATAAAAGTGGAAGCTTCTGGTCTATTAAATTGCTTTAAAGACTTTAAATTTTTGTATTCGGTAATTATTTGGTATCAAATCTTAAATCAAATAAACCCTATCAGCAAACTGATACAATCTAAGGAATATGATATATCATTAGCTATAAGTCTTATTAAAAATTGTCATTCTTTTTTTGTTAGTCTAAGAACCGACGAATCCTTTAATAATGTCCTAATTGATGCAAAAGAACTGGCTAACGAAATCGACGCAGAGACTAATTTTAACTTAACATTACCAAGACATCGGGTTAGAAGAAGAAAAACTCAGTTTCTCTATGAAAATAGAGATGAAGTGCTCGAAGATCCTAAAGAAAAATATAAAGTAGATTTTTTTTTCTTTACAATTGATCAAGCAATTAATTCATTAGACACCCGTTTTAAACTCTAAGTGACAATAGTAAATATTTTGAGTTTCTGTATGACATCTATAATTTAAAAAATATGTCAAAAGAAGATTTATTATCCCATTGTAAAGATTTAGAAAATATTTTAACTTCTCGAGATTCATCTGATTTAAATAGAAATGAATTGGCCGATGAGATACCCGTCGTGATTAATCTTCTACAAAAAAAGAAAGCTTTGCGGAAGTGCTCAAATTTATTACAAATTTAAACCTCGCACCAAACCTTAATATCGCATTACGGATTTTATTAACAATACCAGTTAGTGTTGCTAGTGGAGAAAGGAGTTTCTCCAAACTTAAATTAATTAAAAATTTTTTAAGGTCGACATCCACACAACCTCGACTGAATGGCTTAGCTATGATATCTATTGAGCATGTTATAGCTGAGAAATTAGATTTAAAGGATGTAATTAGAAATTTTGCGGAGTTGAAAGTTCGCAAAAAAGTGTTTTTTTAATTATATTTAAGTTTTAACTCTTTTGTGATTTGTTTTGATTTTGAATATAATAAAATTTTTTGTGCAGATTTACCTAAAATCTAAATTAATCAAATACCCTCATTCATCTCCTTTACTCCTGGGCTGGACTTAAAAATAAATTTTTGGGGCGGCAAATCTTATTTTTGCCCATATTGACCGAAAAGCTAGAGCGGGCCCTGATGTTTAGCAAAATGTAATTAATGCGAATATTGTGAATAAACTTCGGTAATAGAATTTATAAATATAAATGTATTTTTCGTAAATACTATGTATTTACTATGCCTATTTGCGGAGTTTCCGAGTTTGTGTAATGTAGGTAACCAATATATGTATATGTACCTGAAATCAATTTGAAATATGTTTTCCACATATAAAATAGTTATAACTCTAAATAAAGAGATTCGAGACAAACTCCTAATTTAAACTAAGGAAACACTGGTGCATTTTTATATTTATAGTATAAACGAATGCCTCATTCAAAATGTATTAAAAATATTATTTAACTAACTTATCCTTTCTAATCAAAACATACTAATAAACATGGTTAATGACGCTTATACAGCGTTTCCAGTTTCTTTGAGAGTGAAATATCTATTACTGCTCCAAAAACATCCGATTTTATCCGTCGGCGTCGATTGGTAACACTACGGAACCCATACCGATGTTGAATGCAATTCAATTTGTACCAATATTTTATATTTTAATCAGGTTAAGCTGTTATTAAATTTTAAAAATAAAACTATTATTATTTACTTTAAACTGCTGACTGGGTTCGTTCAATCGGACCGGGTCCATTTGGAACAACACAAGTCTAGTCGGCATAGATGTCTATATTAATTTTTAGTGTATTTGAAATTTTTCATCGTCTTAAAACCCCCATTAGTCTATATACGTTACTGAATTACTTAATCACAAAACGGCATATATGTACCAGATGTCAATCACATATATTATTATGGATATGAATAGCTACGACAATAATGTCTATTTACTTCATCTCTGGTATTTATCAACTTTTTTGTTTCATTTTTTTGCAGGAAAAAACATTTTTATGCTTTATTGGACGTGTAAAACATATTGAAATTGAAAAAAAATGTTACAGGGTTGTCACGTTTTGCGTACCATTAGTTTTCTCAAGATTTTTAAATGCAACCCCCTATATTTTATAACGGATTTAAATAAAGCATCGAAAGACGATTTCAACGATATATTATAACATAGGTTTACAAGTCACGGTTCAATTTTCTTCAGGAATCAATTTTAATATTAAACAATTTTTACTAAAACATAATATAAACTATTAAACATGACATGACATGAACGAAGACAACAAAATTAATATTATATGCTAAAGAATATCTAAATTAGATTTTCAGTCAGTAGTATGTCAAAAATTGAAGATGATCGTAAATATCTCCGAAACGGTGCCTCGTAGACCCATCTTATAATACATCTCTTCGTCTCTAAGAGAGCTATTCAAATCCATAATAATATACAGGGTATTCCATGTCAACACACCCCTTTATCAATCTCGATTTAAAAAATTTAGATAAAATATTATCTTTACATTTTAGTGCATCTTTTTTGAAGTCAATTTTATCTCTTTATAAACATTTTAATTTCATCGCTTTGAGTTCTATTTATACAAAGTTTTTTCGCAAAGCTTGGCTTTAAAATTTTCAAGACCCAAACCTAGGTTAAAATTTTAGACGTCGTCGTCAGTAGTAAAAAAATCGGTAAGTTTTCTTTACCCGGAACTTCCCTCTTTACGAATCTGTCCTTTTACTAGGAATAGTAAAGTCATAATGAACTAGTACCAGTTTATACCTATATATTCTTCTTTTTGATCCGCCATCTCCTAATGAGGGTTGGCGATCCACATGGATATCTGAATTCTAGAAACAGCTGCATGAAGAATGTCTGTTGATGTGCATCCAAGCCACCTATGGACTTCTTTTAACCAGGAGTTCTGGCGTCTTCCAATCGATGAACTTTTTCTTCTATAATGAGCCTAACCCGATTGCACAAAACTTAATTGCTGTTTAGAAGAGAGCTTTCTGCAACCGACCTTTAATCTCTCGTATTTCTCGCCTCTAATAATGTTTTTTCACAGTGTGTAACAGTTCTTTTTCATTGTTAATTTTCTTAGGACCTTGAGATTCGTTACTCTGAGTGTCCAAGGTATTTTCAATATTCTTCTGTTTAGGAATTATTAGTAATAAATACGTGAAAACTCTTAAAGAGTAGTAGCGGAAACAGTTGCAGCTACTTTAGTGCTAGCTGGATATCCCCAATGCGCAGAGTTTCCACTCTCTTTCTTGTTGAGAACACCATTAGCTTAGTTTTGGAAACATTTAGAGATAGACCATAAGCTTCGCTGTATTCTGTGATGCGATTTATCATGTTTTGCAGTTCGTTGATGCTACTGGCAATTACAATGGTATTATCCGCGTACCTTATGTTGTTTATATTGTGGCCATTGATCTTGACACCGCCAATTTCCCCATCTAAAGCTTTTCGAAATATTGACTGAGAGTATAAGTTGAATAATAGAGGCGACAGAATACAGCCCTGCATGTCGGATGCCCTTTTTGATCGATATTGCTACAGATGTCATTTGATATACTCTTAACTGTGCAGTTTGGTTCCAGTATAATTCAGATATGATGCGAAGGTCTCTCTTATCTACGCCTGTAGTTCTAAGAATTTGTAGCAGTTTTTGATGTTTGACTCAATCAAATGCTTTGCTATAGTCGATGAAATAAGCATATATATCCACATTCATATCACGACATCTCTGGGTGATAACATTCAAAGAGAATATTGCCTTATGTGTGCCTACACCGTTTCGAAAACCAGACTGCAAATTCTAGTGATTTTTAGAAATACCTTGAGTACGTGGAACATTAGACTTATCATCCGGTAATCGTCGGCATATGAGGCGTTTGACTTTTTTGGCAGGGTTATAAAAGTTGATTTTGTCCAGTCAGAGGGTATTCTTCCAGTGTTGTATATACCGGCTGGGTCAACGATTGAAACAAGTAAATTTACGTCTAACAGGTAAAATCTGGAAATAAACTATTTATGCTGTAGGATATATATGTAGGTCGTGCTCATTTTAAAAATATTTTAAATTATACGGGGTGCGTCAAAAAAGTAGGGCTACTAAAAGTTGTATTTTTTTAAATGGGACACCCTATATTTTTAAATTCTACATAAAATTCTAACACTTTTTTGTATGACATGTTATATGGCTAAAATTGATACTTTCTTAAATATTTAGCTTTAAACACATCTATGATTAGCAATATAACGCCTAGTTGTGCCACTAAAATTAAAATATTTTGTTTCTGCACAAAATAGACATAAAATAAAGGACTTTCGTAGTATTGAAGATATTACATACAGGGTGTCCAAATTTAAATGCCCAACTTTAACATATTTAAACTAATTTATTTCAGTTTTTTTAAATGGAACATCCTGTATATTTTTATTTATTCTTTTTAAGCATAAAAATCTACAATTTTTATTACATATATTATATATCTATCTTCAATAGTTTTCGAAATATTTTAAAATTCCCTTTTTTTGCGCGCGTAATTTAGAAAATTACCAACTCGATCAAAGTAGCCATAGTAGCTACACAAAAGTAGTAAAACAAAAGTATTTAATATGAATACAATAGTTTATTATCTAAAATTAATCCAATGGAAATTTAGATAATATAATAATTTGTTAATAAAATTGCTACAAAAAAAAAGATCTATTAACCTTAAGATTTTAACATTAGAATCTACAGTAAGCAAGACTACAAGAAAATGTAAATATCATCCATTTCATATTACATTAAACCAAGAGTTACACGCTGAAAATTTTAAAATCCGTGTTAAGTTTTGTAACCCAATGATAAGGCGAATCGGGCCATTTCCGAACTTTTTAGACAATATTATGTTTTTGGAATGAATCTTACATTTCAAAGCAAAGGAACCGTGAACTGGCATAATATTATAAATATTTAAAAATTGTGTTTGCAAGTAAGTAAATACACTTCAATGAAAGAATACATTTCAATTTAGATAGTCGAAAACTTATATTAATAGGTACTCATTTTTAAAGTTATACAGAAAAAAACACTTATCAGACTAAAAAAAATCGCTTTTAAAGGTTAATCAAATGTTTTCATAGTTATATTTTAAAAGATGCTCAAACAAACGTCCGCCTTCACGAATACACATATGTTGAACCTTTTAATAATATTTGGCCTAGTTTTGGCCATGTCTGGTGATATAGTGGCGCATACATCCCCGATTCGTTCCTGCATGTTCTCCCTTGCTGTGGGTGGTTGGGTGTAAACATGATCTTTAATATAACCCCACAAGAAAAAATCTAATGGAGTTATATCGCAAGGGGGTCATTCGATAAAACCGCTACGATCATTCCATTTTTGATTAAAATTAGCGTCCAAAAATTCACGAACGTCCAGATGGTAATGAGTAGGTGCATCGTTTTGCTGCAGCCACATGTCTCTTCTTTCTTCTATGCTGAGTGGCCTGAGAAGAATAGGCAGCTCAATGTTATTAGTGGGGATTTGTTATTGCATAATAATGCGTATTATGCCTGTTTACAGCTCCATTGCTTCTAACACGCCTTTCAAAATCTTCATCGTGCAACTCTTGGTGTAATTCCATATGATATGGATCATATTTATATCTTCTTGTGGTCCTGCTTACTGTAGATTGTGATGTCTCAGTTAAACTAGCAATTTGTCGACTTCTTAAACTGAGATTTTCTTCTATATGAAGTAGAATTTCCGACTCTTTATCTTGATTTGTAGCAATTTTATTAACAACTGTTGTCTTCGAATGTGCCACATTGCCACTAGCATCAAATCTCTCCATGACATTTTGAAAGGCCGCTTTAGAAGGCGCGCGTCGCGGTCGATCCGGATATTTTGCTTCATATAGCCTTTTGGCCAGAAAGCAATTTTTTTGAGCTTCACCCAATATATAGACCATATCTATCATTTCAAAATTCATTTTAAATTAGAGGAGAATACGAAAGACGAAATACAATGCACTAACAACAAGTTTTTGACATTTCATACATTTAATCGCCAGTTGCTATAGACTGTTTTTTCCATGGCTACTTTGATTGAACGAGTTGTTGATAGTTCTAGTAGAGTTCTAAATTACGAAAAAAAAAGGAAATTTAAAAATATTTCGAAAACTATTGAAGATAGGTATATAAAATGTTTAATAAAAGTTGTAGATTTTTTTATTCTTAACAAGACTAAATAAAAATATACAGGGGGTTCCATTTAAAAAAACTGAAATAAATTGGTTTGAAAATGTTAAAGTTGGGCTTTTAAATTTGGACACCCTGTATGTGATATCTTCAATATTACGAAAGCAGTCTTTTATTTCATGCTTATTTTGTGCAGAAGCAAAATATTTTATTTTTAGTGGCACAACTAGGCGTTATATTGCTAATCATAGATGTACAGGGTGGTCGAAATTGGTCTGTTTTAACAGAGAAAACCTATTTCCTGACTAGATAGAGCAAAACTGACTTAGGTGTCATGGGCTCGATTTCTGAGAAATGTTTAATGGCAAAAACCGCCTGCCGATATTTTCACTGCCAACTGAGATATAGGGCGTTTTTCAATTTTCGGCCATTTTGAAAATTGTCCATAACTTTTTTATTTTGCGGAATATTAACATTCTGCAAAGATATTCTAAAGGCACTTTTTTATGTGCAATCCAGTGGCATACTCAGATTTTTTCTATAGTTGTCCGTTTTATCATAAAAAATAGGCAAAACTTTTTTTTTTCAAATGGAAATCATAGTTGGCTATAAATTATAAAAAATGCTCGCGTTTAGCCCTTTTCAGTGATATAAAGTTGTAGGTACTTATTTTCAAAAATAACGAAAATATTAGGTGTTTTTGGTTTACATCGAAGTAGGCTTTGATTTGTGATGACAATATCTCAATTATGTATTGTTAAGATTTATAGTTTGTTAGCAACTTAAACACAACTTTAAATAACACTAGCTAACGTTATTTTAATTATTTATTATTAATTTTTTTTATTTTTTTTTGTTTACATAGCAAAGTTGAACAAAATTAACAAACTAAACTACTATTTACAGCTACAAGTGAAAATAAAAAATAATTATGAAAATCTAGGTATTTAGTTAGATAGGTTTCTGATAAATATATTTAGAGAAGAGTTCAAATTGAGCCCCTCCCTGTTGAATACAAACTAAGCATCTTTTGCGTACCGAGTTGCAACTATTTATTAGTTCAACTGGGCTAATAGATGCAAAAGCTTGCCTAGTGGCCTCTTGCAATTCTTCTTTTGTGTGAAAGGTTCTTCCTTTAAATATCAAGTCCTTCAATCTTCCCCACAAAAAAAAATCTAAGGGAGTTAAGTCACAGGACCTAGCAGGCCAAGGTATGGGGCCCCACGTACCAATCCAATTTTCTCGAAATTCGAAGTTTAAAAGATCAGTTGTGATCCTTGCATTGTGCGGGGGACAACCATCTTGTTGATAGTAGATATTTCTGGCATCAGCTAAAGGTATGTCTTCCAACAAAGGGACAATATATGTGCGCAAAATATTTACATAATATCTGCAGTTAAATTTCCATCGTAAAAATAAGGTCCCACAAATCTTCCTCGGAATATCCCCACCCATATATTGAATCCACACCGACCTTGCCGGTCCTGTTGCACAACTACGTGTGGATTTTCAGTGGACCAGTGATATGAATTATATCTGCTAAATATACCAGAAGTATCTACTCTGGATTCATCACTCCAAATAATATTTAATGGAAAATTCTCATTCTCCATGAATTTTTGCTCATACCACTGACAAAATCTCAATCTTCTAGCGGCGTCCCCTTCACGGAGTTGATGAACTCTTCTCGTTCTGTACGGTTTGAATTTATGTTTTTTGAGTATTTTTAAAACGGTGGTCTTTGGAACATTCGTTATATTAGCCAATGTTCGAGAGGAGGTGCCAGGATGATCTAATACCTCACCTTTATTTAGCTGCTGGATTCCTTTAGTTCATATGTCTTGTTCTTAACTTTTTAAAACTTCCGTAATTTACTAAATTACTTTTTAATGTTTGATAAATTCGGTTATCCGGTTAACGTCGCTCGGGAAATGTATTAAAATATAATTCACTAGCTGCTTCAGGAACTTCGTTAGATAATATGTAACATTTTAACATATCATACTTTTCATAATTCTCAAACATATTTTGTCAGCAACTTAACACAACTTTATAAAGATAACACCAAAACGCAATAATTACACCAGACTACAGTAATCTGACAGCAATATATTCAAAATATTGAACGCGCGTCATTATTCCAAGGCCTACTTCGATGTAAACCAAAAACACCTAATATTTTCGTTATTTTTGAAAATAAGTACCTACAACTTTATATCACTGAAAAGGGCTAAACGCGAGCATTTTTTATAATTTATAGCCAACTATGATTTCCATTTGAAAAAAAAAAGTTTTGCCTATTTATGATAAAACGGACAACTATAGAAAAAATCTGAGTACGCCACTGGATTGCACATAAAAAAGTGCCTTAGAATGTCTTTGCAGAATGTTAATATTCCGCAAAATAAAAAAGTTATGGACAATTTTCAAAATGGCCGAAAATTGAAAAACGCCCTATATCTCAGTTGGCAGTGAAAATATCGGCAGGCGGTTTTTGCCATTAAACATTTCTCAGAAATCGTGTTCCATGACACCAAGTCAGTTTTGCTCTATCTAGTCAAAATAGGTTTTCTCTGTTAAAACAGACCAATTTCGACCACCCGGTACATCAAATTTAATTTTTTTTTGTTTAAAGCTAAATATTTAAGAAAGTATCAATTTTAGTCATATAACATGTCATACAAAAAAGAAGGAAAAAAAAGAATTTTATGTAGAATTTAAAAATCAAGTCAAATATAGGGTGTCCTATTTAAAAAAAATACAACTTTTAGTTGCCTTTTTTTGACATATATTTTAAAATATTTTTAAAATGAGGTTGAATATATCCCACAGCATAAACAGTTTGTTTCCAGATTTTACCTGTTCGACGTAAATTTACTTTTTCCAATCGTTGACTCACCCTGTACAGTTGAAGAATTTGATAAGCAGGTTTAGGCCTGTTCCTTTTTGTTCTTACCAACTTTCTACATCTTGATTACATGTGTCACCTCGCTTTTTGTTTTGTTTGTTTTTTCTTCTAATTCTCCCAGATTTACTTCTTCATTTGGCCTCTCGTCCTCAAACAATGTTTTCACATATTCTTCCCATTTCTTGAGCTTATCGTTAACTCCTATTATTATTTCATCGTTCATGTTTTGAATATAGCTGCATTTCGTTTGCGGCTCTTTCCAGTAAACTCCTTAACTTTTTTCTGCACATTGCACAATTTCACTACATTTTTCAGATAACGATTTTTCTCTGGCTTCTCTACACTTTCTGCGTACGATTTTGTTGAGCTCTGTATATTTAATTTCATTTCTTTTAAATTGCCTTCTGGTATTCGTCAATTCTGTTCTATCCGCAGTCGATTTTCGTGTATAAAGTCGTCTATGATGCAGCTTGTAAAACGTGTTTGAGATGAAGAGATTATTTTCAGTGCAAAATTGTGCAAGTCTATCTCCTCTAGTGTCTCTCTCGCCAAGACCAGACTCACCGTATTCCCTTCGTTACCTTGCCCGACTTTGGCATTGTAGTCTCCAACGACATGGAAATAACATAGACCCAGTTGTTTACATTTTGGAGGAATCCAACATTAATTAACCCTGGTTTGCCAAACCGTTACTGTGGCCAGATTATAACGGATATCATCCTTTATACTATTACCTAAATAAACAAGGAATTCCAGAAATTCCCAGTATAAATTTCCTTATAGAATATTTTAAAACTGATAATTAAATAGCTTATTATAAATAACTCAAACCGAATGTGTTTTAAATGTAATTTAAATCTTCTGTAATTATTATTCCTTATTTCAAGAAATAAAGCCCAGAATTATCGGCAACTTCGGAATTCTACCTTTTTCGAGTATACTACAGATTTCTTTCGGGATCATTCGGAAGACGCCGAAGACGGTCGTAGTCATTCATGATTTCGACCTATTTGATGCGCGGTGTTGTAATTGTTCTAGTTGGTGAAATAAGTGTTTTTCAGAAATCCAAATGTTTTGTGTGGCTATTTTCAAGAATCTGTTTAAAAAATTTAAGAAAATGGTGCGAACTTGATTTGTTTGCAGAAAAAGAAACGATTTAAACTCAGAAGTTTGTTTTCGAAGGTAAGTTAGGTTAAGCCATACCAGTGCTGTAGTTGAAGGGTAAAATCACCGTCTAATAGCATTCTTATATTTTGCAAATGAAGTATTGTTTTTGTATTGCACATTCCGTTGGGCTTGAATTAATTTTTTATAACTTTAACTTATCTATAAAGTCGAAGACATTGATGATAGACGGAGTACAGCGTTTTGCTAATATATATATATTTGTGAAAAGTCTCAAATATTCCTCTAAAATTTATCAAACCACCTTTTTTGAGGAGTTAATAAACAACATAAATATACTATTTGTTAAAGCATAGGTACTAAATTTTAATTGAGTAAGCTGTAAGACCCACTATTTTATGTTGTCATTAATTACTCCAGGATGGTTTGCATTTTGGATGAAATTTTCAAGGAATATTTAGGGTAGTCGGAATTCTCAAATAGCAATCATATACAAAAAATGAAAATAGCGTACTAGCGTTACTTTTCAATTTTTCATTTACTATAGATTTTCTTTAATGAATTTGAAAAGTAAATAAATACCATCCTGAGGTACATTATCCCAACTAGGGAAAATCTGTTTTTATCAGGTGATGTCGGTAATATAAATAATCATATAATATATTATAACGAATGTTAAAAATATTAAACATCTCGGCACAAAATATTTATATTGTCAATAAGTGAAATGTATAACGGGGAAGGTGGATGGTGGGGAAAAAAGGGGGTAAATTGAGGGATAAATACTGTAAAGATATTGTTTTTCATAATATGGTTTTTGTGGTTTTTAGGGACACGATGTTCAATTTTGTATTCATATTAATATTGGGCCATATTTATTGCTGATTTTCTGTGAATATGAATAGATCCAATACATGTAAAGGTGGTGCATTTTTATATAATATTACTTGCCGCGATCCTGGCAAACTTTTAAAAGTAGTGGACCCAAATGTTTACCTAACTTCGCGTAAATGGAACTAAAATGTGTTGGAAAAAGAGTGAAATCAAAACGTTTTGAAAAACAAACCCGATTTCAAAAAATAGGTTGCATTAAAAAGTGATAAATTATATTTTATTACATATTTCCTATGAAGTCGGTGAAAAGCTGATAAACAATAGTAATAAGAACTCACCCTGTTATTGGTTGTATTTTGTCATGGAAATGCTTGTTCTTTAATGACTAAGCTTATTGCTAATAATAAATATTGCCACATGAACCATTACAAAAATATGTCTTTTGCAGGCACGTATCCAGGATTTCAGTTCTAGAGGAGATCCAACCCTGTCAAAACCAATTCAATGACAAAAAAATTATTAAGAAGAATGCTTTTTTTTTCACTTGTTGCTAGTCCACCTGCAAGTACAACAAAATATGAAAAAAAGTTTCAAAAACTAGTTATTTGCCAATATCTATTAAAACATTGCAGGTAGAGCAATTATGAAAATGTAAAAAATTATAGGTATGTCTTGAGCAGATAGGATATTGGCGAGTTTTGCTTAATATTTTTAGGTTTTATATATTTAATAGTATTTTAATAAATAAGCTAAGTTACTTTGTTAATATCGAGGTTAATGTGCTGTTATCTTCCATAGAGGGTCTGGAACCATATTGCTATGTATTCATCTTTCTTTTTAGTACTTTCTCGAAATTCTAAAACTACTTTTAATGAGCGTTTGCTTAAAAGTTTTTCTTTTTTTGAGAATTCTAAATATTCCTCACTGTCAAAATCAAATATTTTTTGGAGGTAATTTTTTTCAGTTCCCAAAGGTAAATTCAATAATTTTCTTATTCCTTAAATCGTGTTTTGTATACGTAAAGATAAGAACTTCAAAATTGTGCGAAAATGGATCACGAAGAGAAATTTTCAGCAGCTACCATATATTCTAAGTTTAATAATAATAATTTTTGTCGGAATTATCATAAATTTGGTCCCGGCACGCATTCGCAATTTTGCTTATGACAGGAGATATTTGTGGAAGAAAAATGAAATTTATTTTCCTATCGATTTATGTTAGAAACTGTCGTACTTACGAAAAAATCATTAGGTGCGTCTTTGTTTAGGGTAGCCTTTATTAATTTTTTACATTTACATATTTGCGAAACTTCTTTGCAATCGCAGAACGTCTAACAGTGCAAACTTGGGCTTGTTAAAAAACCCGTCAAAAAGTTAGAATTTCAAAAAAGAGCCTGCTCCCTAATTTTCCTGAGCTTCGAGTTAAAAAAAGAGCTGTAGTAAGCGGGGCCAATACGGAACTGCTATCAGCAGTTATTGGAATTCTACTTTCGTAGGTTAAATTATGTAAAAACTTCTAGATATTTTTAGGGTCTCGCGCGGAGGGGAGGGGGGTCTGGACCCCCCCCTAGACTACGTGCCTGGTCTTTTGTCACAGATAATTATTGATACAATTATATTAAATCAGCTTGTTGCTAACCTAAAGTTTTATATATATATATATATATATATATATATATATATATATATATATATATATATATATATATATATATATATATATATATATATATATATATATTTATATATATATATATATATATATATATATATATATATATATATATATATACTTAGAGTGAGTTTCTGGACCATTTAAAATATATTCGTAGGAAGATTTTCTTTGGTTTTTTTGGCCTCAAGTTATTTTTTTGGAAAAATAAAACAAATTTATTTTTCGGCACTAATTTTCATTTTGTTTATTGCAAACGTTTCGGCTAAATGCCTTCATCAGTGCTGTTTGACTGAAACTAAAAACAGTACTATTTTATATTATGCGAAGTCAACATTTTTTTTTTTTTAAATGTAGAGACAAAATGTTACATACATATACTTATAGACACATAATTAAAAATAACCTTTTTTTTTTTATATAATAATAATTCGTTACGCTAACTAAAATTCCTAGTAATTTATACTTTCAAACTCACCCAAGAAGGTAACTTCCTGCATTCAGCAAACCAAAAAAGAATAAAATTTTTGTCACGTCACATTTAGTATACAGTATTAGACGCCAACAAACATGTAAAATTTTTATTTATAAAACTACGGTGGCATGTTAGTCTACCGATATATTTTGACTGGAATTGCACCTCGTTTTGAAGCAGTTGCTTGTCTTTCTGATTGTTTTTACTGAAGCAAAAAATTGTATATTGTGTTGTTGTTGTTTTGGTGTATAGCATGAGGGCCTTTAATTATACTATTTGTTATTATAATCAATTGGTAATTACTGTATTTTTTTTCCGTTTCACTTAACTAAGTAAAAAAAAAAATTTTTTTTTTTTCTTATTAATCAAAGAAAATTTCGGAACATGATAATTATTTTATTACGTTGTGATATATTTGGTTTAAATTTTTAATTTCAGTTCTATCATTTATTGAATTTTTATTTTGCTTAATATAGAGCATTTCTAAGAATTCCCTTTTTCTTTGGTTGGTTTCCGTTTTTAATATTTTTGTGTCTTCATATTTGAATTTATGGGATGTTTCATTTTCGTGCTTAGTTAATGAAGTTTTATTTTTTTTGTCATATTTATGTCCATTTAGGCGGTTTTTAAGGTATTGAGTAGTTTGTCCGATGTATACTCCTGGGCAATCATTACATGGTATTTGATATATAGTGTGTGTTTTTTGACTGGTTGGGGTTGGTGTTTTAAGACAAGTAAAAAATTTTCTTTTGAAAAGTGTTGTAGCTTTTGTGGCATACGGTTATGTTTTGGTGTTTGAAAATAGTTTGGATACTTTCTGAAAGACCCTGGATGTAAGGAATAGAGAGGAATTTTTTATCTTTAGTTTTTTCGTTTGGTACGTTTTATATATTCATTTGCTGTAATCTGGAGTTAAATATTGAATTTATTAATTTTTTTGGGTAACTATTTTGAATTAAGATGTTTTTTGCCTTTTGTATTGCCTGGGATTGATAAGTTAAATTACTCAATTTTATTGCTCTATCGGCAAACTATTATTACCGACTTTTTTTGGTTCATTGGGTGTTGCGAAAAGTAATTTATGTATCTGCCAGACCATTTTTTTTGTGTACCATTGTGTTTCAATAATATTGTTTTTATTATATAATGTCATATCTAAAATTTATTTTTGAGTTGTTTTCAGTCTCGATGGTGAGTTTAAGTTTTTCATGGAAGTTGTTAAAGGCATTTAGGATATATTTACATTTATCTTTTGGAATTAGAGTTATGCATAACGTACCTGTAGATAATAAGTGATATGTCTAGTTGTCCGATTACATTGCTCTCTAGTTCCTCCATTACTAGTTGTGCAACTACACTTGATATTGAGGGAACCCATTGCAACCTTCTATTTGTTTATAAAAATTATTGTTGTATGCAAAAAATGTGGATTTTAAAGTTAAAATGGCTATTAGAAATTCATCCAGAGGTATATCCGTGAATTTTTTTATTTCGTTCCATTTATTTTTTATAAGTAGGAGGGCTAAATCAATTGGTACATTTGTGTATAGAGAGATGACATCCAGTGAGATTAAAATATGGTTTTGAGGTACTTGAAAATTATTTATTTTTTCTTTGAAATCCCATGAATCTTTAATGTAAGTGGTACTTTTGTTGACTATATTTTCTAGAATTTGTTTTAAAAATTTAGAAAGGTTATTTAATGGTGATTGTATACACGAAATAATTGGGCGCAGTGGAATTCCATCTTTATGTAATTTTGGCAAACCGTAAATTTTTGGTGTTTGTAGTAAGTAATCAGTAACCTTATTAATGATGAAAAAGATACAATAAGGGCAAATTGTTGTCACACTCTCAAAACATATCAAAATAAAATAAAATCTAAACAATATAAAACAAAACATAATAATATAGACCAAGAATTAATTTTTAAAAAAACAAACACTTTTCTGAAAAATCATCCAAATCTAAAAATCGTACGCCCAGACAAATCAAATAAAACGGTTATCATGGATACAAAAGAATATGATAATAAAATGCAATTACTTCTGAACGACACAGATACATACAAAAAAATAAATACAGATCCAACAATATTTTTCAAAAAAGAATTGCTTGTTACACGGTGGGAAAAGAAAAACTATATATCACCTAATTGTGCTAAGAACCTAAAAATGTATAATGCCCAAACACCAAAAATTTACGGTTTGCCAAAATTACATAAAGATGGATTCCAATGCGCCCAATTATTTCGTGTATACAATCACCATTAAATAACCTTTCTTATATTTTTAAAACAAATTCTAGAAAATATAGTCAAATAAGTACCACTTACATTAAAGATTCATGGGATTTCAAAGAAAAAATAAATAATTTTCAAGTACCTCAAAACCATATTTTAATCTCACTGGATGTATCTCTCTATACACAAATGTACTGGAATTTAGCCATATTGCTAAATGGAACGAAATAAAAAAATTCACGGATATACCTCTGGATGAATTTTTAGCCATTGAACTAACTTTAAAATCCACATTTTTTGCATACAACAATAATTTTTATAAACAAATAGAAGGTTTGCTTAAAATTTTCCCCAATATCAAGTGTAGTTGCACAACTAGAATGGAGGAACTAGAGAGCAATGTATCGGACTCACTGTCAAAATCAAATCCATTTTTTACAGGTACGGATGATTTTTTTCATTCCAAAAGATAAATGTAAATATATCAAATGCCTTTAATTTTGAAAAACTTATTCACCATCGAGACTAAAACAACTCAAAAATAAATTTCCTAGATATGACATTATATAATAAAAACAATATTATTGAAACACAATGGTACACAAAAAAAACGTGGTCTGGCAGATACATAAATTATTTTCAACACCCAATAACCATATATTCTAATCAGTTTAATAATAAAATAAATTTAACTTGTCGGAATTAATCATAAAAAAAACATCTTAATTCAAAATAGTTACCCAAAAAAATTAATAAATTCAATATTTAACTCCAGATTACAGCAAATGAACAATCCCAATCAAAACGTACCAAACGAAAAAACTAAAGATAAAAAATTACTCTCTATTCCTTACATCCAGGGTCTTTCAGAAAGTATCCAAACTATTTTCAAACACCAAAACATAACCGTATGCCACAAAAGCTACAACACTTTTCAAAAGAAAATTTTTTACTTGTCTTAAAACACCAACCCCAACCAGTCAAAAAACACACACTATATATCAAATACCATGTAATGATTGCCCAGGAGTATACATCGGACAAACTACTCAATACCTTAAAAACCGCCTAAATGGACATAAATATGACAAAAAAAATAAAACTTCATTAACTAAGCACGAAAATGAAACATCCCATAAATTCAAATATGAAGACACAAAAATATTAAAAACGGAAACCAACCAAAGAAAAAGGGAATTCTTAGAAATGCTCTATATTAAGCAAAATAAAAATTCAATAAATGATAGAACTGAAATTAAAAATTTAAACCAAATATATCACAACGTAATAAAATAATTATCATGTTCCGAAAAGTTCTCCTTGATTAATAAATAAGAAAAAAAAAAAAAAATTTTTTTTTTTACTTAAAAGTGAAACGGAAAAAAAATACAGTAATTACCAATTGATTATAATAACAAATAGTATAATTAAAGGCCCTCATGCTATACACCAAAACAACAACAACACAATATACAATTTTTTGCTTCAGTAAAAACAATCAGAAAGACAAGCAACTGCTTCAAAACGAGGTGCAATTCCAGTCAAAATATATCGGTAGACTAACATGCCACCGTAGTTTTATAAATAAAAATTTTACATGTTTGTTGGCGTTAAACTGTATACTAAATGTGACGTGACAAAAATTTTATTCTTTTTTGGTTTGCTGAATGCAGGAAGTTACCTTCTTGGGTGAGTTTGAAAGTATAAATTACTAGGAATTTTAGTTAGCGTAACGAATTATTATTATATAAAAAAAAAAAAAAGGTTATTTTTAATTATGTGTCTATAAGTATATGTATGTAACATTTTGTCTCTACATTTAAAAAAAAAAAAAATGTTGACTTCGCATAATATAAAATAGTACTGTTTTTAGTTTCAGTCAAACAGCACTGATGAAGGCATTTATATATACGTATATATATATAAATATATATATATATATATATATATATATATATATATATATATATATATATATATATATATATATATATATATATATATATATATATATATATATATATATATAAATTTCCTCTAAATTTCCGATTTTGAAAATTGTCACTGAATCATTAAATATGTAATAGACGAGTTTAATTATTATATAAATAATGAAATATTAAATTAATGTGCTGTTACTTTTGTTTTGTCGATAATAATAGTTGTTTGTTATTATATCAAACCGTTTATAAATAAATTATACCAAACTTTTAAACTTCGTTTTATTTTTATAAACCACGAAAATTCATAAAGTGCAGCACCACTTTCAACCTTGTTATTTAAATTTTTATAAAAAAAAATTAAGTTCCAAATATGGTGTAAAATATTATACAGGGTGCTTCAGAATCATCAAAAAGTTTCGATGATCTTATTTTTTAACATCTTGCATTTTAATGCATTTATTTACTTTTTTTATTATTGATTTCTTGATAAAAATTGGTGGTTCAAAAAAAATATTTTTGATAGTAATAAACTTTAGATCAGGATGTTCAAAAAAGTGGATTTCATTAACAATTTCAAAAAAATAAAATTTTTAGTTTTAAGGGCCATACAAAATCGTAAATATAAACTGAGTAAAATTTTTTATATTATAGTTATGGAGATATTTAAGGTCAAACAGCAAAAAAACATTTTTCTATTTAAATCTTTCCTTAGCTATTACTAATATGACATAACTAATACTAAACCTCTATTTACGATTTTTTACGGCCGCAGCAGTCACAAAAATTTTAATTTTTGAAATACACTTTTTCGTATTTTTTGAATGCCCTGTATATCTGACTTAAAGTGATATTGTGGAAAACTATTTTTTCGACAAACACACAAGTTTTATCAAGCAGAAAGTTTTTCGAGAAATTGATAATAAAAAAGTTTCCCATTTAGTGCAAACTTTTCTACGACATAATATCTAAATTAATTGTTTTCAAGTTATTATTAAAACTCTGACTTTTACAATGTGAAGTCATTCCTGTTCATCTTAGAACAAAAAAACTGCCGTATCCACGAAACTAATATTTGGGCTCAAAAAAATATAGCAAATAATACATTATCTCAAAAATAGCTACGCCACTGGTAAGCCTCGCGAAGTTATCTGACAGCGTTGCAATTTTCACCGCAAATTATTCTTTATGTGATCAGTCCGTCTTTTTTCCACTCATACACAATAACAAATTGATGTTTGATTCTATTTATTTCATTTTTATGAATGAAATGCGGGGTCTATTTCTTTTTGACGTCATTGGTAGTCTCCCATGACTATGGTTATTTCACACTTTTTTGTCTTGGGACTTCTTCTAGATTATTCTCCAAGTTTTCAACGTTTCTTCAGGTTTGTCGGTTTTTTCACGATTACAATACTTCCCCTTTACGAGGGAAGTTACAATACTTAAGGTCCGAAAGGTCGAGTATATAACCTCCTCCTTTTTTGAAGTTAAAGAGATCAAATTTTTTGTTCTTAGTTAATGTAATCCATTTTAACGGTTGCGTTACCCTTTCCTGTTGAAAATACTTTATTGCACTATCTGTTTGTAATGTAATCAAAGTACGCCAAACAGATTATTTTTAAAAAAATCGATAATTTACCAATACGCCCGTGATAACCATCATAGAATAAACCGTTATGCTACAAAGAACAATCGCAAATAGAGTATTTTAATTAGTAAATAAAGATAAATTTGTTGTTGATTCATGTTTGGTAAATATTAGCAATACGGGGTTATTCTTGCTTAACACCAAATATGAAATAGGAACCATACAAATAACCTTGTTATTCGTTTTAAATATCAGATATATTTTTTCCAAATTAATTAGTGTTAAAGTAAAGGAATATATTATTACAGAATCGTTTATTTATTTTTCTATATTTTAATAATGTGTTTCGGTTTCCCAATAAATTATACAAATCACTGTTACAAAATATAAAAGGATGGCGCTATAAGAATTTAGAAAATATGAGGGATTCAAAGAGGGGTAGAAACTAGTAGTGCAAAAGACTCCGCACGGGAACCCATATAAAAGGGTTCTTGTTGGAATTTCTTTTTATGTTTAGTATCCTTTATAAACAATAAAATGTGGAAGTTTTAAACAATTTCTATGTCTAGTTTTGATTTTATAATTTTTTGATATATTGATGTTAAACCATCCGAATATAAATAAAATGTTTTTACGAATTTTTAAAAGTGTTATAATTATGTAAATAATAGTTCCATTCAGCAAATAATCTTTAATTCATTATCTTTAAAATTATTTTTGACCATTAATACCTACAGGGTGGCCCTAAAATAGTCTCAAACTTAATGACGTCTGTTTTATTCTTGCGCGTAAAATCCTATCTTCTCGATTAATTTTCAAATTAAAAATCTGGGTTGGCTTTGCATTACCATGACAATATTAAATACGGCAATTATTTATAAATTGTTGACAGCTATTTAACCTTTTGATTTTTAAGTCCTGTTAATAATTATAATAATATTTAGTCATTAATTATTTTATTCTGAATTTTGGGATATTCTATTGGTAAAATGCCTTTTAATAATAATAACCGTATCAGTTATTATATTTTGTAATGTTTTTTGCGAAGTAAGATTTACGACAAGACTGATAAATAATGGAAGCAATGATCATAAAAGGCAAATAGCTATTTCAAGAAGTGAGACCTGAAATCACCTCGCTTTAGAGCTTACCAACAATTCTTGAATTTTTTTAAATGAAGAAATTGAAATGGTACCGTAAAATGGGGTGAATAGAAAGAGTTTGAACACTTAAAGTGGGGTGCATAGAAACACTCCTTTTATTCAGTGAAATTTGCTATTCTACCCACACGGGAATGAATAGAAACACATAAAATGTTTTTAAAGTATAGGTAAAAATAATAAATATATAAGAAAGTGACAAAAATACCAATTTTACAAAAAAAATCATTTATTTTTGTAGTAATGTAACAAATTTAAACACATATTATTCAAATTAAACAACTTTGATGCATATTAAATATCAAAACGTCTTTTCTGGACGTAGATGCTACCATTTCGTCATTAACTAGGAAAACCTCTCCAACAACCTGATTAAAATGAAAAGTGGAAATATCCGGAACTTCTGCCATAAATATATCCTGACGAGTGTTTGGTAGGACGACTTCGTAAGAAAGTGGCTTCAATCTCATTTCCTGCAATACTTAGGACTTGTCCGATAAAAAATTTATTTCTATGCATATTTCGATATTTTGTTGGAAAACACACCAGAAGCCAAAGTCCTTCTTCTATTAAATCAAACGAAACAGGAGAAACACATCGAAACAATTTACCCTTAAAGCAGACTGATGCTGATTAATCATTTATAACTGACTTATCATCGGACTTATCGGTGAAACTTGGAAGTGAAGTATCCATTTCTAAGACTTCATCTGCAGAATATTCTTGAGCTTTTTCTATAATAGATCTTAAATTAGCTAGAGGCAAATTTATTTCTGGGTCCGATTCTTCATCTAAGGGTTCTTTTAAAATCATTATCCTCTTGATCTTCATAATCCGACGTAAAGCTTTCAAAATCTGCACCTGTAACGCTTTTGCCAGCAGGAACTTGAATTTTACGGGGTCGAGTTTTTGTATTTTGACCGTCGCCATATCTCATTGTTCTTAGAAGATTTACCAACGAGTTATTAAGCCCTTCTTCAACGTTCTCATTTCCGTCATTTTTATCCTCAAAATTTTTGCTGCTGAAAGCGTTTTAAAGACTTGATCCCTATTTAGTGGAACGATTCCACACTTTCTAAACCCCGATTGTATATTTTTTTCTGCATTTGGCGCTATAGCCTTTGACAAGGTATTTAATAAAGAAGGAAATCTGTCCTTTGGAACCGTGCAATGTTTCAATGATCTGCCTCCAGGCTGTTTTAAGAGGCCGGAAAAACGCCACATCCGGCGGCTGGGTCAGATGGGTAGAGTTAGCTGGGAGGAAGATAACTGAAATATTATTTTCTTCGCAAACAGAAACTGTACTTGCAGAAAAATGTGAACTGAGATTGTCGCCAATTAAGTACTTTTTCCCTGGGAGATCTTTTATTGCCGGTATGATGATTTTCTGCACCCAATCTGAGGAGGATATAATAATAATAATAATAATAATAATAAACACGTTTATTATTCCAAAAGAAAATTACAAATTAAAAAAAAATAAACATTGACATCTACAATAGGAATAAAAGGCCACTTATCAGCTTCCTTCACAAGCGAAGGGGCTGTTGAAGCCTATTAAATAATTATAAAAAAAAAAATTATTAACTTTCATAAAGAAAGTTAGTTTGAAGTTTTTCTAAAAAAGAGTGGTGCAGGGTGATTAAACAAAAATATATATATATACATACGAAAGTACGCGTCCAAGTTAAAAGCGCTATGCTGAGGCACGAGACAGAAAGTGAGAGAGAATTATTTTAGACATATGCAAAGTAGAGAGGGGATGTACGAGAAAATAAATACTAGTTTTTTGTTACAAGTTGTATGATGGAAATAATTTAGCAGATGTCCAACAAAAATTGAAAATAACTATTAAGTTTTATTAAAAGGACTAGTTCGGACATTTTACTGTTGTTATTTCTTAATTACTCATGTAGACAATTTCCTTCAGTAATTATTATTCGCAATTTAAGTATGCTACTGCTAACATGTGATAAAACCATGAAACATTATAACCCCGTTTTCTTCAAATATACAAAACTAGTAAATAATCAGCCTAAATATTTAAAAAAATTCAGATTGAACATTCCTCAGTAAAACCGCTGATAAAAACATATTATTTCAGGTGGCGGTATTGCTGGCTGCAGCGCATTCTATCAATTAACAAAACGAGGAGTAAATCCGATTCTAATAGAGAAAAATAAAATCACCAGCGGGACCACTTGGCATACAGGCGGTTTAGTATGGAGTCTAAGGTAAGAAAGTTTAAAAGAAATTCAAAATATGTGCACTAAGTACTGTATGTGTTTCTTTTAAATTTGATGCACGCTTCTGCCACTGCAGTTTTTTTGTCGACTACAATTTTGATTGTTTTATTTCAAGAACTAAGTTTTCATTTAGCAGCACCTTTGTCTAATTGTAACCAGATTTGAGTGCTAAAAGTTTTTAATTGCTAGCTTAAAGGGAAGTTTCCCTAACGACAGTATTGCCTATTTTGTAAAAGTAAACTGGATGATATTATCAACGTATCCAAAGAGGATGTACACCGTGTCCCACACAAAAGTACCCACTTTACTAGGTATCTGGAAATCTGTAATAGATACGAAAAAAGTTTCATACAATAGTTTCTTTAAATTCTCTTAAAATATGATGTCTCTAGGTATACAGGGTGTCTCAGTTTTGCTGGGACGACATTAACTATAAAATTTTAAACTGAACACCCTGTATTTTTGTCCATAATTTGATTCCCTGTCAAAAATAAACATAAGTTACCAATTTAAACTATAGTCGATTTCTGCTTAGTTTCTGAGATAATTAAGGTTATGTGTGATTTTTTTGAAAACTGGAGCTATTTTTCAAATCACTATAAAAAATAGCAAAAATCTAAGATTGGGGATTTGGGTGGTAATTTCCAGTTTATAAACCATAAGGAATTCAAATGTTTTGTCTATACCTATACAAGGTGGACATACTACGAAATCAATCTTGCACTTTTTTAAAGTGAAAAAAGTCGACCTTTTTAAATAGAATGCCCACTATGTTTTTTATTTGTGCAAATGATCATAAAAATACCTATTTTTTCATATGTGTTATATACTTAAATTCAATGGTTACAAATAAAATCGCAATTTAACAGAAAATCTCATTTATTTCTTGAATATTGTGATGCTGCATACTCAAAAAAAGGAAAAACTATAGGAGGCCATGGAATGGATAATATAACTATTTGTTTTTCAATTTATTTGTGTTTCTAGTGGTTGTTGTCTTATTGAAATCATTTCAATTTAAAATAATTAAGCTTTAAAACCATTTCCTTGTATCGGTGTTAAGAGATGCACAAAGGGATTTGAATTTTTCCAAGACCAGCATACATCGAGTATTAAAAGAAGACATAATATCCCCATATAAGTTCTTCCAGTTCAACTTTTAAGTGAGGCTAATTATCAGACCAAACTGGATTTTTGTTTGCATATGATGGACCTGCAAATCCTCT
Organism: Kuschelorhynchus macadamiae; assembly: GCA_030620095.1. NCBI lineage: Eukaryota > Metazoa > Arthropoda > Insecta > Coleoptera > Curculionidae > Kuschelorhynchus > Kuschelorhynchus macadamiae. Next base: position 67,795 of record JAUTXW010005263.1, on the reverse strand, counting down.
GGACAGATGAAGCGGTATTTTCCACTGCGGAAATGCATAACAAAAAAATACTCACTATTCCGAGATAAATTAAATTAAACGGCAAGGACATCAAAGTGTTAAAGTGTGGTGTGGTATGTGATGCATGTGATGTACGTAAATCTTCTGGTGCTTTTGGATTACTAGTAAGGCCTTCGACAACCTGGATCATAGCATATTGCTCACTAAATTGAAATATTTCGGCCTCAACAACAACTCTATTACTTTTTTTTAAAATAATCATTCAAATCGTAAACAAAGGATCTGCTTTGAGGGTCAGAAATCATGTTATCTTACAATTAACAAGGGCGTACAAGGGGTGATATGCAAATCTATCATTCTTTTACGCCCACCTGATCTCATCTGGCCATTAATGGCATCAATAGCGACCTCCAAAAGCTGTGCACGATCTCCAAGACTCACGGTCTTTCCCTGCATAGTGACAAATCGAAGTTTCCACACTGCACATGGGCTAAATCGTACATAGTTTTGGGAAAGTTTCGATGAACCTCTTTATTTTTGTCTTTACTAGTTTGTCGTGACAAATTGCGATCACTTATCTTGAATTCGGTTATTTTCTCAAAATTAAGTTCGTTAGAACTCTTTAGTTGTTTAATTTTTTGCACTACCGACATTTTATTTCATCTACATTCACAACTCAAACATAGACCACCTTGAAATTGGTTATTTTTGCAAAATTAAGTTCGTAAGCACTTTTTAGTTGTTTACTTTTTGCACTAGTCACTAGCAACATTTTATTTCCTGAATATTTTCATCTCACACACGGATCATAGAAATATATATTACAAAAAACAGTATATAAATCAATTTTCATCGATTAAAAACGTCCGAAACAATATCGAATTAGAATATCGACCGCGCGACCTCTGAACAATTGAACTTCCGCATGCCGACGTGATGCCGCGACCCATCGATCGAATTATGAGAAGAGACGGCAGCCCAGTAGTTGTAAAATCTTCGGGTACTTTCGTCAAGCTTTAAGGTAATCAGGGCAATTCGGACTGACCAATCCAGCTTAGTATAGCGTATTTTATTATGCCTAAGGAACGCAACCATTCGAACCGCCGCGCGCGACTAATAGTGTAGCGTATTTAACTTTTCCCAAGGTTCGCGTTTTATTACAACTATTAGGAGGGACGGTCAAACGAATAATTTATTTTCTGAAATATTTTTGGGGGTCTTTGACCAAATGACCCTATGGAAAAGCCGCCACTGAATATGGCTTGTGTTTTTTGACCACTATTTGAACAGACAAACATTTATAAACCTTTTAAGAAATCAAATTGTCAATGGTCTTCCGCAACATATTCGAGTCGACTTGGTATATCAACAAAATAATGCTCCATACCACTGTGGAGAAGATATAAGAGCATTTTTAAACGAGGAATTAAATTTAAGTATATATAGTAACGGTGAGATTCCATGGCCGCGGCCGCCGCGAAATGCCGATTTGACACCCTCAGATTATGTTTTATGGGGCACACTCTGAAGATAGAGTTTATAAAAATCGAAACAATTATTCTGTAAACTCAAAGAACTCAAACAAAATTGAAGAAACTTTTGTTTTAATTTTTTTTTCGTATCTATTACGGATTTTCAGATGGTATAGTGGGTACTTTTATGTGGAACACGGTGTACATTAAGTCCAATCCATTGAGAGTGTACAGAAGGCAAAATAATCGTGTTTAATGTTAGATCGCTAGGGATGACGTCATCTTTTGTCATGTGCTTTCACTCAACTTTTCATTTTTTTTATTACAGGCCTAATGACACTGATATTCAAATATTACAAAGGACCAAGGAAATATTAAAACATTTGGAATCTGAATCAGGAAACGATCCTGGATTTACAAATAATGGAGGGATATTTATTGCAAGAACACCTGTAAGTAATCTTATTTCGTACTGATTACCTATTATTTCTTATATTCGAAAATATCTACGAAAAAAGGACTTTTTGAAATATCATTCTTTTTGAAATATATCTTGAATATAAACAAAATTTAAAGCATTTATTTAAACTAAAAGATCTTGTGCCTTTAGGTACATAGATTTTCTATTCTAAGCTCCATGTTAAGTAGTCACATCAATCTAAATTTTTAAATCGAACTCCCTGTATATCATTTTCAGTAAGCGTCTCCTAAACATTTTAATTATATTATGTTTAATAGATACTATCTAGCCCGGTAGACCTTGTTCTGCCTTTTCCGTTAGATGGCGCGATGAGTTTTCAGTGGAATTATAAGAATGTGATTTCACACATCGTTCAGAAATGTTATTGAAGAAAAACATATTGGTTTTATAGAAAAAAATACCCATTGAATCAACACAAAAAAATGATATATATAGATGTAAACCGCTAATCTTTCTCAAAAACCCAAGACACTTTAAGTCCCTACGTACTACGTAACATGGAGGAGAGTCTACAAAATAGAAAACTCCCTAGTGAATGGAAGGAAGTACCGGGTGGCCAACTAAGAATGGACGCCGGCCATAACTCGCTAACCGTTAATCATATAACTTGGGGGAAAAAAATTATTAGCTAAATCGACTAAGAGAAATCGCTGGAAAATATTTTGAAGTTCCGCATATGGCCGCTAGGGGGCGCAACTGTTATGGTCAATCAGAAAAAGGGCTGTTTCTTAAAAAATATTCATGTAAAGGTATATTATAAATACTGCCATCGTAAAGAGTAGAAAAATTGTGATTTTTTTGTTAAGGATATTTTGCTCTATCTCGTAAAATGTAGTGGTGGGGGAAGGTCAAACATGTTTTTATTTAAATGTCAATAACTCCGTTATAAGTCAACGGAATTGAACAAACTAGGTCTCGTTTAAAAGAGCCCATCTTAACTAATAATCTGATGTAAAAAAAATCCGATTTGATTTCGCCGTGGTAACTAGAGGGCGCTGATTGACATCACAACAATTATTACGCATTATTTTGAAAATTTTAAATAGCACGCTATATCTCTTTTAACACAATTTAATAGAGGAGGAAATTCTCAATAAGTCAGTGCAAATTTCAGCTTCCTAACTTTTTTCAAACCGGAAATATAAATAAAACAAATATTAGGGCGCTGGGTACGCAACATCTCCCTAATCTGTATGGACATAGCCTACATCACAATAATTCAGTAATAATACCACAGATAATATTCAACGCAAATCGCTAAAAATTATACTAATGTTCTGAAATAACCACCAGGTGGCGCAGTAGGAGTCAATAAGTGCAATATTAAATTTTCATTATAATGGGAAATGAAAGCCATTTAAATGGAACGTGTGAAAGAAACGATAATAAAAATATAATTCAATTAATGCCGTCCTAAATGTTCAAATTGTCGGCCATCGTTTTCGATGCACTTATGCATCCTATCTCGCGTGGATAAAACTGCAGCCTCCAGTTCACCAACTGAAATAGTATTTATACAGTCTCTTATTCGCTGAATCATATTTTCCCGTGTAGTGGGTCTGGTGGCAAAAACTAAATCTTTCACTCGACCCCATAAATAAAAATCTAAACACGTTAGGTCGGGTGCCTAGCTGGCCATGGAAGGGTGCCGCCTCGCCCTATCCATCGGCCAGGATAGTGGGCATCTAAAAATTCCCGAACGTTGACGGCGAAGTGCGCTGGACAACCATCGTACTGGTATACCAATCGTTGTCGGACGTTCAGAGGTACGTCCTCCAACAAAATCGGCAATTCCTCCCTTAAAAATCTTAGATATCTCTCACCATTCAATGGATTATCGAAAAAAAATGGTCCGATAATTCGTCCGCCTAAAATCCCTGCCCAACAATTTACAGACCAACGGCCTTGGTGCTGGACTTCGCGCATCCAATGTGGATTTGTTCTGGACCAATAATGTGTATTGTGAAGATTGACACGTCCATCGCTCTGGAAGGTAGCCTCATCGGTCCACAATATTCGCCTCAGAAATTGCCGATCTTCCCTCATTACACCCAAAAGCCAGTGACAATGGTTTAGTCTGTGATCAAAATCTGCAGCAGTCAATTCCTGATGCAGCACTAAGTGATATGGATGTAACCTAAAACAAGATGAAGATATTTAATTGATGTTCCAGGAAATTATTGGTTTTCTAGGCTTAAAGACCTATGTGACATCAGAATCACGTGACTTTTGTTAAAAAATATGTCCAGTTTATATTTGCAATGTCGTTGCTTACCTGTGCTCTTTGAGTATATTTTGAACAGTGGTTCGCGTTACTCCTAGGTCTAGCGCTGTTGCGAAACAACGCAACCAAAAAAATTATGTTTTATTTAATACCTACCTAACTATAACTTCTCATATTCATTTTAAAATCAAGACGACCCAGTTAGGCTTAAAAATCAATAATAACGCCAACAGCGGTTCGAAGAATTCTAGAACCACGAAAAAATGCTGCAAAAGTCACGTACGCATTTTATCGGGATGAATTCGGAAGATCTTAATAAACAGTCCTTCAGTCGCTTATGAGTGGGTAGCATCGCTCACGCTTGCCGGTCGTCGCCGTCGATCGATAATACTTTTCACGTACCAGTGAAACAATAATTAATAAAGCAGTTTTTAACGAGATAAAATCGGGATATCCTCGTTTGGTGAAAAGGTTCTGCTCCAAGAACAATCACCAACAGTATACATTCTTTTAAAAGCGAATAATAGTTTAAATAAAGAGAAAAATCTCTTTTTGTTGTCCAAACCAGGAAAATTATTATGAAATAAAGTTGGTATTGTTGTGCTGGGTGACTAATTGTTCGGTGCTAGTAACAAGCACAATTCTTAGCAAGTTCCAGAACAGAACAGTCACTTAGTGTACCTAGTACAGTTGTTCGTACTCGTTTTATAAATTCAATTCATCACTGAAGGCTCTAAAATAACAGTAAACAGTGTTTTGACGTAAAAAAGACATTTTGTTGTTTTTTAGTTGGACATTCCAAGTAAATTGAAGTATATTTACTGGACACAGACAGTGTGAAAAAACTTGTGTAAAGTTGTGTAGTATCGTAGTGCATACGGGGGAGAATCAAAAAATAAGTTTTTGATAACATCAACATTTTATTGTTTTATTGTTTGATATTCTTATTGATCAGTGCTATTTTCAACAAATGAGAATATGATTTTTTCACGTTTTTATTAAAGGCATTTTATTATAAATGTAAATATTTCATGTATTTTCTTTTTCTTTAAGTAAGTATAGAGTGAATGAAAGAATGTGTGAGTGTTATAATTTAGGAAATAAGTAGTACTATTTGTTAAAATTTAATTTTTTTGTATGAATAAATATTATTTTATTTTAGTAACTGCTAAAAATTTTTATTCAAAAAATTTAACCAGCGTCCTTGATATTTCAGAACATTTATAGTAATCTAATATTGGGAAAGCTTATCCTGGTATGCTTGTACGATGTGAAGAATAAGTTCATATCGTACAAATTGGTCCTTCGTTGCCGGATGCTGAGTTTGGTTTTTTGTTTAAAAAAAAAGTATACCTATATATAAGTACATCTTTACTTTTTATTTCGATTTTGTTTATAAAATTCAGAATATTTTTATATATCAAATATCATTTGCTGCTAAATATATATGCAACGTTTTGGTAGATGCGAAAACTTTTAACCATTTAAAAAGTGTGCCGAACTTTTTATAGACATTTTATGAACTCTGTGTCGTTGTAATGATTTAAAACATAATGGACGAAAATACCTAGACCTGCTTGGGTAAGTGAGCCTTTATATTATACTGATATTCTAATTTCCTATTTTTGAACAAGCTTTGTTTTTATGTAGTATAGTTTATCATTATTATTATTTCTCGTTTATCGTAAATCTAATAAAATGGATGATTTAAAAAAGAAATTATCTACTATTAAGGGTGGCATCACCAAAATTGACAAGTGGTTTAATAACAATAAAACACAAAATGATGTTTATCAATTTCAAACTAAATTACAACAAATTGAAGGTTTTTACCTAAAGTATGACAATTTGTTAGAGTTAATAGAAGAAATTGGTGATGACACTCTTAAAAATGACTGTACTGTTATGGAAGATAAATATTGTATTATAGTATCACTTATTAAGCGAAAAATTGATGACCTAAAAGGCGTCACACCCACGTCACCTCTGGGACAAGTAGCACCCAGCACAAAACTTCCTGAAATCTCTATAAATCCATTTTCCGGTAATTTTACAGAATGGAATACATTTTTTGAGTTATTCGAAAGTTTAATTATGAATAACCCTGGCTTAAATGATATACAACGATTTATATATTTAAAGTCATATTTAAAAGGCGAGCCCTTACAATTAATAGACAGTTTACAACTCACAAGTAGCAATTTACAAACGGCTATCGATACTTTAAAAGGTAGATATGCAAATGAGTTTAGAATTATTTTTTGTCATATTAAAAAGCTAATTGACATGCCGAGTCTTATAAAATCTTCCGCTTCTGAAATCAGAAAGTTCATAACGCAAGCGAGGCAAGGCATCCAATCGTTAATAAATTTAAACGTTCCTAAAGAAGAATGGGCAGATCTTATGCTTATTTTTATTTATTTACAAAAATTAGATTTTAATACTAATAGGGCATTTGAGACTGAAAGAGATCATACAAGACGTCCAACCTTACATAACTTTTTCGATTTTTTAGACAAACGTTGTTCTATTATGGAGACAGTAACAGCGAATTCTCCAAAGCCTTCCCCTTCCAATATCAAATCAGGGACAAAAGGTACATATTTTTCGAACACTTCATCCCAAAATAGAGATACTCAGAATAATGATCATAAAATACCTCCTAAAGATAACAGTGTTAGATGTTTATATTGCAATATGTCGCATCGCATGTCCCAATGTGATAAGTATAAAAAACTTTCTGTCCAGGAAAGGTTCTCTTTTGTCAAGGACAAGAAATTATGTAAAAATTGCTTGTCTTCACTACATCATTTCGATAGTTGTTCTTCACAGAGAACTTGTATGTTGTGTAACAAAAAACATCATACGCTTCTTCATATTCATAATTTTCAGTCTTCTTATGGGAACAATCCCCCTAATGATAAAAATTCACAAAGAAATACCTATCGGGGAAATAATCCTCCTCCACAAAATTTTTCGAGGCCTACTGATAAACCATCAGTTCAATCAGCAAACATTTCACAGCAATCTCAAACCCAAACTGTCCTAAATGAAACTGCATCTTATACTGCAGTGAATAAGTTAGACAGTGAAATTCTTTTAGCTACTGCTGTCGTCACTCTTTATACCGATGTAGGAGAAAAGATTACAGCAAGAGCACTTCTAGATAACGGAAGTCAAACTTCTTTTATCACCAAAAATTTAGTTAAAAAACTGAATTACAAAACTTATAACAAAAACATGCAAATTACCAGTATTTCTCAAAAAATTACACATTCTCATAATATGATTGATCTTAAAATTTATTCTACAATCAACAACAAAAAGGAATTTTTAGTATCCTTTGTGGTTCTAGATAGCATTACGTGCAATATACCGAGAGTTAAAGTAAACACAGACATGCTAAAAATTCCCAATGGCATGGCTCTTGCAGATCCAACGTTTTTTTGAGAGTAACTCTATAGATCTGTTGTTAGGCATGGATATTTATAGCGAACTCTTATGCTCTGGTTTTAGAAAACTAGGAAAAGGATTACCTGTCTTGATTAATACACATCTTGGTTGGAGTATATCAGGAATTTTACCAGTTCAAAGAAAAACTTTTTATTCAACAATAAATTTGGCAGAAAATTTTCACTTAGAAAAAAATTTTGATTTCGAATCACAAGACAGAGAAGTAACTCAGGCCTTTCATTCTCAGATAAGTGTTGAAGATAATGCAGATAAAATATTACAAAAATTTTGGACATTAGAGGAAATTCCAGATAAAATTTTGCGAACAGCTGATGAAGAGCGGGCCGAACAAATTTTCGAGAATACAACGATAAGATTGGTTGATGGCACCTTTCAAGTGAATTTGCCGATGAAAAGTCCAAGTGAACATTTGAAATTGGGCGAATCTTTTCCCCGTGCTCTTAAGAGATTCTACGCACTCGAAAACAAATTAAAAAAACATGATAATCTTTACCTAGAAAAGGGTGCCACTTTCAATGACAAATGAAAAAATGGAGTTAAAATATTTTTTACCGCACCATTGCGTCGTTCGCGAAGACAGCGTAACAACCAAGTTACGAGTAGTTTTTGATGCATCCATGAAAACAACTACGGGGTATTCGTTGAATGACGTCATGTTAAGAGGTCCGACAGTTCAGCCAGAACTATTCGATATCTTATGTCGATTTCGAGTTTCAGATAAGGTATTCATCGCTGATATAGAGAAAATGTACCGCCAAATTAAGGTGAACCCACATCAGACCTTCATGCAAAATATTCTTTGGCGGGAAAACTCTACCGATAAAATAGAATGTTTGGAGCTAGAAACTGTTACCTACGGGACAAACAGCGCTCCATTTTTAAGTACTAATTGTTTGATTACGCTAGCCAACTCTAATGCTATGGATTACCCATTAGCCGCGGATGCTTTAAAAAATCAATGTTACGTGGATGACATATTATATAGTACTGACACACTTGAAGAACTTCTAGAGACCCATAGGCAGCTTACTGAACTTCTAGGAACTGCAAATATGAGGTTGCATAAATGGAGTTCAAACTGCCCCCAGTTTCTTGAAGCAATTTCCTCCAGGGATAATCGAGATACGTATATCATTACATCAGAAGGTAATACAAGTAAAGTTCTAGGAATATCATGGCAACCCAGTGAAGATAGATTTAGTATAACATTACCTAAAATCGAATTGCAGGGTACAGAAACGAAGAGACAAGTTTTATCTATTATTGCCCAGATTTTTGACCCGATTGGTATGATAAACCCTTTTATAGTCATTGCGAAAACCTTTATGCAAAAGGTTTGGCTTGAAAAGGTAAACTGGGACGATCAATTAAGTCCTAAATTACTTATGGAATGGAAGAGCTTTTACAATAATATCCCAGACTTAGACAATATCAAAGTTCCCCGCAATTTGTTTACACCACTCAAACGTAAATCAAAAATTGAGATTCATGCATTTTCAGATGCAAGTTTAAAATGTTATGGGACATGCGTCTACGTACGTGCTATCTATGAAGACAATAGTGTTTCTTGTAATCTACTAACCTCAAAAAGTAGGGTAACTCCGATAAAACAGATTACATTGCCAAGACTAGAGCTTTGTGGAGTTGTCCTAATGGCAAAATTAACCAAATAAGTTATAACCATATTTGAAAATAAACTTAACATAAACTCCGTACACCTATGGAGTGACTCTGAAATACTTTTGTTTTGGATAAAATCACATCCATCTCGGTGGTCTACCTTTGTGGCAAATAGAGTCACAGAAGTTCAGACCTTAATACCAGATACCTACAATTGGCATCACATTAAATCTGCTCAAAATCCTGCTGATATATTGTCAAGGGGAAGTATGCCGCATGAACTCGGAAAATCAAAATTATGGTGGCACGGTCCTGGGTTTCTACAAAGCTCAGATGTAGATTTAGAAAATTTTAGATACTCAGGTAAAGTAGAAAATATTCCTGAAGAAAAGAAAACAGCATTAGTAACACATATAGACGAAAAAGACTTTTACGAAGAAGTTTTAACTAGGTTTTCCTCTTTCAGGAAATTACAAAGAGTAATAGCTTACTGTCTTAGATATTGGTTTAACCTTAAGAAACAGAAACTTTCAAATGAAGAAAAAACTACTGGACCTCTAACCTCAACTGAAATTAAGAATGCAGAAAAAATAATTGTCAAAATTGTACAACAAAAGTTTTTTACAACTGAAATAAAGGAACTAAAAAAGTCTGAACATATAACTGGAAATAGGTCGTTAAAAGCCTTAAGCCCTACACTTGATGAATTTGGAATGTTAAGAGTTGGAGGTAGGTTAACGAATGCAGATATAGCTTATGAGCACAAACATCCCCTCCTTCTTCCAGCCAAAAATTACGTTGTCAGACTCCTTATAAAAAGAGAACATTTAAGGATGCTTCACGCGGGTCCTCAAAATGTACTTGCTTCCATGCGTCTAAGGTATTGGCCAATCGACGGTCTGCGTGAAGTAAAGGGTCAAATAAGGCAATGTCTAACTTGCTTTAGGTTCAGAGCACGACCAGCAATTCAAAAAATGGCTGACCTTCCTAAAGAAAGATTATCGGCATCAAGGCCATTTCTTAACATAGGAATTGACTTTGGTGGTCCGTTCTCAGTGAAGCCGTCAAAACTAAGAAGCAAAACGCGTTTAAAGTGCTACTTATGCGTTTTCGTTTGTATGACTACAAAGGCGGTGCACCTGGAGTTAGTGTCCAGTCTTTCAACAGAGGACTTCTTACAGGCCCTAAGAAGATTTATTGGACGCAGAGGAGTTCCGTCAGTCATTTTTTCCGACAATGGGACTAACTTTGTCGGAGCTAGAAATAAGTTAAAAGAGCTGTACGAATTCTTTAAAGATGATAAAAATCAGAATATTATACAAAATTCCCTGAGTAGCAATGAAATCACATGGAAATTTATTCCAGCTAGAAGTCCCCACTGGGGTGGTATGTGGGAGGCAGCAGTCAAGGTTGCAAAACATCACATTTCACGCGTAGTTGGTGAATCAGTATTGACCTTCGAAGAATTTAGCAGAGTTTTAGCTGAAATTGAGGCAATTATGAACTAAAGACCCTTATGTCCATTGAGTAATGACCCAACAGACTTGTCCCCATTAACCCCAGGACATTTTCTTATTGGCACAGCCCTAACTTCCATACCTGAGATAGATGTCTGTGACGTTCCAGAAAATCGCCTAAAACGTTGGCAAAAATGTATGCAAGTTAGGCAAAGTTTTTGGAAACGTTGGACGACAGAATATTTGAGTTACTTACAAAAACGAGTTAAATGGACAGATTCAACTAAAAATTTAGAGGTAGGAGATCTTGTGTTACTCGTAAATGAACTTAGTTCTCCCCTAAAATGGCCTTTGGCCAGAGTATCAGAGGTCTTACCCGGTCATGATGATAAAATAAGAGCCGTCAGAGTAATTACTAAAGATGGCGTCTTTACTCGCTCCATTACGAAACTATGTCCTCTTCCGAAATGCGAAGATGAAATCTAATTTTTGAAGTTATCACTCCAACGGGGGAGTATGTTGCGAAACAACGCAACCAAAAAATTATGTTTTATTTAATACCTACCTAACTATAACTTCTCATATTCATTTTAAAATCAAGACGACCCAGTTAGGCTTAAAAATCAATAATAACGCCAACAGCGGTTCGAAGAATTCTAGAACCACGAAAAAATGCTGCAAAAGTCACGTACGCATTTTATCGGGATGAATTCGGAAGATCTTAATAAACAGTCCTTCAGTCGCTTATGAGTGGGTAGCATCGCTCACGCTTGCCGGTCGTCGCCGTCGATCGATAATACTTTTCACGTACCAGTGAAACAATAATTAATAAAGCAGTTTTTAACGAGATAAAATCGGGATATCCTCGTTTGGTGAAAAGGTTCTGCTCCAAGAACAATCACCAATAGTATACATTCTTTTAAAAGCGAATAATAGTTTAAATAAAGAGAAAAATCTCTTTTTGTTGTCCAAACCAGGAAAATTATTATGAAATAAAGTTGGTATTGTTGTGCTGGGTGACTAATTGTTCGGTGCTAGTAACAAGCACAATTCTTAGCAAGTTCCAGAACAGAACAGTCACTTAGTGTACCTAGTACAGTTGTTCGTACTCGTTTTATAAATTCAATTCATCACTGAAGGCTCTAAAATAACAGTAAACAGTGTTTTGACGTAAAAAAGACATTTTGTTGTTTTTTAGTTGGACATTCCAAGTAAATTGAAGTATATTTACTGGACACAGACAGTGTGAAAAAACTTGTGTAAAGTTGTGTAGTATCGTAGTGCATACGGGGGAGAATCAAAAAATAAGTTTTTGATAACATCAACATTTTATTGTTTTATTGTTTGATATTCTTATTGATCAGTGCTATTTTCAACAAATGAGAATATGATTTTTTCACGTTTTTATTAAAGGCATTTTATTATAAATGTAAATATTTCATGTATTTTCTTTTTCTTTAAGTAAGTATAGAGTGAATGAAAGAATGTGTGAGTGTTATAATTTAGGAAATAAGTAGTACTATTTGTTAAAATTTAATTTTTTTGTATGAATAAATATTATTTTATTTTAGTAACTGCTAAAAATTTTTATTCAAAAAATTTAACCAGCGTCCTTGATATTTCAGAACATTTATAGTAATCTAATATTGGGAAAGCTTATCCTGGTATGCTTGTACGATGTGAAGAATAAGTTCATATCGTACAAGCGCAATAATTCGAGTACTTAGTTGAGGATTAAACTCGATATACGCTAGCACATTAATTACATTCTCTTCGGTGCGTCCTCTGCGTTGTCTGCGGTATACGGGAATATGCACGTTTCCAGTGGTTCGCAAACGTTGGATCACTCGAAGAAAAACCTTTTTACTTGGGTGGCGTCTCTGCAGATATTCCTGCGCATATACTCTTGCAGCAACCGTAGCATTTCTCAAACATTCAAAATAAACACCTATCATGTCGAATAGTTCTTGATTTGTATAAATCATTTTGTTCTTAACACAACGCAACACGAACAATAACAAATCTTGAACAAGAAAAATACGAACTACAACAATAACATGAACAACAGCAACTAGAAAAACTCAAAAAACACGAAAATCTCGGACAAAAACGCGAAATGATAGCAATACTATTAGGAAATTCAAGAACGATAAATAGCAACTAAAAGGCACTGACAAGAAACTATTGTTTATTTTTTGACGTATTACTTTCAATTTTGTTTTCACAGCCTACTATTTTTTTTGCTTGATGTAGCAGAAAATTGCTAAGGAATTATTATTTATCTATGTTTTTAGTTTATTGTTATTCTTGTGCATAAATTGTCGATTTTAAGAAAGACGGAGATTTGCAACGGTCGAATATATTAGGATTTTTCTTATTTATTACCTTATAATATCTAACTTACTGAACATAGAGTAAACTACAAAAAAATATAGAGAAAAGTAAAATTGCGAGTAAAACTATGCTTATTAACGTCTACTGCGCCACCTGGTGGTTATTTCAGAACATTAGTATAATTTTTAGCGATTTGCGTTGAATATTATCTGTGGTATTATTACTGAATTATTGTGATGTAGGCTATGTCCATACAGATTAGGGAGATGTTGCGTACCCAGCGCCCTAATATTTGTTTTATTTAAATTTCCGGTTTAAAAAAAGTTAGGAAGCTGAAATTTGCACTGACTTATTGAGAATTTCCTCCTCTATTAAATTGTGTTAAAAGAGATATAGCGTGCTATTTAAAATTTTCAAAATAATGCGTAATAATTGTTGTGATGTCAATCAGCGCCCTCTAGTTACCACGGCGAAATCAAATCGGATTTTTTTTTACATCAGATTATTAGTTAAGATGGGCTCTTTTAAACGAGACCTAGTTTGTTCAATTCCGTTGACTTATAACGGAGTTATTGACATTTAAATAAAAACATGTTTGACCTTCCCCCACCACTACATTTTACGAGATAGAGCAAAATATCCTTAACAAAAAAATCACAATTTTTCTACTCTTTACGATGGCAGTATTTATAATATACCTTTACATGAATATTTTTTAAGAAACAGCCCTTTTTCTGATTGACCATAACAGTTGCGCCCCCTAGCAGCCATATGCGGAACTTCAAAATATTTCCAGCGATTTCTCTTAGTCGATTTAGCTAATAATTTTTTTTCCCCCAAGTTATATGATTAACGGTTAGCGAGTTATGGCCGGCGTCCATTCTTAGTTGGCCACCCCGTACATATACAACCAATTTTCAAAAAAGATAGAAAAGATAGCAAGTATGAACCAATTAATTATCAGCCCATAAGCCTGGCTTGCATCGCTTGCAAATGTCTGTGGAAAATAATAACCAAAGATTTGACAACCTTTTTTCCTGAGAATAGAATAATTCCAGATTCACAACATAGGTTCTTACCAGCTAGATCCACCACCTCTAATATGCTTAATTGTCTCAACAAATGGGCAAGTGCTCTTGACAACAATGAACCAATAGATATATTTAGATTTTGCGAAAGCACACCACAAATTCACACACACTCTTCTTACTAAATTCTCCAACATTTTCAACGTTATTACGGACAGCCGAAGTTGACGGTATTTGCATATCTACATCCGTATTATTGTCTTCCATATTGCACTATGCACGACGCGACGTACGTATCACACAACACACGTATAGCCGTACAAACAAAGAACCTACTCCAACGATAGCTTCCGCCCCCACTTAAAGCACGCGACTGAAATGCAAAAATTGCAAACAGCCGGTTGAAAGTTCAATAAGCTCTGGCTCGATTCACAGGAAATCAAGCATACAGGACTTGGCTGTTCCATTCGATTTTCTATTGTGGTTCGCTCGGAGTCAAGGCTGCATTTATTATAAACTAAATTAATGGTTTCCTATTTCAAAAATTACATTTTAGAAGATGTTTTGTAATTTTTTATGGAGAAGCACTGCTTCCCTTGCTTCCATGGACTGTACGCCCCTGCTGAACAAATGTAGTCAATAAACACTATGTCGACAGACCCATTTAAAAATACATTGTTATCTTTATATATTTTTTAATTTTAAACGATACTTGATAACATTTGTAAAATTGCAAAAGGTACAGTAAAAATTAATCATAAAATGCCAAAGAGTGATTAAGGTAGGTAACTCTATGGGCAGCCAAATGACAATTTACCAAACAATTTATCATGTGTTAGGCAACAACTATTATTTCAGAGATAATAAATGAACCATCTGATATACTATATTTCAGGAACGCTTAGAAGAATACAAAAGACTTCATACTTTGGGACATTACTTTAACATTGAGAGTCGATTAGTGTCACCCAAAGAAGCTCAAAAACTATGTCCTATACTAGATCCAAAAGCGTATTATGGGGCACTTTATTCGCCTGCAGATGGCTACGTTGATCCTACAATGTATTGCAATGCACTTATTAAGGCAGCTATTCGTAATGGAGGACAGGTAGGTATAATTTGTCAAATTATCTAAATAATTTGTAAATTCATGGTGAATTGTTGAGGATTCTACGTCAGTAAATTATCATGTTCATTTATGTTTTATTCAAATGTCAAAAAAAGATCAACTATTAGAGTTCTAATTCAAAGAAATCGTCCATTTTACTCTAAGAGATCTGATTATATGAATTTCAAGAAAAGAATAAACTGGCCTCGGTCAGATATGTAAAATGTTGCTTTAAAAACAATTTAGTGGTACACGTGTTTCGACCGTGCGGTCATCATCAGACCTAAAATATATCAGAAAACCTTAATTACATTTCCAAAAAGAACAAAAATATCACAATGAAGGACTTTTTCTCTTTAATTCGGCAATATAAACGTTCCTAAAATCTTGCCGATCTATCTTTGTTACCCATCAGATCAACTTCACAGGCATACTTATTATTGTCACATAAATAAGGATAAAAATTAATTCATATTACATTTTTGTCTGTCTAGATATTGGAACAAACTCTGGTAACTAAAATCAAAACTGAGACATCAATTCAAGGGCTAAAGAAAATAGTAGAAGTAGAAACAAATAAAGGTAAGCGTAAAACTATCCGTAAAATATTAAAATGTTTTCCATACCAACACTAACCGATCTGCGGATTTGTGTGTAATCAAGTAATAAAAATTAAATCATTGCAGTATATTAATTTTTTTTGCAATTGAAAAAAGGATTTTTGTTAACACTAATGTGACACAAAATTCTGGATGGTTTTCGAGATATTACAGTTTAAAATGTTTAATTTTGGATGCCTAAATTAATTTCTGACAACATGGCAACGTTACTATTCGCTTGTAAAATACGTGATCACCCATCAGCTGTCTATTGACAACAAAGAAATATAAACAATCCATAGGTTTGAGACAGATTCAACTAATTTGCTTTAATTATTTTTTTGGATGAATGAATTAATTATTTAATAACAAAAATTTGTTAGTTTTATATCGGCGCGTATAAAAACAAACTGTCACTGAAACTAAATAATAATAATTTCTGAGATTGTTTGAGTGCTCTCGCCAGGGTTTTTCTCCACTAAAGCTAAACTATGTTCCTTGTTTTGAGGTGCTATTTGTCTCTGAGGACCAGGAATATTTTAACGAACGTCTACACTTCCCGTATCCCGCACTGGCGCTCTATCTATGCGTATTCATTATTTGTATACACTATATATTAAATCGGAATGAAATTATCTCACACAACAAAAAACAAAGCCAGGTGGATTTGGAAGCAACAAAAACAAAACCATTACAACTGTTATGTTTGCGAATTGTTATTGTCATACGTTTTGTTGAATCCTGCAATGTTGCCGTTTTTGAGTAGGTGTTTTTAAGGAAAAATTAAATCGTAGATACGTTTTTAAGTATTTTAAATACAGTTCCTGCTGTGTAAATTACATAAATAGTGCTAAAGTACGGGACATGAAAGAAAACCGGGCGGTCCTTAAAATAAAGGTTCATACTCTTAAGCAAGTAGAAAATTTGTGTACGCAAATAAATTTTAAGTTATTTTATTTGTTGTAATAGTTTGCGGCTTCACCCATAAAGTGCGCCAGCTCGGCGGTACGGAAAATGAATCGAGGTTTTAGTAAATTTCGCACTGGTCCACTTGTAATTGGGATGTGCCTTAATTTTTCCTAATTGCGTGCTAATGTTAAAGAGGGGTGATTCTTGGACCTTTTTAAGAAAAAAGTTTAATATGAACCTAAATGTCTTAACTTTGGAGATACAGGGTTTTAAAAAAAACATTTTTTTTTAATCCTAATTCTGATGCTATTATAGATAAATAACTGTGTGAAATTTGATACGCGTCTTTTATGCATAAAAGGGCATTTTTTATTAACAATCAATTTTTGAAATTTCTACCAGTGGCGTGCATATGTAATTAACCTGGGTAAATCCGAATGTTCCTTAATGCATAGAAGACGTGTATCAAATTTCATGCAGTTATCTACAATAGCATCAGAATTGGGATGAAAAAATGTTTTCTTTTTAAACTTCATCATCCTGTATTTCAAAGTTAAGACTTTTAGGACATAAAAACACCCTCTTTAACATCAGCACGCAATTAGGAAACGTCCTGTATAGTACTTCACAATGACGGCCCCTGTATAAAGTAATATGACAAACGGAGACAGACGGCCACTTTTGGCATACCCGAGTAGCCCAACGTCGAACTGCACAATTTAAAATTTTCATGAATCTCGTTCACTGGATCTAATGCTGGCTGCCCATGTAAAATCTGGAATTGTAAATCGTGTATCACTATACTGGGTGGTCTAATAATAGTGGACGTAGGCTGTAGCCCGGGAACCGTTAATGATAGAATCATTTTAAAATTATTATTGCTGAGTTTTAATGACAGGTTGTTTCTACTTTTTTTATACTCGCCGATATTATGCCAACAAACCACTAACCTTTTTATTAAATAATTAAATCATACATTCTAAAAAAACAATGAATTAAATTAATTGAATCTGATCTGATAAGACTGATCACATCGAAGCGAATACGAATGTTGCCAAGAACTCTATTTAAACCTTATCCAAAATTAAACATTTTAAACCTTATTAATTTCTGGATCTGGAAAGCCATTTAAAATTTACTCCGAAGGTATATCAGAATGTTTTGCTTAAAATCATACATAGTATACGTTAAAATATTTGTAGTCAAGCCCCTAACACCCTGCATATTCTTAAGGACTTCTTTACTAAATATATATCATATTTTTTCATCAATCATTTCCCTAAAATAATCCTTTCATTTCATGTGAATAACAAGATTTTCTTCATTTCTGTAGAAGTATTCAAATAGAATTGCAATAATTACTTCCAACTAGCCTCAATATATTTAACAATTTTTTAGGAACAATCAAGACAAGTACTGTGGTAAATGCTGGAGGAGCATGGGGTAGAAAAATAGCCAGCCTAGTCGGTGTTGAAATTCCGATTACGCCAATGAAGCATTCATACGTCATTACCAACTCAGTGGAAGGTGCTCGAGGTTGCCCCTCCATACGGTGTCACGACAGTAGTTTGTATTTTAGGCCACAGGGCGATTCTATTCTTTTCGGAGGGTACGAACCTAATCCAGAAATTATTAAAGAGGTGAGAAAATTGGAAAGCTGATACCTTTAAAAGTTTCAAATTTCTTATAAAAGTCTACCCGCCTTACTTGATACTCCTCAAATTCTGCTGGCAGATTGACTAGTATCAGAGCCGAAAAACTTGACAAAAAAATCATCTGTTCATTGCTGGACTCTTTGCTTGGCACATGGTCAATTTTATGTTGTATGTTTGGAGTTAGCTAAAGAAATAATTTATGTGATATAATACTAAAAGGCCCACTAAACATCTAGGGTACA
Organism: Kuschelorhynchus macadamiae; assembly: GCA_030620095.1. Lineage (NCBI taxonomy): Eukaryota > Metazoa > Arthropoda > Insecta > Coleoptera > Curculionidae > Kuschelorhynchus > Kuschelorhynchus macadamiae. The sequence continues at coordinate 49,192 of JAUTXW010005263.1, read as the reverse complement.
AATAGTTCTTAATAGAGTAAATGTACAAGGTTATTTTTGAAATTAGAAAAAATCTTTCCAAACTAACGTTTCATTCGATCTGTTTTTCATAAACTTATATTTTAATGCATACAGGGTGCCTCAAAAAAGGAAGGCAAGCACCAACTTTGTTTTTTAAACATAATATAACACATTTTTTAATGTTTAAAATTAGATACTAATATGTAAAATATCATTGCAGGTTCCAGATGATTTCGACTTTAAACTTTACGAACTTGACAAAGGTATATTCGAAACGCACTGGAAGCACGCAGTGGAACTATGTCCGTCGTTTGAAAAGGCGGGAATTAAATCGGACGTATGTGGTCCCGAAGCGTTCACTCCGGACCATAAGCCATTAGTTGGGGAGGATCCAATAATCGTTGGTAAGACATTTTTTCGGCAAACTGACACAGATTAGAAGAAGCGTCTGCATAGACCATTTTTATTTTGGTTTCAAAGCTTCCACACGCGCTATTGGTTAAGGTACAGGGTGGCCATTTTATGGCAATACAGTACCTTATCTAGAAAACAGTAACAGTTCAATTAAATTTTTATTTTAATTCACTTTTGCTTATACAGGGTGTTTCGTTTTGACGTGACACATGTCAACTTTCTTAATTTAAATGGGATACCCAACATATTATTACATATTTCGATTCTACTGTTAATTTGCGAAAGTTTTTATAATAACATCTATATTTGAATTCTTTATCGTTTTTGAGTAAATTGAGTTTTTAGAATTTTTTTTTAAAAAAACATATTTAAAAAAAAAAAAATTTACCTATAAAACTTTAATGGAACTGACTAATATCCTAAACATACATTACTAAGGGTTCAATTCAACGAGTGTCCATGCTGGTCTTACTAATTAATATACAGGGTGTTAAAAATGGAGAGCAAAACAAACAGAACTTTAAATGTAAAAATCTCCTTTATTTCATCTGATTCAGCCTTCAATTACTTATTACTCATATACATGTCCTATACCTAAAATGAACAGTTTCGATTTTATTAGCCGTTTTCTGATTTGACTATTTTTTTTAATATAAGTAAACAGATGTAGTGGGCTAAAATAAAAATGTCGTAAACTAAGCCTTATTCTCATTTCCTTAACACAGATAGCGACTATAAATAATGTTAGAAAATACAAATAAAAGTAAAATATTATGTAATTTATGTTCTTATTATTTAATGTTTACGAAAATAAGGGACAGACAAAAAAAATATCTTGTGCCACACGGTATAAATAATAACTAACTAAGTATTAAACATGATTAAAACAGATTATAAAAAATTTTCAATATGGCCATCGTCCATTGCGATACATGAAATGTAAATAGCCTCCTCCAATTAGATGCATTAAAATTATTGATCTCTTCCCTGATTTTTATTTTTAACTCATTTCTATTATTAGATCTATTTTTAAAAACTTTATTTTTTAGTGCACCCCACAAAAAGAAGTCTAAAGGGCTTAAATCAGGGCTTCGTGGTGGCCAGGATATTAAACCATGTCTTCCTATCCACAATGAAAAATGTTGATTAAGGAAATTTACTACCGGTGCAACCGTGTAGTAAATGGCGCTATCCTGCTGAAAAATGATATTTTCTCGAATATTTGCTGGCAAGTCGTTGATAAGGGGCATGATTTTATTCCTAAGTAGCTCCAAGTATCTTTCGCCATTTAACGACCTGTCAAAGAATACTGGTCCGATAATGCGGTCGCAAATAAATCCGCACCACACATTTACGGTTTGACGGCCTTGTTTCTTAATTGCTTTTATTAGATGTTTATTAGTTTTGAGACCAGTAATGAGTGTTTTTCCGATTAAAAATACCCGCCGTATTAAATGAGGCCTCATCAGTCCAAAGCACTTTCGAAAAAAACACATTTTCCAACTGCCGGTCCATAATATCACAACAAAAGCTCAATCTTTCATTAAAGTTTAATTGTGATAATAATTGAGTTGTAAGAAATTTATAAGGATGATAACCATTCACCTGCAGTGTTTTTTGAATACTTCCTCTACTGACACCTGCAATGTCTCTGTCAGCATATCTTTGGGAACTTTCATCATCTTCCTCGAAATAAAGTAAAATCTCCAGTTGTTTTTCCTCAGTGAGGACTAAATTGGGACGATTTTTCTTAGAGTTTTTAAGGACACCATTTTCCAAATCACGCACAATTCGAAAAAATATAGTCCTGGAGGGAACTCGATTATTAGGATATTCCCTCGAATATTCTCTAAGGGCTAACCCTGGACTTTTATTATTTATACAGTTGTATAATTTCAAACGTTCATCTAAACTATATAAAGCCATTTTTTAACAAATTTCGAAGCAAAAATTTGACAAAAACGACAAACAAAGCAAATGTCAACTTAAGTCAACAATTGCATTAGGTTATTTCCTAAGCCTATCTTGATTTTTTTAGTTTCTGATCTCATTTACTGGCAAAATTCCGGGATTAATCAGAAAACGGCTAATAAAATCGAAACTGTTCATTTTAGGTATAGGACATATATATATATATATATATATATATATATATATATATATATATATATATATATATATATATATATATATATATATATATATATATATATATATATATATATATATATATATATATATATATATATATATATATATATATATATATATATATATATATATATATATATATATATATATATGAGTAATGATAGGTAATTGAACGCTGAATCAGATGAAATAAAAATATACAGGGTGTTCCAGTTGAAAAACAGGAGATTTTTACATTTAAAGTTCTGTTTGTTGTACTCTCCATTTTTAACTGATAATTTTTAATGATAATATCAATAAATATTACTTTTGGACTTCCCTCGTAAAAGGGAAGATTGTAATCATGAAAAAAATCACACACCGAGATTTTTGCAGATTCTTACATTTTTGGGTCTGTAGACCTCGGAAAACATGTTCTCCCATTTCCATCGCTGTATCTGTCGGTCTGTCTATCTGTATGCAGCATAGCTCAAAAACTATTTATCCACTATCTTTAAAATTTGGTTAAAAACCAACATTTTGGTGAAAATCCATTAAGGCGAAACAAAATGGCGGTCTAGTGAAATATTATTACTAAGAAATACTAAGATTACGTGGAAATTAGCTGGTAAATGTTGGTTTGAATTTAAGATGGCGAAACAAAATGGCGGCTTAATAAATAATTTAACAATTCGGCCCGAAAAGACCATTTTATAGATTGATTTCAAATTTTGTTCTAGAAATAATTGTTGTATAGAGATGAACTTGTAAATTTTGATACGATTTCAAGAGAGCAAAACAAAATGGCGGTCAACTACAACATTTATAAACATGGAAAAAAATCAATATTTTACGTATCTTCGTATTCTAGCGTCCCTAGGTCCCAAAAAAATAGAGTTTCTTTTGATCTGTCTGCCTGTTTGTCTCTTTGTTAATTTGCGGCATAGCTAAAAATCTACTTGCCATATTAAGTTTAAATTTTTGTCAAAAATTAAGGATTGCATTACAGTGACCTGATAATATTTTGGTAAAATTCCAATACGGCGGAACAAAATGGTGGCCTAGTGAAATGCTAAAAAGTATATTGCTAAAAATGTAATTAACTAATGTATCTAAAATTCGGCACAAAATTCGAGTGTTACACAGGAATGAGCCCATAAAATTTTGGTTCAAGGCGCAATTGTTCAAAAACTATTAGTTCCACAAAGCCTGGTTTTGGTGTGCATAAAGTACTTAACAATGACTATTATTTCATCAAAGGCTTCCACCACATCTTCAAAAAATAAGGACATGCATTTTTGGAAAAAGCCATATTTTTCAGATTTTTCTGCTTTTTCTCCTGTTCTAATGATCCGATCAAGTCGGCGAAGACATTATATTATTTTAAGTTCATTCTCTACTATTTATGTCGTTATACCATCAAGATTACTTTATTAGTTTCGATTTTAAAAGCCAAAAACGAAAAAAATAGGATTTTTTTGCATTAAATTGTTTATAACCTAAGTTGATACCTAGTCGTGAGCGGAAAACATAAAAGAATATTACTATGAACTATCTTGTGTATTAGGATTCTGGTTAGTATTTTTGTCAAAAGACGACTATTTTTTTGCTCTATTGATTGGTGTAAAAATCAAATCTCTCTAGCACATTGAAATTTATGACAAGGTTTTTGTCGATTCACTCAGTCATCTTCAAAGATAAATATATCACCGGGTATATTTAGAGGAAAGAGAAAGCGATGTCTTTGAAATTGAAAAGTATACCTGGTATTCCATTTCAAATAAATTATTTTTATTATATTATCGAGTTCTCACGTATATATATTTTTTGACGAAGGAAAGTAAAAACTTGATTGAAAATATATATAAATTTTGTTAGAAAACTTTTACCACTTTGTACAGGGTGTTCCAACAATAATGGCCATCGGCGATATCACAGAAAGGAAATTATTTCCTTTGCTGTTACGTTCTGTAGCGGTAATTTTTTGTACTTTCTTGGTGAAAGCCCCCACGACAAATCATTGGAAAATATTTTCAAATTCAAAGAATTGTCGCTAGGGGTATAATAGAAACGGAAAATACTTTTCATGGTTTCGACGAGAGCCATTTTTATTAAAACTTTTTTAATTTTAATTAAAACACCCAGTACATAAACACAAGTAATAAATTATTATGATCGTTATCACATCATAAATAAATTAAATATAATCAATTCCAAACACTCACTATTCCAAATGCGTCATTGCTTTTCCAACATTTCCCAAAAGTTAAATCATTATCGACCCATGTCTCATCAATGTAAACTATGTTACGACCGTCCTCTCTATAATTTCGAATTGCTCTTGTATATTTATAGCGCCAATGTAAAATTTCGGGTCTCTCCAACAGAATCTTTCGTTTATTTTGTCACTTACGAAAAAAAAGCCCTTGGCCTTTAACAACATCCTTAATGTTTCGCGACTATAAGGGAAATCCATTGTTTCTCGCAATTTAAGGAGAAGCTTTCTGAGTGTAGGCGGAGTTTTTAGTTTTAATAAAAAACTTGTTTATTGTTTGCCTAATGAAAATCATCAAAATCCTTTTTGAGAGACAAACGGGTTTTCTTGTTGGGTGAAGAAAATTTAATTATTGTAAGAAATATATAAGCTTCAAGAAATAATTAAAACCTAGAAATATGTCACCAAATAAAGATACCTATTAAGATTTAAATAGATACGAAATTTGCATGTATATACTCACTCACTATATTCATTAATTAAAACTAAAGAAATGCACCAAGAAGCGAGTTGAGTCTATCATTCAACAGAAAATAACTAAACAATCGGAAATCATTAACTAATAAGTAAAATTAACAACTAATTAATCCTTATTAATAAAACAGAATTTAACAAGAAGTTTTTTTTATTCAACGTCAATGGAACGGCGAAAAAACTTCTCCCCCCCATAAAATATTTCAAACAATTTCTGGAAATGGGCGTAAATATTTATTTTTTTTTATCACCTTTTGTGTGTGCTCTTTCATATCTTTGTGAAAAAAGTCTTCAACCACAAGTTCTACAAGTTCCACATTATTCCAAGTATTTTCCCAAGTTCTCCAAATGGCTATGATTATTACTAATTATACACACAAGAAAATAAAAAAAAACAGGCAATACCCACATACACAAATAAAACTCAAGTCGGTATTATAAATATTAATTAGTAATTAATTTTTCTTATTTCGGTGACACCACTGATCAGAAAATCGGACATCAGACCCCGGCCCGTTCATAATTCAAACCAAGCCTGGAATAACGATCTTTTATCTTCGTCTTTTCCACGCCTTTCCTATCTCTCTCTGACAATGACTTCTTATTGAACGGGCCGGAGTTTGGGAAATCTTGGCTGATATACTATCGATACCGATCAATATATTTTTACTATTGTTATTTGAATTCGTGATGCAGTAAAAATATATATTTTCAACTGACCAGTTATATAGAAAAACGGAAGGAAGTTTTTTGCCCGCATTCTTTCTATCCAGGTTCATTCAGTTGCCAGACTGTAATGTATGTTTAGGATATTAGTCAGTTCCATTAAAGTTTTATAGGCAATAATTTAAAAAAAAATATGTTTTTTTAAAAAAATTCTAAAAACTCAATTTATTCAAAAACGATAAAGAATTCAAATATAGATGTTATTATAAAAACTTTCGCAAATTAACAGTAGCATCGAAACATGTAATAATATATACGATGTCCCATTTAAATTAAGAAAGTTGACATGTGTCACGTCAAAACGAAAGACCCTGTATAAACAAAAGTGAGATAAAATAAAAATTTAATTGAATCCAAATAACTTTTGTATTTAACTTTTTGTCGTAACTATTACCGTTTTCTAGATAAGGTACTGTATTACCATAAAATGGCCACCACGTACACCGCGTTCCACATAAAAGTATACACTATACTATCTGGAAATCCATAATAGATTCGAAAAAATTTTAATACAAGAGTTTCTTTAAATTTGAACTTCTTTTAAAATATAATGTTTCCATGTATAAACGGTGTCCCAATTTTGCTGAAAAGACGTCAAAAACATTTTCAACTGGACACCTCGTATTTTTATCCATAATTTAATTCCATGTCAAAAATAAACATAAGTTACCAATTTAAACTATATTCGATTTTTGCGTAGTTCCCGAGATAATTAAGAAAAATGGCTATAAAAATCAAGTAGACGTAAAAAGTTTTTAAGATGTCACATTCTGATTCAGAATTGTCTCAGGAATCCAAAAATATAAAAATATACAGAGTGTTCCACTAAAAAAATCGAAACTTTAAAAGTTATGGCCTGTCTAATAGATTCGTTGACACCCGGTATAGCAATGGTGAGATTCCATGGCCGCCACGAAGTCCCGATTTGACACCCTCAGATTATTTTTTAAGGGACGCACTTAAAGATAGACTGTATAAAAATCGAAATAATTATTCTGTAAATGAATTAAAACAAAAAATTCGTAAAAAATTATTAGTCTTAATAAGTGACGCCGGCCGAAACGCTGTGGCAAACATTCAAGTGAGATGTTGTAGTTGATATCCCAGCAAAATTGCGACATTCTATACATGAGAAGTTCAAATTTAAAGAAACTTTTTTTCATATCTATTTTTTGGATACTTTTATGTGGAACATGTTGTACATTTTTTTAATAAAAAATTATGTATTGATTTTAGGAATGTACTACAGTGTCGGTTACAACTCCCTGGGAATGATGTTCAGTGGTGGTGTCTCAGAGCAATTGTCGTACTGGATTACTCAAGGCCGACCTGATTTGGACATGCACTCTTATGATATAAGAAGGTTCTCACAACACCAAAAACCAGATAGGGCCTGGGTTACTGAGACTAGCCATGAGAGTTATGCGAAGACTTATAGTATTGTTTATCCTCACGATCAAAGACTATCAGGAAGAAATCTCAGGATAGATCCTTTTCACGAGGCATGTACTGAGTGTCTCACTTACTGGTGTCACTCGATTTTATTTCCCTATGATTTAGCTAGAATAAAATATCAAAAACCAACTTATTTTGTTTTGTCCTAGTTATTGGAATATGACGAAAAAAATAATTGAACCTTAAATAAAAAAAATATGGCGGTAGAACTGATTTATGATTGTTTTTTTACTCTGTATATCACATCGCTGCTCTTTCTATTATTTGTTTTATATTTTTATTTGTATATAAATATTTTCTGTCGATAATCAAACCTCTATGTCTAGCATATTCTATATTATTTTTTTTAAGGGAGCGGTTTATAGTGCCAAGCGTGACAAATGTCGGGTTAATATCGAGCGCTAAATATTAACAGATGATAAGTTCCAACATTCCTTACGTAATATCCTATATTTCTAACACACTTTCTGTAAAGATAGTAAATCAGCTTTGCTGCGGCCAAAATAAGAAACAAAATCCATGTCTTTTATTTACATTTTATTTTCTATCAGATTATAAAATCCTAAGTGGATATTTATTTACACATGTATAATAGTCAAATTGAATTAATGCAATTACAAGTCCGAATAAATAAAATAGGCCCCTATAACATACAATAACAATTCACTTTACCATAATTGAAATAAATAAAACATTGCTAAAAATACAAAAAAAAATGACAAGGTTTATAAAACAAAACTGTTCTTTTCTATAACATAGCATCCTTTTACGATCAATTGCCAGTAAGTTTACTACGTAATTAAGCCACCTCTTTTCAATTTAAAATGAGTAAAAACAAAACTTGCCTTCATATATTAATACTTTTATATGAACCTCGTATTTATTTGGTATCCCAAAGAAATTAATAGCAACTTTAAACATCTAACTTCGGTTTACATTGGATTTAATTTAACTTTGATTTTTATGTTGGCCTATTTAAGAAATCTAATAAAATTGAATCTGATAACGGCAACGTTTCATCGTCTGTCATTATTAGCCGTCGCAGGTCAATTTCTGGACGTAGGCCTCCATCATGTTTCTCTCGTTTTCTCAGTTCCGGGCCTCTCTTATCTATGTATCCCAGCTGTTTTCTTAATGTCGACCAAGCAAGTCAGAGGACGTCCTCTCGATCTTCTTCCTAACTACAGTCTCCATCTTAGCCCATTGTTTGACCACCTTCCATCCCCTTGTCTTGCCATGTGCCCTGCGTATCCCCACTTCATTTCGCTCACAGCTGGAACGTCCTTAATCTCTGTGACTCTACGGATCCATGTGCTCCTTCTATGGTCTTTTAGAGATAGGTCCAACATCTGTCGCTCCACAGCTCTTTGAGTCACCCTTAATTGGTTCATGAAATGTTTCGTATGAGTCCATGTATGTCAACATCGGCAAGGGTATATTTTTGTTTTTTAAAAATGCGCTCCAGAATAGTCTCTTTCTGTGATTTATTTCTACCTCTTCGTTTTCCCTACCTACATAGCTTTCACCACTTTCTATTTCTATGTTGTTTACGGTTATTCTCAGATTTCCTGGGCTCATCACTTTGGTTTTGGGTAGGTTCATATATAGGCTTACTTTGACGGCTTGCTCTTCTAGTTCCGATAACATTTTTTTATCAAAAACACGAAATCTTAATTAAATTTAAATAATATCTTTAGAAAGCGTTATGTTTTTTTAGTAACCTTTTTTTATTTTAGCATTTAGTAGCTAGTGGAGCTGTTATGGAGGAAGCTCTTGGATGGGAAAGACCTGCATATTTTATTACAGAAGATCGTACTGCTCCAGTTAGAGGATACGACTGGTACGGATACTACGATCATGTCAAAAATACGGATCAGAGATATGAAAAAGAAGTAGAAAACGATCTGACATTTGACTTTTCGAAAAATCACAATCTGGTAAGTTTTAAGAGGGTACAAATTTAAGCAGTTTAATAATATTGAATATTCTGAAGTATAGTAGTTGCATTTTTCTTTGAAATATCTATATTTGATAAACTGATTTGTCATAGCTTATATTTAGTAGTTAATATAATTGTTTGAGTTTTATCTACATTTAGTTTTGGAGTTTAGATAGATTTTGATTGCGAGCTCGATAATTTTCTTGGGAATGAATTATTAAAGCATCATTACAAGTTAAGAAATCATGGTTCTTGGGACTAGATCATGTCAAATTCTAATTAATATCCGACATTTCACCTTCGATTGCACGAGGCATCTTCAGGGATTTTGAGAGAGAGAGATAATGAGATCTGAATGAGCTCGAAGAGAAGCGGGCTTTTATACCCGACTTGTGCTCGCCGAATCGTGACCCTGTGTTAAGATCGGTTTCCACGTGTGATGTAGAGCGTAACCCGTATCTCTATTAAATTTTTTTCTATGTTTAAATATTTCAACAGATTCTCTAATTTTTCGTTTATAAAATCCTGAAACAGATGCTAGCATTTTGGTTTCCTTTAAATTTATAATATGGCCAGTGTTATGCTGGTGTTCAGCTACAGCAGATTGAAGAATTTTTTTCTTTTTAATACATCGTTCATGTTCCTTAAGTCTAGTTGATATTGAGCGTCCCGTTTCTCCCAAATACCACAGGAGCAAGGAATTTTTTATACTCCTTCTGTTTAGAAAGGTAGAATATCTTTCAGGAATCGCAAGCATTGTCCAATCTTCTTATGTGTATTAAAGATTGTACGTATGTTGGACCGCCGAAGTAATGTTCCTATTTGGTCTGTAGTGCCATGTATGTAGAAAGAACAACATTACCTAACGGTGGCTCCATATCATTCTCCTTTGGTGGAATTGGATTACTATATCTTTTAATTGAACGCGTAATATCTTCAGTGCAATAGCCATTCCCCCTGAGAGCTTCGGTCAATTTCGATGTTAGAGAATCTTAATCAGAAATCGAAATAGCTCTGAGTACTAGTGAGTTAATAACCGATTTCTTTTGTGCTGGATGGTGATGGGAATTGGCATTTTATTATCTATTTGTATGAGTCGGTTTTCTATACACAGAATGTCCTAAAGTACCATTTTCCTTCCTTTGAACACATACATCGCCAAAGAGAATCGTTCCATTAGATTTAATTTCCTCTGTGAACTTGATATTATGATGTAGTTGGTGAAGATGGTCCAGAAATATAAGGAGATTATCCTTTCCATGAGATCAAACAACAAAAATTTCATCTACATATCTGAACCATTGTGTTGGTTCTAGTGTCGCGGATCTTAGTTTGTTCATAAAAAGTTTCTTGAAAAATGAAATAAATAAATGTAAGACAAGCTTCCACTAGATCTATTAAGTTCTTTTCAAGATTATTGTGATCCAATATGTCTAATATAATGGAAATTGAGTCGTTGACAAGAACATTTATGTATAGTGATCCTACATCGAATCTGACTAAAATATCTTTGGGATCCAACTGGAATGCCTTAAGTTTTTTCTACGAATTGTGCAGAGTTTTTTTATAAAAGAATCTGTTTTTCTAGTAAATTGATTAAGAAAATTTGAATTATATTTACCTAGCTTGTATGTGGGTAAGTCTATTGTACTGACGATCGATCGAAGTGGTACATTCTCCTTGTGTATTTTTAGAAGACCGTAGACCTAGGAATCTTGGAGCTGCTTGGTCTTATTGATTTCTTCTTCGCTGGTGGTAGACTGGATGCGTTAACCAGATTAATGATGTCCCTTTCTACTCTACTTGTAGGGTTTGCCTGCATAACCTTATAGGTGTTGTTGTCCAAAAGTTGCGTTACCTTTTCCACGTGTTCCGTTTTGTCCATGACGACTGTGGCGTTGCCGTTATCTGCTGGAAGTGCCAGAATGCTTGCGTTTTCATTTAAGCTCTTCATTGTTGTTTTTTCGGCTGCGGAGAGGTTTGACTTCGGTGGTTTTGAATTTTTAATAATTTTCGCTGTCTCATATCTGACATTATCGGCTTGTTCCACTGGTAACTTTCTGCTTGCTGCTTCAACAGACGATACTATGTCTTCTACTGAAATGCTACTCGGTTCTAGCATCTGTTCCACGATTTTATAAATGAAAAATTAGGGAATCTATTGAAATATTTAAACATACAAACAATTTCAATAGAGATACGGGTTACGGTCTACATCACACGTGGAAACCGATCTTAACACAGGGTCACGGTTCGGCGAGCCCAAGTCGTGTATAAAAACCCGCCTGAATCTCTTCGAGGTCATTCAGTGTTCAGATCTCGTGGAGTAAAGGTCTCTGAAGATGCCTCGTGCAATCGAAGGCGAAACGTCTGATATTAGTTCCAATTGACCAGAGCCGTGAAAGCCTAATATTAGTTATAGTTATAGTCTTTAGATTATGGTTAAAGTTATTAATTTCTAAAGAAATATTAATAAATCTAAGAGGTAGAACGTCTCTCTTCGCCTTCCAAAACTAAAACAAACACGAGAAGTTGTATCCCATACGGATTTCGCCCATCACAGGACAGATTGTTAGTATTGGTTCGTTGTTTATTTCGGCGTAGTAAGTTTTGTTGAATCGTCATTTCATTGTGAGTTTCCTGGCTCATTGTTAGAGGTTCTCGACTTTCGTTGCAATGGATGTGTGTTGGAATCCCAGTTCAGGAATTGAATTTTCTTTAAATAAAAGTTATAATTTTGTATGTACTTGTTTTAAAAATCGAATAGAGACTTGGTTAGTCCTTTTTATTTTGAGGTGATGTAAAAAAGTGAATCCATATTAAAACAAGAATTTTTTTTAATATAAACTACACTGTTAGATGGATCTGCCCTATCACAAGATAGTAGATCTTTAACCGAGCAAATTTATGGTTCAGTTCCTAAATTTTTTCATAGACGTTGGGTTATCTTCTGGTTATATATTCAAGAGGGTTAGTATAAAATATTTATCTTACCAAAACACCGACCAACTTGAAGAACTGCAATAACACTGGCGTATATTTCCTTCTTGGGGGAAGATCCCAAAACTCCAATACCCGTTGTTCAGTGAAACAACACTACTATTGAACAACTTGAAATAAAGAAAGAAAATGTCACAATCTTTATAAAAAGCTTAGTCTAAGTATTTAAAATTAGTTTAAAGAAAGAAAGGTAACAATAAAATAAAAATGTAAGTCTAAAGAAAGGAATTTAGATATTATTCATTTCCAAGTAATTTAATTAAGCCCCAAGAATTAGAAGATAAATCCCCACTTGAAGAGATAAAAAAAGGGATAGATGTATGCATATATAGTTTCTCCAAAGTAATTATAATTGAAAATTAGCAAAAGGATAATCCCACTGAAATTCAAGAGCACTGAACAAATCATTTGAAACTCGATCGATATTAACTTTTAGACTTTCGGTAAAGTACAAAGTTAGCACAGCTATTACTAAATCCACCTCTTAGACAACACCCCTCTTTGATTCTATTTGTTAGGACGAAACGAATAAGGCTCCCCCTGTAATTTAAGCTCGGAACTTCATCTTACAGATACGAGATGTTATCCATGTTAATATATAAGTGATTAATACGATTAAAAGAATATTCCCTTCAATTCTCAATCATAATGTACATAATTTTATATATAGGCGTATACATTGGCGGAAAAAAAGGCACAGACACACCCTCTCAACCAATCTTTTCTGAAGGGAAATAATGCCCTAAAAATAACATGCCCTTTCAGGAATGCTCCTATTATAAAGGATTCGATTGTATTTTTAACATAGTAAATTAAATTGAAAATTTATTATCACAGCATCGAACCAAACAAAATATGTCAATTAATATTTGTTTAAAGTTAAATTTAACTGGACAAAGAAAACTTCCTACGAAAAAGGGCCATATGGCAATCATAAATTTCGAATGGGTGATATAGACGATAGCAACTTGACAGGTTTACCTTAAATAAGTTTATATGTGTTTGCACAATCTAGAATCAGATAACTGTTATTTATTATTTTGTTTAGCTTTTAAAACTCTTGAAACTAATATTAGCACGTAGATAACACGCACTCTAAAATGATGTGATTGGCGAAAATAGTCCTGTGAAGCAAACTGTGTGCCAGTGGCGGCCCGTAGAGTTTGTGTCGATGAGGGTACCATGTACCATTGTATACGACTATATCTGCAATTATAATTAAAATGTTTTTTAGATTAAAGGCGAGGCCCATGCCGCTAGAACAAACGTAGCGCTGTTTAATCTATCAAGTTATACAAAAATGTACTTAGCTGGTCCAGATGCTGAGCAAGCGGCGGACTGGCTTTTCACTTCCCATTTAAGTCAACAACCCGGTAAAGTTTCCTACACACTTTCTTTGAACTCTAAAGGCGGAATTGAGTCTGATATAACGATCACCACCTTAGAGGAAGGGGCTGGGACATTGGTAGGACCTATTTTAAAGGTAAATACTCTACATAAACCATTAATGTACAGTTTTAGTTATAAATAACTAAAATAAGTAAAATCGTTTGACTTCAAAATGAACCTAATTAAGTAGATTCCTAATGTCATCCAGGCAGTGACACTGTTTTCATTTGTTTTCCATGGCTACTTCGTTCTATGAACAACTTATTTATAATAGACACAGAGTTTAGGTTAGGTATAAATTGGTACAGAAATATACAAGGTGTTCTATTTAATAAAAGTGAGATTTTTTTAATAAAAAATGTAGTGACTTTGGGCCTTTAGAGAAAACACCTTGTAAATAAAATTTGAAATATTTCATAGTGATTATATTTGGCTTTTACTTTATTCCGGATACTAATTTTGTAGGACCTGGGATGAAAATCAACAGAAGCTTGCAACTACAAAATTTTTATTTCAATTCTAATTACCTCTAAAATTATAAGATTTTCTTGTCTCGGAATTACACATAGACCTCAAAAATAAACTCAAATACAGGGTGATCAATTTAAAAAAATGTATCTTTGTGGCACCCTACTCTGTGAATACTGTGTAATCCAAATTATTTTTAAAATATGGAGACTCTTCAACCATATCATGATACAAAAGCACATTATTGAGAAATATCATCTTCAAGGCAAAATATCACTGCACGCTATCTTTGACTCACCCTGTATAATAAGCAGTAAAATTAATTTTGTTTTGATCATTTTTTAGGGTAAAGGATATTACATTGTGGCTGGAGGACGATCAGGCTATCAAACAAAATGTCAATTAAGAAAGCAACTTTTCAAAAAAAACTTTAAGGCGCGAATTTCAGAGATCACGGATAGACTGGGAATACTTTCTATTCAAGGTCCGAAAAGGTATTTAATACAGTTTTTAGATGTATATATTTACTGTAATTCTTTTTTATTTGAAACACAATTTCAAATCTCCAACAACTAGTTATATTCAAGAAAATATCCAATCTTCTTCAGGACCAACACCAATGGAGGTGTTTTACATACCTCGATTCTATACAGGTATGACCATACAAAGTATTACAAAGGGATGATGATAGTTGACCGGTCGACAGACTTATGAAAAATAAGCGCCAAATTCAAATTTCACTATAAAACTTAAGAAAAATCTAAAAGTTAGTTTGGCAACATCGAATGAAGAACGAACATACACCCAGTTCCAGAAAAAGTGACGCACTTGATTCAAGTTCAATGTCTTATATCTTTTAAACTTTTTAAGTGGACCGATTTTGAAGAATTATTTTTTCGTAGGTAGATAATACCTTTCTCTTCCTGCAGAAATGAAACAAATGAAAATGTTCTCAAAGATTCTTGGATAATAATGAACCACCCTACGGGAAAGACTCTTCTTTTGTGAGCATTTTGTTTTTATATTCATCGACTTATCTCTAAAATTGAACGAAATACAGCTTTTTTGCTGATATTTTGCCAGGCTACATGAATGTTAAAGGAAAAACCTGAACATTGCTTTTTTTGCTGTTTTTTGACTCATCCTGTGTATTATTCGAGCATTTGTATAGAAAATTCTTACTTCCTCCAGACATTCCTTTTGAATCGAAATATTGCCTAGAGGAGTAAGTCCTTTTTGAGATATTGTATTTCTTAAATAAAATATGTCAAAATAAGCGAAAACACTTTATATGCTTTGGTTAAAATATCTTTATTTTAATTAATTTTTTTCACTTGCTCTTGCAGTGATATATTCCAATTACTGTCATTGGCAAAAATAAGACCAAGCTCATTTTTAAGTCGTTGACTTTTTGAAAATATTTCCCCATATAACTGTAAGAAATTTTCAAACGGGCCAGTCCGAAAATTTAAACTATATTCGGAAAATTCGAAAACATAAAAATGAAAGTTGTTCAGAGTCTTGAAAGCTTAGTGTCATTTCCATTATAATATGGTCCAATATTTCATAAAAAAGGGTTCTATACATAGCCTTAATTTCTTCAGGTGAAAGCTGAGCACGCTCACATTTGTAATGATTTATTTCTATAATAGAATTTGCGTTATCAAACATGCTATTAAAAAACATGTTCACTTCATTTTTTACAGAGAGCCTCACGACAACGTTTTATATTGGATATGCAAAAATGAATGTCAAACTTTTTTTGAAGAACGCAACTTGAACAGTCACATTTACTAACTTCGAATTTGAAGACCAACGAGTTCCTGTAATTGTTGGTATACGCCTCGTAGATGCAGATGTAAGAGCATACGCTCGTTTGGCTGAGTGATGAAAAAATGAGGGAATACCACTAAGGCTTGCAAAAAATTCGACATTTAGAAATATTTTTAAACTTTGCTGCATCAGGACAAATACAGCCTGCGGCGCTTTTTATTTTTATTTTTTTGAAGACAAGTGGCCAGACATCACACTTGCGCCATCGTAACATTGCCCTATTAATTTATGTTTATAGTCAAATTGGTCCAAAATTTGATCCAATAGAGAATATAAATTCTCCGACGTTCTATCGGAGCTGACATTATAAAATCCTAAGAATCTCTCGACTACTGAACCTTCTGAATTAACTTATCTTAAAATTATGGAGCACTTCGTTTTGAATAGTTTTCGAGTAACCAGTAAAAAGATTTTTAATTTTTTTGTGATGATCTTTTAGTTCTTGGGAACTTCTCGATATTAATAAACCTAAAAACTTTTTGAAATTCCCTCTATTTATATCCGCGAAAGACTAACTCTTGTTTTGCAAGGTGCAAAACTGCGTCAGTTACTAATAAAAAGATTAAATATTTCACCACATATTATAAAAAAACGCCGTCTTGGGGTAATCGTCGTTTAATTTTGTTTTGCTGGCTCTTGGGTCTTAAATTAGCCATTTTTTAGCGAGTTCTAAAGACAAACCAAGTATGCATTTTTATTGGCAAATTTTTAGTAAATGTTGCTACGTTTTGGCTACATTCGTAAATTATTGCCATTTGATAAATATTTGCTTACAAAGTTTCAAGGAATATTTACTTAAAAAATAGTCCAAAGCTTTTTATGATCCGCCATGATTGAAATTAAAATGAAACTAGGTAATTTCTTAGCAGCCATTACGTGACCTCTTATATATTTATATATATATATATATATATATATATATATATATATATATATATATATATATATATATATATATATATATATATATATATATATATATATATATATATATATATATATATATATATATATATATATATATATATATATATATATATATATATATTTTTTTTTCTTTAACCATATATAAATATTTTGTTAATTATTTTCTTGGGCATAGGTTAACTCATTGAGAAGTAAAACTATAATTTAATCAACTTTTCGCTCATTATAGTGAGCTTTTTCAAGATATTTATTTTCTACAATAAAAACATGTACCGTAAAGTGGGGTGACTTTTCCAAATATTTCATATTTTTTTACCATAAAAGTTTTCATAAATTTAGTTATGCCTTCTCGCTGAAGTATGTGAAATTTTGGTACTTAAGAAATAACTATTCTAAAGTACAATAATATAAACCAATTGCAATTAATTTTTTTTTATTTTTAAAAATTTGGCAATCTCACTTTTATTTTGGGATGACTTTGCCGATGTTTTTTAAACCTATTGTATGGTATTCTAACAACTGGATATGGGTCAGTTTGCCATCTAAAAGATGTTTTTAAATAGGGGAGCACAATTTTTTGAAAAAAAAAATATATACCTAAAATTATAAAAAACACAAAATTTTTCAAAATTTTTATTTGACATTAAATACGATTCTTTTTACAAGAAAATATTGATTGTCAATAACAAAACAAAATTTTGAACCAAATTTGGCAACAGTTAAACAAAAATAAACTCAAAAATTGTGTTTAAAAAATAAAATAAACTAATTTTTATTATTTTAAGTAATGAAAACATTGTGCTTTATCTACCTCTACATTAGATTAAAGTCATTTATTATATTTGAATCAAATGTGAAAATGTTCCTTGAAGAGGAAGGGCACGTTGGTTTTGGTAATACTAACATAACTTCACTCCTATGAATATCACTTATATCGTCTACCAGTGGAAAAACAAATTTGTTATCAGTTTTTTTTTTCTTAAAAACTTAACTGTCAAGAAATCTTCGCCTTCGTCACTCTGTTGCAAAACAGTTCCTATATAATATTTCGTTGTTTTTTTTGTCGAAAATTTAACGATCAGAAAATCATTGTTGTGTATTTTTGTATCTATCCCATTTTCATTGTTGCTTTCATCACTTTCAAGTGTAACATCATCCATTGGCTTCGGATATTCGTTTTCATCGCTGCTAATACTTGGCGTGTCCTTGCCATTTTCTTCTACAGTTGTAGTTGTTAGCTCGTCAGTATTGTGGTTTTCTTTCGATTTTTTGACGTTACTAGGACCAGCTGACATTCTATCGATATCGTCTAGAGAAACCGACCGACCAGGCTCAATATTGATCATCTTCTTCCTTTTTGGCTGAGAATCAGTATTTGGACGCCTCTTCTCCTCTAAGTACTGCAATAACGCTTGATCTATTGATCCACTTATTCTCTGCCCTACACGTTTTTTCGGCATCCTTTTGAGGACTTGACTTTTATCCAAGGGGTAAATTCCAGCGGCTCTAAAAGCATTTTTAATTATTTCCGTATTATTAATCTCCATTTTATCCATAAGTTTTTTCAGTAGGCTTGGAAAGGTGGACTTGTTATCTTTATCCGGGGATTTTTTAATTTATAATTTGTTAATATACTTCGCCAAGTTGCCTTTAATGAACGAAAATATCCCACATCAAGTGGTTGTGTCAGGTGAGTGGAGTTTGGGGGAAGGAAAGTAAATCGTAAGTTATATTGTTGACAGATCCTTAAAACAGCTACATTTAGATGAGACGACAAATTGTCACCAATAACCAGCTTTGGACCTTCATAGGTTTTTGCCCAAGGAATTACTATTTTCTCAAACCAGTCTTGAAAACAAAATTGATCAAACCAGCCCGACTTTGTGCGATTGAACCTGCATCCTTGTGGGCCGCCTATGCACCATTGATCGTACAATCTTTCTGCCTTGTAGACAAAATACGCTGGCAGCACTTTGCCTGAGGCAGTAGTAGCAAACATGATTGATATAGAGCTTTTGGTTGAGTTCATGATCCTTTCTGGATATTTTGTACCTCTGTGAAAAATACATTTAACCGCACCCGGATCGTCCGTAACATTTGTCTCATCGTAGTTGAGTATTTGGTCAGGTGGAATGTCCATAATATGTTGTTGTAAATTTTTAAAATAATTATTTATTTCTTCTTCTGTTTTTTCGGCTCTATTTCTCTTAATATTCTGGCACGTCCTATTTGTCAGCCGCTGTTTGTTCCTTTTAATGAAAGCCAGGCACCATTCCTTACCAGGAATATTACTTTTAAATTTGCTTATAGACATGCCTTCCATATCCAAATAGGATTTTACAACCATGCGCAAGTCGTACATTGTCAGCGGGCTGCCGTATTCTGCTGCGGCAATTAATACATCAGTCAATGTTCTCTCCATTGCTTCGGATAAACTTGTTTGACCACCCGATTTGTTCATATGTTTTTTCTGAACTTTATTTACTATGGTTCGTCTTGGTATACCAAAAAAATTACCTGCTTCCGTGCTATTCATAACACCCCTTTTGACTGCCTGGACGGCCCTAGCAAGATCTTCAGGGCTGTAGTCCATGTATCGCCGAGACCCAAGTTTTCTTTTATATTCCCTTGGCATGGCTGAAAAAAAGTGCGGGGTGAGTTTGCCATTGCCAATTATTTCTAACATTTTAAACTTGACAACATAGCAAAAACATTATCCGACTCTCCAAACATAACTACATAACCACACAAAAATTCAGCTTACGATTACAATGCATATAAGAGCTCTAAATCTTAGCAACACACTCTACTAGGCATGCAGTATTTTATAGGCTAAACTTACCTTATTATATCTCTTTGTTGACCACAAATGTTTAGATTTATTGGCTAACACAGCGTTCAAACACGTTCTAGGTATCGTTCGCGCCAAATATCCGAACAGCAGTGTTGCCAACTTATCAAAAAAATCCTTTTTTATGTCTATGTGTATAAAATGGCAAAGTTACCCGCTCAGGCAAAGCCACCCCATTTTACGGTATAGTTAGTATTTAAATTGGTTAATCATCATTTAAATTGGTTAGTCATGGAAACATGTCATGTGTAACACATGACATGTTTCCAAGGTACGTACTCTGTACAATATTAATGTTGTTTTAAATGTATTTTTGTGTTCATGATTTTTGTTTTAAATGTAATGTTTTTTGAGTGATGTTTATTCAATAATGTTTTAACCAATTTAAATACTAACTATACATGTTTTTATTGTAGAAAGTAAAATATCTTAAAAAAGCTCAATATAATGAGCGAAACGTTGATTAAATTACAGTTTTACTTCTCAATGAGTTAACCTATGCCCAAGAAAATAATTAACAAAATATGTATATATATATATATATATATATATATATATATATATATATATATATATATATATATATTTGCCGAAACAGAATTTTATGTGTCTAGAAGGGGTGAGTGTTTTACAAGCTTATCTTAGATTCTTTTAACAGTAAAAATTCCCTCACAAGTGTTTTTGTCCCTACCAACCGTCAAAGCATGATTTTTTATCTTTGCATTTCCTCTTGGCTCATAAATTCTTACACTGATTGGATCTGTCAATACTATTTCTACATAATTTGAAACAATTGATGATTTATTATATAAATGAAGAGAAGGCAAAAAATGAGAAATTATTTAGGTAAATTTCGAAAAAAAATGTTACTTAAATTTCGGCTAAAAAACAAGTCAGAATTCAGCTAAAAAAGCTCGATTTTAAAGTCAAAATATACCCACCCGTAAAATCAAAAGAGAGGGTCGCATAATTGCCAATTGGCCACTTTTACCCAATTATGGCCAAATTATTATTCCCACTTTAGCCATATTTCCGTCTTTATACTGTAATAGAACCGTTATTTTGGCTAGCAATTTTACCTAACTACCCAGGGATATTAGCCAATATCACAGCATTTTAGCCCATATATGATTATATGTGCTATATGTGCTACTTGGGCATGAGGTTAGTGAAATACATAACTGACAAATATGGCGGACTATGACAAATTCATTTCCATGGCGAAGGCAATTGTCAATTAAAAAAGACTTAAAGTTCAGTTTTTGTCTCTAATTACGAATTTGCAAGTTTTTTTTGCGGAATCGATCAAATACATCTGTAAAAGTTCAAGAAGATCTTCGTCAAGTTCGAGATGCTACGGTTAGTGAGCAAACAGTTTGTGTGCGCCTAGCAGAAGTGAATGTAAAGGCTAGGAGACCTACAAAAGTCTAAAGTTATTGTTATAAAGTGCGGGACACGAAAGAAAACCGGGCGGTCCTTAAAATAAACGTTCACAGTCTTAAGCAAGCGGAAAAGTAAAATTTGTGTACGCAAATAAATTGTATGTTATTGTATTTGTTGTAATAGTTTGCCGCTTCACCTATAAAGTGCGCCAGCTAAGCGGTACGCTAAATTAATCGAGGATTGAGTAAATTTCAAACTGATCCACTTGTAAATGGGATGTGCCTAGAGTCTCCATGCACTTGCCGCTAGAAGGTTCTAGCTATTTCCAGTGGCGCCTATACATTTCGAGCATTTGTTTTCATTTCTATATAAATGTGTTGAATTTGAATTATTATTTCGAAGTAACGATGGCGAGCAAAAGACGAAAAACAAATCGATGCTGTGCACGTGAAGTTATGGCGATCGTTATAGAGGCCTGTACTAGAGAAACTGAAAATAATAGTTTGACTATTCCAGTTCAAAATCGAACAGAACGCGCTGCATGTTACACTGGTGTTTCGGAAAGTAGTGTAAGAAAAATTCAAAGAGAACATAATGATCGCTCATGTTCTACTTCACCTTTAAAATCTTCTGGTAAAAAAAGACCCCGATTATCATACAAAGATAAAATTGACGATGGTGATTTTCAAGTAATTCGACGAACAATAGAGGATTTTTATATAAACTTGAAGAAGGTTCCGACCTGCAAATCCCTACTACGTGCTGTAAAGAACAAAATAGATTTTCCGTACGGGTATAAAATCTTAAATCGTCTTTTACGATCAAATGGTTTTGTTTGGCGCAAGTGCCAAAATAAACGAAAATTGCTCATTAAGAGATCAAATATTTTTCACTGGCGGGTGATTATCAACTGTAAGGCAATATAGGCAAAAAGAACGCAATATTGTGTATCTAGACGAAACCTGGGTAGATAATGATATGACAGTGAACAAATGCTGGCAAAGTGAAAGTGTTACAGGTGTTGTTCAGGGAATCCGCTCTAGTAGTCGCTTTATTATAGTTCATGCTGGTTTAGAAGCCGGATTTGTTCCAGGTGCTGCTTTAGTTTTTCTCTCGGGACTAACAACTGAAGACTATCATGGACAGATGAATATAGATAATTTTAAAAAGTGGTTGCTCGAGAAGCTTCTACCTAACATTCCTCCCAAATTAGTCGTGCTAATGGATAATGCGTCTTATTATTCTCACGTAGAAGATAAGGTGCCAACTAAATACTCTACAAAAGCTCATATGATATCGAGGCTTAAATCGAACAATCTTGTATATGATCCAACATGGAGAAATACTGGGAAGTAGATGGCAAAACTGAAACGGTTATTGATGATTTAGTTATCACACTGGGATCTTCAAGTACTGACGACGAATCCTCATCATTTTCAGAGGAAGACAACGATTTAGAAGGAATCGAACCATTAGAATCACAGTCAACCTCAAAAATGGCTTAGTTTTTTTTAGCTGTCAGTAAACTGCTTCAAAATAATTAATTTTTTGTTCAATACCGGGTGTCAAAAAATATCTAATATTGCAATTAATATTTAAAAAAACTACAGAACTCATATTTTTCCAAAATTAACACATCAATGTAGTTATAGTAGGGGAGCCAGCACTGATTCTAGTGAACAAGATTTATCAAAATTTTAACTTATGCAGTTCGACTTTGGGCTATTCGGGTATGCCAAAAGTGACAGTTTGTCTCCGTCTCTCATATTACTTTGTACAGGGGGCGTCATTGTGAAGTACTATACAGGGCGTTTCCTAATTGCGTGCTAATGTTAAAGGGGGGTGATTCTTGGACCTTTTTAAGAAAAAAGTTTAATATGAACCTAAAAGTCTTAACTTTGGAGATACAGGGTTTTAAAAATGCTGATGCAATTATAGATAAATAACTGTGTGAAATTTGATATACGTCTTTTATGCATAAAAGGGCATTTTTTTATTAACAATCAATTTTTGAAATTTCTACCAGTGGCGTGCATATGTAATTAACCTGGGTAAATCCGTATGCTCCTTAATGCATAGAAGACGTGTATCAAATTTCATGCAGTTATCTACAATAGCATCAGAATTGGGATGAAAAAAAAAATATTTTCTTTTTAAACTTTACCATCCTATATCTCAAAAGCTAAGATTTTTAGGACATAAAAACACCCCCTTTAGCAACAGCACGCAATTAGGAAACGCCCTGTATAGCACTTCACAATGACGGCCCCTGTATAAAGTAATATAACAAACGGAGACAGGCGGCAACTTTTGGCATACCCGAGTAGCCCAAAGTCGAACTGCATAAATTAAAATTTTGAGAAATCTCGTTCACTGGATTTGATGTTGGCTGCCCTTGTAAAATCTGGACTTGTAAATCGTGTATCACTATACTGGGTGGTCCAATAATAGTGAACGTAGGCAGTAGCCCGGGAACCGTTAATGACAGAACTAAAAAAAATATATTTATAGGTAAATAGAAAAGTTCGCCGTTTTTGCAACACAAAAGAGACATAGAAGTGCGGTACACGAAAGAAAACAGACAAATATAGATAAAGGTTCATTAAGCATAGTTACATTTTTTAATTATCTGAAGTGCGTATAGTCAAAAGGGAGTGCCATATTATTTAAAGAACGACGGGACACCACTGGTTTAAAGATTTCTTGGCCGACCTTCCTAAACCGATTGACTCCGCCCGGTTTTCTTTCGTGTCCCGCACTTTTTACCTGAATATCGTTCTGCATATTCTGACGTAGGATAATGCCCAGTCGTATACCTTAGCAATAGTGCGAAAAGCCCCGATTGAATGCAGTAAAACATTTGTGGAATTAATTAAGAATGGTGATCGTGCTCGCGAACGATCTCTGGAGAGCCTAGAATTGGCAGATACAAGATAAGAAGCTCTCAGAATTACTATAGAGAAGCTAATATTCGGTACTAAGCACATTTTTCAAATTCTTGTCCAAGTATTGTTATTTTAAGTTAAAAAAAACATTGTCTAAGTTTTTCCATCGACAACTATGCAGCTTGGTAAGGTTTCAGCAAAAAAGCTGTAATTCTGTCACTTTTAGAGATAAGTAGGTGAATAAAAAGACAAAATGCTCACAAAAAAAGGGTCTTTCGTATAGGGTGTAAACAGTTTCCATGCAAATTTTCAACTAATACACAGAGCAAGTCAAAAAATAGCAAAAAAGTATAGTGCTAGTTTTTACATTATTATCCAAGAATATTTGAGAAATTTTTCATTTGTTTCATTTTCAATAAAACTTTCTTCAAAATTGATCTATTAGTTTAGAAGATATAAGACATTGAACTTGGGTCAAAAATCAAGTACGTCACTTTTTTTGGAACTGAGTGTATATCAACGGCGTGAACCCAGTGAAATATTAAATTATAAAAGAATGTGGTCATTCTAAGAAACATTTCCTTCCTTTGGTTATTGTAATTGAATAGGAATTTTATCTGTAAAATTAGAAAAAAAAAATTACTCATTTTGTTTTACTAAGAAATTAAATAAACATAAAGTTTTAATTCTAAAACCCATTACTATTTAAATAGCACCTTAAGATATGCAACCTAACTTACTATAATCGCTAGGAATTAAACCGCTCACAGTTTGAACTATTTTGGCACATGAAAAATCAAATTTTGCTACCGTATATAGGTATATTTTCTGATTAATATAATCTTTTTAGCCGCGAAGTTTTACAATCAGTCACAGAATCGCCTATTACCGATCAGGCGTTCCCAGTTGGTATGTCGCATATAATAAAAATAAATGGACATTCATGTCGGGCAATGAGGCTTAGCTACATTGGCGAACTGGGATTCGAAATACACATACCCTACGCTCACTGTGTATCAGTATATAATAAAATTATTGAAGCTGGTCATGGATTTGACTTAAAACATGCAGGTTTTAGGGCATTAGATTCACTAAGTATGGAAAAAGGTAATTTAATACGTGATAAATTATTTAATTAGCATATAGATGATTTAAATAATAAATCCAAGATGATTTCTACAAAATGCTGTCTCTTTTAAATTCATCTGTCACTCTTTTAGAATGACCGAAAATCCCATCATGACAAGGAAGTTTAAGAACCTCAAAATGAGGGTTCTGACTTTTTTCTTACGATACCAGTAAGGTTTTATTTTGTTTAAAGTTAATTGAATGGAAACACCATCCGACGTTTCGGCTTTGATTGCACGAGGCATCTTCAGGTATCTTTACTTTACAAGATCGGAACACTGAACGAGTTTGGAGATATTGAGGCCGTCTGTTCATACCCGACCTGTGACCCGGTGTAACGATCTGTTTCTACGTATAATTCCATTAAAATTATTAGGATGCTTATATATTACAATAGACTCCTTAATTTTCCGTTTATAGAATCTCGATACCGACGCAACAACTTTTGATTCTTTTATATTTATGACTTGGTGTTCAAATAGAGCAGATTGTATAGTTTGTTTCTTTTTAAGACATCGCTCATCTTCTTTAAATCTAATGGATGTGGATCGTCCAGTTTCTCCAATATAGACATCATCACTGGAACTTAAAGAATTGTATATACTCCTTCCGTATACCTATGTTGGACCGGCGCGGGCGTACTAATGATTACAAACATGATTAGGCATTCTCTTATTTTTAATATCATAAAGATCTACAACCACTTGCCGCTAAGCCTGAGAAACGGTACTGACTTTAAATTATTCCGAAAATCAATTTCTAGACGTTTAGAACAAAAAGCATATTACAATTTACAGGAATACTTTTCTGACGAGTTGTGACGTTAAGGGTGGGGTTGTCTGCTATTCTATTATTGTCACATTAACCTGTTTGTTTGTTTTTTTTTACATGTTTTTAACCATGATTTTATTTTGTTTTAGTTTTATCTAGATTTAGAATGACTTTATACATCTTCTTGTATTTTGACACAGATGTTGATTTGTTTTTGTTTGCGTTTATCTGCTTGGATGTTTAAATTTTATAACTTTTTATCCTATTTCTTTACAGCTTTATCAACAGGATTACTCTTAGGACAATAAAGCATATTTTGAGTTTGAGTAACTCCTTATTAGTTTCCTGTTGTGGAGTAGGATTATTATATTTTCTAATTATCCGTCTTCTTCAATGCAATATCCATTCTCTCTTAAAGCTCGAGTCACTTTCTCTGTTTCCAATTGTAAATAATTTTGGTTTGTCGAAAATATCAGCATTGTATTCTCCAGGTAATTATGCAACTTTTTGCTATTTATCATTTTTTATTTTTTATTTTTAATAATAAAGTGGTGGGGGAAGGTCAAACTTTTTTTTTTCAAACGCTTATATCTCTGTTTTGGATGAGCTGATTACATGGAGCTATTAACTGTACCGTAATGATCCTATTAATGGTCACTAGATGGCGTTTTTTCGTAACTCTTCAAATAATACGAATTTTCTCAAAAAATCAAATGATATGACTTTTTTTGTGATAATTTAATTTAAGGTTATAAAAGGTATCGAATAGTGAAATAAAAAATCCAGGTCCGTATTTAAATGAAAAAAGTTGATGATAGTCGCCCGAATCCGAAACGTCGGACGGAAATACTAACCTCACCAATTTGTAGAGGAAAAAGAGTGACAATGATGAAGTGAAATTATTTTCATCTGTCATTTCAACTGAGCCTAAAATGACAGAAAAACTATAAAAGTTATTTTTTGTTTTCTTTTTAGATTTTCTAAAATTGTAGGCTTAGTTGAAATGACAGATGAAAATAATTTTCACAATGCCACATATAAAAATAATTAAGGTCAATGTAGTTACATAAAAAAGTTTGGGGAGTCAAGAGGGGTCGAGATGCCCAAAAAAAATATCACCCTCTAGATTTTTACAAAAGCCAATGATACTGTTTTATAAAGCCAAATAAAGTAATATACTTATGTACTAATTTTCATCAAATTATCAATATAATTAAATGCAAAAAAAATATGTACTTGAAGCTTTTTTTGGATTGGCTGGCACTAAATTTATATGAAAGTATATAACTAAATAACTTACTAAATTAAGGAAACCAAAACAAATAATTTAAGACATAATATTATGTAACATTCTAAAACAAAATGTTTTGAAACATCTTAGGTTACCATCTTCAAAATGAGGATATTAGAATAGATGACAACCCAATTGAAGCAGGATTGGAACGACTCTGTAGGAAAGATGGTCAATATCAAGGAAAATCTGTTGTAGAAAGGGTAAGATATTGTAACTAGTCTCTACAAACGGCCGCAAAGCGGTTGAAGTTGCAATTTTAATTTTTTTCTGACGAAACTTTCTGGAACCATGGTTCCTCCGGTCCTCCAGAAGCCTATTGTTCTTGGTTGGATTTCTATTTCGTTTGACAATTTTGCGAATTTTTTTCGTTTGAAAAAAGGGTGTTTTGGGACGCTTATATCTCAAACTGGGCGAGTCCTATCGAAATTTTCCAAGAGAAGTTTTTCAAAGGAAATATCTAGGAGAACAAAAACCTAAATGCATCTCTGTCGGAAAAATCGCGAGAAAATAGAATTTTTAAGAAAAACTGAAATTTTTGGAAAGTGACTAAAAAAAATTTTTTAGTCACTTTTTCTTTTTTATAAAAAAAAGTAGGTAGGGTCAACCAACCAGTAAATGAACAATTAAGTCCATTATCAACTTTAAATTGAGGTAGAAGTTTTAATTTTGCATAAAATATCGAGAAACAATTTTTTATGCAACTATTTATAATAATAAAATAAAAAACTTAGGCTCTTATAGAACAAATATATTAACAAATTGCATAAAATTGCTATTTGGAACAAATAACTAAAATATCTAGTAAACGAACAGTAATAGTTAGTTAATAAACATATAATGACCAGTAAATGAACACTAATGGACTTTATTGTCTACTAAGAAATAAACAGGTACAAGTATTAATAACAATATGAAAAATAGGAAAAATATATGTTATATATTAACAATAAATGTTCCTTCAACACTATGTGGTATTGGTGCATCAATTTTCTTTAAAACTTTATCTGAATAATACCAAATTTGATCAGGCGGAGATGGCCATTTCCACGTATTATTTATTGTAGTATGAAGAACACTAACTTTATATTCGTCCTTTTTGATAGCTTTTATTACACCGGGATACCGCATTTCCTCATAATTAACCAAAACATATTCGCCTTTAACAAACGGTGTTTTTATGTGAACATTGGAAGTAGTTTTATCTGTCAGATCTTCGTCAGGTTTTTTATTCTTAGTTTTCTGTTTGCATAATTCCTCCATTTTATAATCTGTAGTACGCTTTCTCTTTTTTATTTTCATTTCTTGTTTTTCCGTTATTTTGCTTTTTGGCTGTAGTTTTAGGTCCATAAGTGGAATATTTTCATCCATACTTGAAGAATCACTGTCGGATTCTTTTAATTGCTGATTAGTTTTAATTTTTCGTTGTTGCTGTTCTTTCCTTTCTCTTTCTTCTTCTAGCTTTGGTTTTTGAGTATTTTTTTCTTTTTGACGCATAAATGGAATGTTTTCATCCGAAGATTCACTTTCAGATTCCTTTAATTCATACTTTCGCTTAGTTTTATTTTTTCGTTCTTGCTGTTCTTTCCTGTTTCTTTCTCTTTCTAGCTTTCTTTTTTGAATATCTTCTTCTTTTTGACGCTTTTTCTATCTTGCTCTTGTTGAAATTCGACCCATTTCTTGGATGTTATAGCAAAAGGCATTATTTGTTTTTGTTTTTTCTTCTTATTTGAGTTGGGTTCCAACTTTGGCCAATGTAAATGATCTTTCCAAACACTTTCATTAATTTGATTTTTTCCAGGTGTCAGCTTAATATCCGATAAAATTATAATTTTTTCTGTTTTTTTATTTTCAATTTTGTCTTTTATTATTTTATTTGAGCAGTCCATATTATCAACAATCTGAAATACGTTTTCAAGAATTTCTTCTAA
Source organism: Kuschelorhynchus macadamiae (assembly GCA_030620095.1). NCBI lineage: Eukaryota > Metazoa > Arthropoda > Insecta > Coleoptera > Curculionidae > Kuschelorhynchus > Kuschelorhynchus macadamiae. Next base: position 19,922 of record JAUTXW010005263.1, on the reverse strand, counting down.
AATATCTGCACATTTTAATACAATATCTTGTTTATCAATATGCGTTGTTGGGATACTTATGTGAAAATTTTCTTCATAGACTTCATTAACATCGTCATTGACTATTTCCTCAAAAATTTCGGATTGAATTCCATTATTGCTTCCATAATTATTTATATTTTTATCTAATATTGTCAATTCATGGTCTAAAATTTGAGAACCTTTGATATCTTGAGGTTGGTATAATATTCCATCAATTTCAATAGGTATATTATCCAAAAAAGAATCAGTATTTGGCTCGTTAAAAGGCTCATCTTCGTTACGATCAGTATCGGGATTAGGAACTTCGCTCGACGCATTGGACTTACAAAATTTATAAACAGAATAAAGATCCTTGGGGTCATTTGATATAAAGTTTTCACTAAACAGTTTGTGAAAGTCTTCAATTTTATTTTTACCAAAAAAACAGTTCATTACTTCTAGAGTTATTTTAAAATTTTCCTGTGTTAAAATGTTTTCGGTTGGAGATTCCTTTGGAAAAAGTTCATTGCGTCTTGTTGAAATGCATTTATTGTAATCAACAGCATTAGGGTCTAATGGATAAATCCCACATGTTTTAAAGCCATTGATAATTGTGTCAGCTTTATTTGCTTTATCAAAAGCTTCCTTAAATATTGGACAGAAATTGTATCTGGTTATAGCACTACTAGTTTTCTGCTTATAGAGTCTACAAGCTTCTTTCCACTGTACTTTTAGGGGTCGAAATATAGAAACATCACAGGGCTGGAGTATGTGCGTCGCATTTGGGTATAAGCAATATAAAATTATACGTTTTTGTGTACAAAATTCATACAATTCTAAATTATAGTGTGATTTGTGGCCATCAATAAATAATATAACCGGTAAAGTAATATTTTCTGAAACAAGCCGTGGATAAAACACATTAACAATGTATCCATAAAAGGTAGAAGCCGTCATCCAACCTGAATCCGATCTACCGATTACCCATCCCTCAGGGACAGTGAGTGCTAAATCTTTTGGAATCCTTTTGTAAGGAAATAAGACCATTGGAGGCGCTGCTATTCCTGATGCGCTATAATTACATAATACGGTTATGGATTCTTTCTCGGCTCCTGAGGCTACTTCATACAAATTTTTATAATGTTTAGGTGCTAACACCATCCCTGATTTGGTACATGTTCTAACACCAGTTTCGTCGGCATTAAAAATTCGACAGGGTTCATTCATCATATCGTGTAACAAATTTTCATTTTGAAGAAAAATTGTAAGTTCGGCAAACCATTCCCTTATAGCCTCTTCGGTGACCGATGCTCGTGATTTAGAAATTATTTCCGTGTTTCTTTTTGAGATAGTTGGATTTCGTTTTAGAAATAATTGTAGCCATTTATCGCCTGGTCGGTCCTCTACAAAAGGATTTGGTCTTTCAAGACTCTGTAGTATTTTTTGCACCGCGTCCTTTACCTCATTCGCATGCATTGGAAATCCTAATTTGGCTTTTGCTATGATCCAATGTTCAAAGCGGGTTTCCTCATCTTTTCTTAGCACCGGTGAAGGTCCCATTTTTCTAATATTAGGTACTTTCCCGACAATTTTATTGTGGAGAGTCGATTTGGGAATGTTATACTGCCTAGCAGCATCACTCAGGTGCATGCTACCTGACTCTACTGCTCTAATAGCCATTGATAGTTGCTCTTCGGAATACTTGAATCTAGTGTATTTTCGCTCCATCTAGGAAAAACAAAAAAAAAGACTATTAATATCTATGAAAAGTGTAACTATAAAATTAAAATATTAATAATAACTATATCTTAATGAATTTTAAATAGAAAAAAGAGCTTAGATGGCTTACGCCAATAAATGAACAGGAGCAATACCCAGTGAATAAACACTATAAAACCATGTTCATTTACTGGCCAGCACTGATTTTAATAAAATCCAAGCTAGTTTGCGAAACCTGCGCAAGTTAATACACCTTAAGTGTCATTTTTATACAAATTTAAAGAAACGGTCAAAATACTAGTGAATGAACAGCCGTTCATTCACTGGTTTTAAGGATTTTTTTCGGCCAGTTATTGAACACATAAAATAAACACATTCCTAACCTAAAATATTTACTTATCTTACTAGAATAATATCGCTGATTATTTAAATATACATATTGGTAAATTCTACCTTTCTATTACTTTTTAAATCAAACTAAACTCCCTTTTAATAAAGCATATGCAGCCACTTACCTTAAAAGAAAATGGCGGCTAAAACACCAACTATGGAACAGCACAATTTTAACCTCGATTTTCCACGTGTCGTTTATTTACTGGTGGTATTTTACCGACTAGAGCGGGAAGGGCGCAATATAACCTATATTTAAAAAATATAGCAAAGAGGCTAATGGTAACTTATAGCTTATTAAAGCAGGAAAACTAATTTTTGTTCATTTATTGGTCAGGTTCATTCACTGGTCGGTTGACCCTATCTGGTCAGAAATATAATTACGGCACCGGAAAGTGCTTAAAAAGCTAAACAAAATGGACTATTTAGAAAGGGTCCTGAATTGTATACAGGGGATGCACATTTTAACATAATCCTGTATTACAAGGAAAGTAATATATCTAAGCCCGTAGGGTATTTTCTTACGAAACAAGACATTTTTAGGTAGACCGTGACCAAATTAACCCGTTTAAGTTTATAGCTTTAACGGTTAAGTTAGTGCAATTTTTTAAAATTGAAATCAGTGACGGCTCGCTGGTGAAAAAGTAAGTGAAGTGCAAATAAAACAAGAAAATATCGCAATATTTTTTTTCCAGAATTTTTTTTATATGTGAAAGAGGTAGAATATTTTTTTACGACTTACCTAAATTTTGCATACTAAATCAATTCTCCTATCCTTCATAGCGGCAAATTTATTTATAACATCCTCATAAAATGGATGAGTTACCCTAATCTTCTCCAGAAATTCCTTTTGAATTGAAATATTGCCTAGAGAACTAAGTTTTTCTTGAGATATTGTATTTCTTAAATAAGTTTTTACACGTTTGAGGCAAAAAAAACTTCTTTCCACTGAAACACTTTTCGAGGGTATTGTCAAAATAAGGGAAAACACTTTATATGCTTTGGTTAAAATATCTTTATTTTCATTAATTTTTTTCAGTTGCTCTTGCAGAGATATATTCCAATTACTGTCATTGGCAAAAATAAGACCAAGCTCATTTTTAAGTCGTTGACTTTTTGAAAATATTTCCCCACATAACTGTAACAAATTTTCAAACGGGCCAGTCGAAAAATTTAGCAGAATCTGCCAAACATGAAAATGTAAGTTTTTCACGGTCTTGAGAGCTTAGTGTCATTTCCATTAAAATATGGTCCAATATTTCATTAAAAAGGGTTCTATACTTAGCCCTTATACAACCCTTCAAGTGAAAGCTTAGCAAGCTCACGTTTATAATGATTTATTTCTGTAATAGAAGTTGCTTTATCAAACATGGTATTAAAAAAATGTTCATTTCTTTTCTTACAGAACGCCTCACCTCATCTCACTTAAAAATCCTTTCGCAAGCCGGATTGATTTTTCATCAGTAATAAATTCAAAAACGTCTTTTAATTTATTCCAGCCTTAAACAATCACATTTACTAACTTCGAATTTGAAGAGGAACGAGTTTCTGTAATTGCTGCTATACGTCTCGATGCAGATGCAGACGTGAGTGATGAAAAAATGAGGGAATACCACTAAGGCTTGCAAAAAAAATTCGACATTTAGAAATATTTTTCAACTTTGCTGCATCATAAGGCTAAGACGATGCGCAAGACAATGGACAAATACAGCCTGCGGCGCTTTTTCTTTTTTTTTTTTTGAAGGCCATTTAGATGGCCAGACATCACACTTGCGGCATCGTAACATTGCCCTATTAATTTATGTTTATATTGAAATTAGTCCAAAATTTGATCCAATAGAAAATATAAATTCTCCGACGTTCTATCGGAGCTGACATTATAAAATCCTAAGAATCTCTCGACTACTGAACCTTCTGAATTAACGTATCTTAAAATTATGGAGCACTTGCACAGAAAAAACTGTGTGTTCATTATTTCATTTTTTACATGATCATTTAAATAATCAGAAATGCATTCAATTATTTCGTTTTGAATAGTTTTCGAGTCACCAGTGAAAACATTTTTAATTTTTTCGTTATGATCTTTTAGTTCTTGGGAACTTCTCGATATTAATAAACCTAAAAGCTTTTTAAAATTCCCCCTATTTATTGACTCGCTGCTCTCATCATGGACGCGAAAGACTAACTCTTGTTTTGCAAGGTACAAAACTGCCTCATTTACCAAGTACATAAATAATCTATTTAATCGGACGTTTTCGTTAAAATGTATTTTATATAGTTTAGCATTTTCTTTTAAAGTGTCAGCTATAGTGCTTTGATTTTTTACAAATGTTTTAGCATTAATTCGCATTTTAAATGCTCCGCCTAGTCTTCATGCTTATGTAAATACCTTCATATATTTAACATACCTGCAAGTCCTTCTGTAGGAAATATGAAAATTCGATATATGGCGGACTGTATTGGGTAACTTTTAAAACAACAAAACGTTGATAATTAGCAAAATTAATTAATTGATGAAAGGAAACACAATCGCTTACCTATCACAGTAGAACCGAATAGTTTCAGTGGCTGGGTTACTCAGTTCGCCCTAGAAGACCATCACACTACATCAATCTTGCCAATTTTCCAATTTTCTCGGGAAACCGATCCGAAAATACGCGTCGGCCGACGAAATGAACGAGTTCCGTTGTCACATGTGGTTAGTGCAGTACTGATTTTTAAAATGTATCTTGACCTGCGCTGCGTGAGCCAGGAAGTTTCTTCCGTATTCTTGACGAATCACAGGGTTGCGATTGTGTATTTGAATACGAAACAAAATAATATCGAAAAGATTTAAAATTAATTATTAATTGATTTGTTTTGAAATTAATGAACAAAAGTAAAATAAAACAGAGTTACACAAACATTCACCCCACCAAAACGAATGTTTTTAAACTTAGGAATAAGAAAAAAAAAATTAAACTTAATTTCAAAAGTAAATAATATTAAAGAAGAAAAAAAAATAAAAAAATTAGTTGCCTGGTAACGGGCATATCTTGAGAACGGGCCTTTGTAAAGTTCCGCGAGCCGTCTTCAGTGTTACCACGCGAGCTACATTGTCTTGTCCAGGGTGCAATTTAATTACCCTACCTAACTCCCAGTGAAGAGGAGTGGTTTGTTCATTTTTAATGAGAACAAGAGCGCCTTGATTAACTGGAGGCGACGGCACTGTCCATTTGGATCTTTCCTGAAGGGAATGAATATATTCGGTGGACCACCGTTTCCAGAAATCACTCTGGATTCGCTGAATTAATTGCCAACGATTTAACCGGTTCAGGTTTAAATGACTGAGATCAGGGTCTGGAATAGAGCTGTTTAAAGGCTCGAGAACTAAAAAATGACCAGGGGTCAAAGGCTGAAGGTCGTTTGGATCTTCGCTCATAGCACATAGTGGCCTTGAATTTAGTACCGCTTCTATTTGCGTTAAAATAGTATAAAACTCCTCGAAAGAAAAGCTTTGGGTTCCTAAAACACGGTAAAAATGACTTTTAAATGATTTGACACCCGCTTCGGCAAGTCCATTAAAGCTTGGAGCACCAGGGGGGTTAAAATTCCAAGTGATAGATAGGGCTTGAGCAGCCTTTTGCGCCAAATCAAGAAGCATATTATAGGCTCCTTTAAAGTTTGTGCCTTGATCACTTGTTAAAGTTATGCAATTGCCTCGTCTGGCAACGAAGCGCCTGAACGCAGCCAAAAAAGATTCGGCGCTGAGATCGGAAGTGGCCTCTAAATGTATTGCCTTAGTAGTTGTACAAACAAATACACAGACGTAACCCTTATAAGTTTTAGCACCCCTATGTTTAGTCATTAAAAGAGAAAAGGGACCAGCAAAATCCACACAGACAGAAGAAAATGCTTTGATTTCAGAAACCCTGAGAGCAGGCAAATCGGACATAAAGGGATTGTATGACTTGGGTTTACATCGGAAACATTTAATGCACTTTGAAAGGCATTTATAGATGGCACTCCGAGGCGAAAGGATCCAAAATTGTTGAAGTAATAAATATTGCATCGTTTTAAGCCCAGGATGCAGATATGTGTTATGAGTAAATTCAATTATTAACTCAGTAAGCCTATGGGACTTAGGCAGTAAAATTGGATGTTTGACATCATATGAAAATTGAGATTTTCTGAGTCTACCACCAACTCTTAGTAAACCATCAGCGTCGATAAAAGGAGCAAGTTTTCTAAAAGGTTTAGGTAGCAAGGAATTTTGCTTTATTTTTAAAATAATATCTGAAAACGTCTCTTGTTGGACGTGCTTTACGATAACTTTAAGTGAAGAGCCAATTTCACGAGAACTTAAAATACCGTGAAGGTTTGACTTTAATTTTATATTTGAAATAAAACGAAGAATATAAGCAACTATCCTTAGAATTTTCAGCCAACTAGAAAATTTCTCTAACAAAAGAAGAATAAAATTTGGGGAAGAAATAATGTTGGATAAAACCACAGTGTTTTCTTCCTTAGATACGTCAGGATCGGTTGGGGAATAAAAATTAGGTTGTGTTGGCCAGAAATCCTTTGCTTGTGAAAGAAACTCGGGACCAGACCACCATATTTTTGTATCTAAAAGTTGCGCAGGGGTAAGACCGCGACTGGCACAATCAGCAGGATTCAACGCTGATGGGACGAAATGCCAAGAAGAAACGGGTATGAGCTCTTGAATATGGTTAACCCTATTAGCTACAAAGGTTTTCCACTTGTGCGGGGAAGAAGACAACCAAGTAAGTGTGACCATAGAATCTGACCACAAGTATAGATCGTCAAAAGTAATAAGATCAGCAAAACTTTCCTTAATGAAAATAGCTAGATCAACTAACAAAATGGCAACATGAGTTCTAGCCTAGCAATAGACTGAGTTTTTAATGGCGCTACTCGACATTTCGAGCAAACAAGGAAGGTTTTTACTGTTCCAGATGTTTCCTCCACACGAAAATAGCAAACAGCGGCATATCCGTTTTGTGACGCATCGCCAAAACCGTGTAATTCAATTCGAGATATTAACGTAGACCCGACGTACCGAGGAATTTTTATAATACCAAGTTGAGGCATTTCGGCTTTAAAGGTATCCCAAATATCTGAAATAGCCTTAGACGGGGGTTCATCCCAGGAAACTTTAGATTCCCATAAACGCTGCAAAAGAAGTTTGGCAAGTAGAAGGCAAGGAGCAATAAATCCAAGGGGATCGAAGATTCGACTAATCTCCGATAACATATTTCTTTTTGTACAAGGACGGTCGACAGGGGTGTAAGTATATGAAAAAGCATCTGAATTAGTATTCCATTTGAGACCAAGTACCTTAATAAATGATGGTTCCTCCTTATCAAAAGTACAAGAACTTTGAACATCAGAAGATGGAATAGAAGCCAAGAGAGAAGGGTGATTACTTGCCCATTTGCTCATTTCGAAACCTCCCCTTTTCATAACCTCAATGACGTCAGATCGAAGTGCTAAAGCTGACTCCAAACAATCACTTCCTAGTAGTCCATCATCAATATAGAATTGACTGCGAATAGCCTGAGCAGCCTTAGGGAAAGAAGCTTCTTCCTGCGCCGCAAGTTCTTTTAAAGTCCTTAAGGCCAAGTATGGGGAAGAATTAATTCCATAAACCACAGTACGTAAGAAATATTCCTGAAGAGGATCGCTCGGTTTGAAACGCCATAAAATTCGTTGATAGGTCCAAAACTCAGGATGAACAGAAATTTGTCTGTACATTTGCTTTATATCACAAACAAAGACGTAGGCGAAAAATCGAAATTTTAAAAGAAGCGTAGAAATATCCTGTTGTAATTTAGGACCTACAAGAAGAGTGTCATTAAGACTAACACCGTTAATGTCACGCAAGCTTGCGTCGAATACAACTCTAATTTTAGAGTCAAATGCCTCTTGTTTGAAGACAGCATGGTGGGCGATATAGTAACCCGATAAAGATCTATAATCGTCTTGGGGAACCAAAGACATATGACCTTTATCTAAGTAATCTTGCATAAACTTTACATATTTTGTATGCAAGTCGGGGTTTTTGCAAAAACGATTTTCAAGCATGCCGAAGCGGCGATAAGCTTGAGAGTAAGTGTCAATAAATTTAGGCTTTGATTGACGAAATGGTAATGGTACCGAAAATCGTCCCGAAGTATCCCTAAACGTCAGAGTTTTATAAATTTCCTCACATTGTTTTTCTTCAGGGGAGAAAAACGATTGTTTAGGAAGATGCTCAATTTCCCAAAATTTACGTAATACAATATCAATATTATCCTCTACTGAGATGTAGCAACTCAAAAGAGAGGTTGAAGCTTCGCAAGAAACATTGGTTTTTCCCTGCAACACATAACCAAAGATGGTCTCCAAAGCAACAGGCTGATCAGGACTCCCAATAATACGACCAGATCTTAATACAAGAGGTACGAGTTCAGCACCAATAAGCATGTCGATAGGACCCGGCGTGTGAAAATTATTATCAGCAAGCTTCAAGTATTTAATGTGTTCAAGTTGATCAGGATTAATATGAATCTTAGGCTGGTTAGAACAAACCTTTGGTATGATAATAGCTTCACACGAAAGTAAGGGATTTGGTTCACCATGAGGTTTTATTATACACTGTGTAGAACCATTTTTAGTGCAAGTAGACATTCCATTTAAACCTTCAACGGGAACAGAAAAACTTTTACGTTTAAGACCAAGTCGGCGTACGCAAGACTCAGAAATAAAATTTGCCATGGACCCGGTATCCAGAAGTATCCGAATTTTCTGAAAATTACCTCGAATATCTTTGATGTCTACTTCACACGTAGACAAAAGAATAGTTTGTTGAGAGGCAGAAAAATGGTTCGCAATACAATGAGTATTAGTAATTGGCTCGGTAGAATTAATAATGGGGTCAGAACTAGAAATGTGGGGCATAGAAGTTCCTTGAAAAGTATCCCTATGAGAGGGCTGTCCTTGGACTGAAGGTATTGTAGAAGACGTTTTACCAAAGTGCAAAGTGGTATGGTGTGGCGATTTGCACACCCTGCATTTGTGAGAAGACCCGCAATTTTTAAGAGAATGAGGAGATACTAAACAGTTGACGCATAATTTGTGCTGTTTGACAAATGAAAACCTGTCATGCGGCGATTTCGCCAAAAAAGCAGGGCACTTATATAATGCGTGAGAAGTCGAGCATAAAAAACATTTTTTGTTACTCCTATTATCAACATCGGGGTCAAGCATTAAATTGAGAAACGATTTTTTATTACCTTTTGGGATTTCCGCACTTTTCAAAGAATAATTAACCGACTCCAAGGCTAAACACTGTTTTTCCAAAAATGAAATTAATTGCCTAAAGGTCGGCAGGGTTTGATTAAAACCATGTTCGAGCTCAAAGTCAGTTCTAGTTTTTGAATCCAATTTATTTATCAACAGATTAAACAATAAAAACACCAATGTTCGACTGGGAAATTTAAGGCTCTAAAAGCAGCTATGTTCTCAGAAAAAATATTTAAAATTTGTCTAAGTTCCTTTGCGGAAGCTTTTTGAACAGACGGAGCATGAAAAAGCTCATTATAATATTGTGTAGCTAGAATACGTTTATTTTGATAACGTTTTATCAGCATATCGTAGGCTACAGAATAGTTAAGTTCTGTAAGGGGGATGCCCTTAACTAAACTTAAGGGTTCCTTGTCTAATGACGTCAGCAAGTATTGAAATTTTTCAATGTTCGATAAGTCAGTATTATCATGAATAAGACTGTTATATAAGTCAAAAAAACTAGGCCAATTTTTATAATTGCCATCAAAAATAGGCAAATTGAGCTTGGGAAGCTTTATTTTTGTGGGAGCAGCGAAAGTGGAATTAGCTGAGGTATTAGCAGATAGAGATGCTTGACTACTTAAGAGAAAATCATGTTTTAAAGATTTTATGCCATAATAAGCTTTGTCTGCAGCACGCCTCATTTCATCATATTTTGCGAAATCATTGTCGTCAATTAAAGATATGACAGTATTATGAGCTGATTGAAATTCATTAAAAGTGCTGTCAACAGAATCTGCTCTGACTAAAAAATTAGATTTTAAGGAGTCATCAGAAACGGCTTGCAGCCCAATTTCGTGTGCCTCTTCCAACCGCTTGAGTGCGATGGTTCGTTTTAAATTAGCTTTTGTTAATTTATCTGACATTTTGAAAGATGTTCAGTAGAACAAGAAAAAAATTAAAAATCAGAAAAGCGTTAAAAAATATCAAAATATATTTTATTTACTATTTCAATAAATGCTGTTATTTCAACATATGCCTGCTGATGGTCAATATATAAGACAACAATTATACCTACACAAAATTGTATGTTATTTTATTTGTGATATAATACAAACAAAATAAAAAATATCAGAAGTTGTGATGCCGCAAAACAAATATCAATAGTGCAAAGTTAGGCGAATGGTACTTGCCACATAAATATTATATGATGGCAAAGTAGAATAAATAAATTGTATTATTTATTGAAATGATTAAAGTTCGCAAAATATGCACATATGAGTATTTTGTTTATATTTAAAGAAGAACGAGAATAAGTTATTTCTGAATTTAAATGTATGAAAATACTTATTTATTAAATGTGGTACTGCGAGATTAAAAAAATAACAATAGACTGGCGCCGGGCGTCAGAGTGACGTCGCGACGGCGAATCGATGTGGAACGGCACGAATGTAGCTCGCCGGTTTGACGAAAGACGACAGGTTAGATATCCAAGCGTGCGCAATTAAAAATAAGATCGGAATTAAGAAAATGGCTACCAACGAATCTTGTTTTAAAGCAATTTAAGTTATTAAATATTCAATTTGATCTCCATCCGGTGAAGAAGGCCCAAAATGATGTAGGAAATATGAAAATTCGATATATGGCGGACTGTATTGGGTAACTTTTAAAACAACAAAACGTTGATAATTAGCAAAATTAATTAATTGATGAAAGGAAACACAATCGCTTACCTATCACAGTAGAACCGAATAGTTTCAGTGGCTGGGTTACTCAGTTCGCCCTAGAAGACCATCACACTACATCAATCTTGCCAATTTTCCAATTTTCTCGGGAAACCGATCCGAAAATACGCGTCGGCCGACGAAATGAACGAGTTCCGTTGTCACATGTGGTTAGTGCAGTACTGATTTTTAAAATGTATCTTGACCTGCGCTGCGTGAGCCAGGAAGTTTCTTCCGTATTCTTGACGAATCACAGGGTTGCGATTGTGTATTTGAATACGAAACAAAATAATATCGAAAAGATTTAAAATTAATTATTAATTGATTTGTTTTGAAATTAATGAACAAAAGTAAAATAAAACAGAGTTACACAAACACCTTCCTTATTCCACACCGAATATTTATAGTAAACTAGTAAACAAGGCCAGCAAAACAATTTTTGTAATATTTGACTACTACATAACCATTTGTACGCCGAAAACCAGGATGACGATTAAAACTCTGATCCTGTTCCTTCCATCGATTAAATGGAGTTTCCAACAAAATGCAAACCACATCCGTGATCGGATTTATCAATAATGTAAATTAAAAAATCCGACACCAAATAAAGTTGTAACAACACCATAAATAAATATAACACAAAACAGTCAAGTAAATTTGCAAGTTGCAGCGAAATCCGCGAAAATAAAAGTAAACAACCACCCCAAACTGAACGAGACGTGGATGTAATGGACTGCGTTAGCAATTCACGGAGAGCGTTGTATGACGCTGGTTAACATTAATCTTCCATGCGGTCGACGTCATCGCGAACGCGTTGTCATGGCACCTTAGTAGGAAAATCTGTAATAATGTAGCACCTCCAGCCAAGTCAAAGCGGTTTGCGCCACTGTTATACTCGTAGTTGTTATAATAAAGTTCGATTGAAAGTTTTAAAAAGACATGCCGCCAAAGGTCAAGTAAAATATTTATTCGAGATGTACAGTTTATTTGTTAGCAATTAGGTGAATAAGTAAATGTAAAAACTAAAATTTTAAGAGATATATAATAAACATAGTTAGATGTTTGCTTGTTTATTTTTCCTGGTGAAGAAGCACTTCACCTGAATAGCCCCCACTGATTTAAATTCCAACTTTCAACCTCATTTTGCCGGTTGCTGCGAATAGTAATCGAAATTATTCCTAGATCCGCGTATGGAGCATTTATTTGGCTACAAAAAAGCTCTAATATCATTTCCCTCTAACTACTTAGCAAGTGGGTGAGAATTCGATTTAAAGAAAAAAGTGCACATGCCGATCAAAAATCGAGAGGTACCGATCCATATACGACGCGAAATGATAGGTGGCCTTGAGCTAAGTTGATAATAAAATTTACAGACAGTTGTGATAGATGTCACGACTGAGTTTTGGTTTGTTTAAAACAAATATTTCTCTGATATCTTTTATCGCTTCGATTTATGTTTGTGCATTTACGCGTAAAATTTTGAGAAAAACTCTTTCTTTTTTTCAAATGAAAAAGTACTCAATAATATACACAAAATGGACAGTTTAGGAAGGGTCTTTGAATATATACAGGGGTTGCAATTACGAATATTGAACCAAAAAGCTGTTTTTTTGTTCCTTAACTTTTAAACTGCTTAATTTTTTTAAATACGGTTTTCAAAATTCGGTGTAACTATTAGGGGAGTAATTTATTTTGAAAAAATATTGTGACAGCTCTCGAAAAATTGTTTTTTCCGGTAGTAACTTCTGAACTAACCTATGTGAATTTTTTTTGACATTTGTCAAACAAAAATTTCCTAGTAATTTCATTTTCAAATACAGTAGGTATTTTTTATTGAGGTATTAAAAAAAATTGTTGTCAAAAAAAATTCTTTTCGTCATAACTTCTAAACTGCTTAAAATTTTTAGATACGGGTTTCACAGTTTCTTGTAACTTTTAATGTCGTAATTTATTTTACAGAAATATTTTTGGAGCTGTCCAAGAAAATCGTCTACTATTCCTAACTTTTAAATAGATAATTTTTTTAAAAATAACTGTCAAGGTTATGATAGTAGTAAAATAGGATCGAAAATGAGTGTGTAAAACTAGACACCTAAGGTCACGCACCCAGAGTCCACAGATTTTTATTCACTCACTAACGTTTGGAATCACATATGTTTAGTTAAAATTATCCATTTTCCAGTCTATTATGTCCTTTTTCATTTTGAACAAATGCAGTATACAACTTTGCTGCCCTTTAATATTATATAAATATTACCCAAAAACTTTTATACCCTTTTTAAGAAAGTATAAAGAAAATCGAACATAAACTTAAATTTGGCAAGAATAATTTTTCCCAATTTCCTTATTTTAAAAAGAATACCCAATTTTTATTATAGGGTTACCCAGAAGTCACGAATATTTTTTAATGAGATGTTATTCAACCTAAGAAAGGCTGGAAGCAAAGTTTACTGAAATATTATATTCAGTAAACTTTGGCTGGAATTGATCTTCACCCTCTACCCTGACATACTTCAAGGCATGGTAGAAAGCGTCCACAGAATTCCGTATAGCTTCCGCTGTTAAGTTATTTAACTCCGTTCTAATTCTGACTTTTAGAGTGTCAATGTTATCCGGTTTAAATATCGTCTTCCATTGGTTGAATTTTAGTAGCAAGTTATTCTCCTATATTTTCAAAATTATTGTTTATTTCTTCACATATAATTTAGGTATCTTCAATCTTTATTATAGCAGTCATAAATTTTGTTAATTCTAAGCATTGAACTATGTTTTGGCATTTTCTTTAAATTGTGCCGATGTACAGTGTCCCGTTTTCCTCGTTTTTATGAGGTATCTCTCTTATTAGTGAAGATATAGGATAGGTTTTCGCGACATTGTGCTACTTTTTTTGTGAAACGATAACGAGCCTAACAAAATTTTCATAGCCCCCTTCGTTTTTAAGATACAGTGTGAAATTGAAAATATTGCATTTTTGGGTGCCCTCGTATTTCGGTTGTTGTTTAACTTGTCGAAAAGGTAAAAACTGGCTCTGATACAGTTTTTCACGTAGAATCCAGTGGCGTATTAAGATTTTTTTTATGTGAGCTGTCGTTTTTGAGATATAACACAAACTTGCAATTTTTTAAATGTGACACCCCGTATATTTTTATTTTATATTATTCAGTTCACAATAAGCTTCTCGAAAATATATAATAGTACATAATTTTTTATTTGAATCGCCCAGTAATTTGCGTTTTTTTAGAGATAGACTCAGTTGTTGGTAGTAGGCTGGTATTGCCTAAACAAAACAAAAGAAAATTGTTGTCGTCTTAAATAAATTACTTGTCAAAAACCTCTGGTTCATTTTGAAGCTAGATTAGATAACTGCAACAATTATTTTAAATTTTATAATAAAAATTGGCTAGAACGTTTTCTAATGAAGAAAAATACATGTTGCTCTGCTTTGCACAATCTAAAGATGTTAATGAGGCTTCGAAATTATATTTATTAAGGTATGCTTAGCATTCGTCGTATTTTATAATAAATACATTTTTATGAAGCTGTTGGCGTTTTAAGCATAGGTATTTAGAACGAAGACAACCCTGTGATGTTACATTTCTTAGAATGAAAAGAAATCTAGTTGTTTTCGGATCTTTCAATAAGCCGCGAAGCAAAACCCATAACAAGGAAAACGAAGAAGACGTAGTTAATGTTTTGGCGTCCATTGATGTAGATCCTTAAAGTTCTTGCAGAAAAATCTATCAGAATGTTGGGGTTCCAAAAAGCCGGGTACAAAAAATTTTAAGGAAACAAGGTTATAAACCATTTAAATTCAGATTAGTGCGACACTTACATCCGGGCGTCACGCAGCGTCGTATGATTTTGTGTAACTGGTATCTAGAAAAATGCGATAATGACCCTGACTTTTAAAGAAAAGTTATATGGTCTAATCAGGCATATATAAGTAGCGTCGGAGTATTAATTAGGCATAATTCTAGATACTGGTCGCAAGAAAACCAGCATCGAATATTTCCTCGCGTACGACAGGGTAGGTTTGGGTTTAATATTTCTTGTTTCATATTGGGTTTAAAAATAATGTAATATACCAGTGGAGCTTACATATAGATCGGTATTTCCAAATATTGGAACTTATTCTACCGGACTTACTCGATGATCTGCCTTTGGCCTATTTACACGACATATATTTTCAGCAGGAATCAAAATATATAGGACATGACAAGCCGATTTAATAAAAGCCACAAGAAGGGCATTCAATGAAATCAACGACTGATTGGTATTTCCAATGCTTTAATAATACCGGAAGTTATGTAGGCTTTGTGTAAGGCAAAATGGACATCATTTCGAGCAATATCTTTAGGGTAAAAATTTAGTTTTCTGTTTATTTTAGTGATCTTGAGTGGTAGGATTAGTTTTTGTTGTTGTTGTTGTTAGTTGCTGCTTAGAGGTATTAGAGGTAGAATTATTAACATGTTCATTTTATTCAATTAATAAAAATTTTCAAGATTGATGAATTCACGGATTTAGCAGCGAAAATCAGGTTAATAATAATTCTTTTTATTGCCTGAAGAGGCATTGGTGGTCTTTTCTGAGTCTGTCAATCACTCCTGGCTTACTGGTAAGTTTCCTGGGAGCTTGAAGCGTGCTAGGGTTATACCACTGCATAAAGGTGGAGAACTGAACAATCCACGAAACTTTAGGCCTATTTCGTTACTATCCACTATCTCAAAAGTAATTGAGAAATTAGTTAAAGTGCGTTTATTATCATATCTTAAGTGCAATAATATCATACATCCCTGTCAGTTTGGATTTCAATCAGGCAGAAGTATTATGGATGAAGTATTTCAATTTTTGGAGGACGTGTACTTTGTTCTAAATAGTGGAGAGTCAGTTGCAGCAGTGTTTTGTGACCTGTCAAGAGCGTTTGACTGTGTAAATCACGATATACTGTTGAGCAAGCTTGCTGTGTATGGTTTCAGGGGGGTGGCTCTGGAGTGGTTTCGGTCATACCTTGATCGCCGCACACAGAGGGCTGCCATTGGAGAGGATGTGTCCGAGACTGGTGCCAGCATCTGTGGCAATGATTTGGCATCAACTTTTGCGGAGAGAATCATGCAGACCGCGCGGTTTTTCAAATCTCAAAAATCTCAAAAAATACTCACCTTAACATCTTTATTTATTCTGGAAACGGTTTGCATGATTTATAAGCACAGGGATCTGATGCCTTTGCCAAACCATACTCATGACACAAGGAACTCTTTGATTTGCGCCTTCCCATCCCATCATTAGCATTAACAAAAAATTCCACAATTTATGAGAGTAGAAAGATGTATAACCATCTGCCGGAACAGATCAAAACTTTAAACCTGAAATGTTTTAAAAGCTCGGTAAAGAAATTACTTTTGGAAAGGGCATATTATGAGTTGGGAGAATTTTATAGTGACTCTTTTGATTTGAACTTTTTTGTTTTTGTATTTTTATTAAGTAAACTTTTTTTGAACTCATTTTTAATTTATTATAAGGTGTATATAATTTTTAAAATGTTTGTGTAACTTTTGCTTTTGTGTTGCTGTGTAGTTTACTGTATATTTTTCTGTGTACATTTTAAATATCTAAACTCATTTTAATATGTGACTGACATTTCTGTTTCTATTTTTATTTTATACAAAAGTGACTGTTTGTTATACAGAGGGAATTTTTTTTTATTTTTTCCATATTGGCTTTGTCTACAAGACTTTATACTCTTTGACAATAAAGCATATTTTGAATTTGAATTGAATTTGAATTTTTATTATAAAACCGAGTTTTCGGTCCGATTTTGAACCTTCTTCAAAGTAACAGGCTAATAGTTATTATAAATCTACTTACATTTTACATTATAATTATTGAATTATTAAATTGCTAAAATTTGGACATTTCTTGTAAAATAGTAAAAATTCTTGTTACTTGTTAAAATATACCTGAAAAATTCATTTGTTTTGTAAGCAATCCCAGCCTACTACCAAAGCTGAGTCCATCTCTAACAAAAAGGCAAATTACTGGACGATTCGAATAGAAAAGTATATACTATTATATATTTTCGAGAAGCTTATTGTGAACTGAATAATATAAAATAAAAATATACGGAATATCCTTTTTAAAATTTATAAGTTTGTGTTATATCTCAAAAACGACAGCTCACATAAAAAATCTGATTATGCCACTGGATTCTACGTGAAAAACTGAATTAGAGCCAGTTTTTACCTTTTCGATAAGTTAAACAACAACCGAAATACGAGGGTAGCCCAAAAATGCAATATTTTCAATTTCGCACTGTATCTTAAAAACGAAGGGGGCTATGAAAATTTCATACATCCATTTGGGTTTTTCTAATAAATATTTGTTTTCATTTGATACTATAAGTTTTTTTTTTATCCGTATAACATTTTGAATTTGAAAACCTAATGGAAAACTTCATAATTATAGAAAAATATACATTTCTTATTTCCAGATTAAACAAGAGGGTGCTAAGAAAAAAAGATGCTTTTTCACCCTTCAAGATAATGTAGCTTTATACGGATTAGAAACTATATGGAGAGATGATGTAATAGTGGGATATTTGAGAAGGGGAGACTACGGATTTGCATTAGATTGTCCAATTGGAATAGGGTTAGTAGTTTAATTTTCAAAATCAAAACGCAACAGTTTTTAAATTTATAATATATAGTTAATTTTTCTTCAGATATGTAAGACATCCTAAAGGAAAACCAGTAGACAATGAATTTTTGAAAACTGGAAATTATAAAATTGAAGTCAGAGACAAAAAATATCCTGCTACATTGTACTTGAAAAGTCCTTTCGATCCGACAAACCAAAGAGTCTTTGGAGGATACGAGAATCAATTCGAAGAACAATCTCATTTTGAAGATTAGCCTCACTTTTGCTTGTCAACACTAATTATTGATCTTTGAGATACTCACCTCAGATGTAAATAATCGAAATTTGTCAGTTATATGTAATTGTATGTTATATTTATTCAATAAATATTTGTTTAACTTTGGTATATTAATCTTCCAGAAAGTGGGCACTAACTAGCAAAAGCAAAGATTCAAAATATATTTTATTTCAATATGATTTTATGGCAACAAAGTAATGTTTGAGGTCTAGTTGTTCCTGTATTCTATCCTGTTCGTCTACCCAGTTCTACAAAGGATATTAGTATTAATGGTCGGGAGTAAAAGGAGTAAGCGGATAGTTAAAAAGTTATTTCATAATACCAGTAATACTCTTAAGAGGCATGTAGTTGAAACCAAGATGCATTAGAAAGATTTAAAAAGAAGAATAATAATTTAAGAAGACATTTGGAATAAACGGGGTGTACCGAGAATTAAGAGCTCCACATCCTATCTATAACGTCTATAAAGTGTAAATCATCTGAGAGGGTCGCCCCAGCTCTGACTAACCCCCGGACGAAGAGCATCTGGCAAATGGATATGGCCCATGGATTTGTTCACGGGTTCATTTAGTTCCAATGTCTATGTTACGTGTGTTGAATTAGTTGTTGAATGTTTTATATTCATTGTTGGATAGGAATTTTGGACCTAGCAAAATGTAATTAATGCGAACATTGGGAACAAACTTCGGTAATAGAAGATGATTGATTATAAGAAGCAGAAATTAGAATATTTAAGGTTTATTATTAAATAAAAATGTATTTTTCGGGTACTATGTATTTACTATGCCTATTTGCAGAGTTGCAGAATTTGTGTAATGTAAGTAACCAATATATGTATATGTAAGTGAAATCAATTTTAAATATTACGTTTTCCACGTATAAAATAGTTGTAACTCTAAATAAAGAGATTCCAGACAAACTCCTAATTTAAACTAAGGAAACACTGGTGCATTTTTATATTTATAGTATAAACGAATGCCCTATTCAAAACGAATTAAAAATATTATTTAACTAACTTATCCTTTCTAATTAAAACATACTAATAAAGATGGTTAATGACGCTTATACAGCGTTTCCAATTTCTTTGAGAGTACTGCTCCAAAAACATCCGATTTAATCCGTCGGCGTCGATTGGTAACACTGCGAAACCCATATCGATGTTGAATGCTATTCAATTTGTGCCAATATTTTATATTTTACTCTGGCTAGGCTTTTATTACATTTTAAAAATAAAATCATTATTATTATATTTTATTATTTACTTTAACCTGCTGACCATTATAAATTACACGGTCATAACTGTGACTCTTTCTACATATCTGTTAGGTGCTAAACCCTAAAACCACAGGTAAAAGAATATATCCTTTTAACTGTGCTAAAACGTACGATTAGGATAACAATTCCACATCTTGTCAAGAATTTAAATCTACGCGTATCCAGTCCAATCGCAATCGCGGTACCGCGAAATCGATGTTGACGTTAACATTCAGTCAGTGGCAGCTTACTCGTGACGCGTATGGACCCGGTCCGATTTTGATACTGGATTCGTTCAAACCGGGTCCGCCACTGGATTCGTTTAATCGGACCGGGTCCACTCGGAACGACACAAGTCTAATTACTTAGATCCAAGAAAAAAAATCCTACTTGTAGTTTTAACTAAAAATTATATACCAGTGTATACAATAAAAAGATTAACAAAATCCTTTTATAGGAAATGTGGCGACTAATAAAGTGCGGGACACGAAAGAAAACCGGGTGGTCCTTAAAATAAAGGTTCATAGTCTTAAGCAAGCGGAAAAGTAAAATTTCTGTACGCAAAAAAATTAATCGAGGATTTAGTAAATTTCGCACTGGTCCACTTCTAATTGGGATGTGCCATGCACTTGCCG
>JAUTXW010005262.1:1035000-1315121 GCA_030620095.1 Kuschelorhynchus macadamiae | reverse complement strand
TCATATTAAATTCGTACCAGTTTATGCCATTTTCACATCTAATTTTTCTGTAAAATCAATTGAATTTTACATTGATTTTTTAAAATTTTATTTGGCCGCCATTTTGTTTCGCCACCTTAAATTGAAACCCATATTATCAGTCTTTACCTACTCCGCTGGTCCGCAGATATTCCCAGATATTAAGTTTCTAACTGGTTTTCGTATTAGAAACTTAATATCTGATAAGGTAAAGACTGATAATATGGGTTTCATGCAGGATATAAAATCTATATATGTGTCCTGAGAATGCAACAATAAAGTTGCGAAACGTCGATAATTTAAAAAAAACCTTTTGCTTTTATTACTGGATCCTAACCCCAAATAGTACACCACTCTAACATAAAAATAAGAGGATCGTTTACAAAAACCATTTGGAAACTTAATATCTGGAAAATATCTGCGGATCAAGTAGTATGTAAAAACTGATAATATGGGTTTCATGCAGAACATAGAATCTATATATGTGTCCTGAGGATGGAACAATAAAGTTGCGAAATGTCGACAATTTAAAAAAGCCTTTTGTTTCTTTACTGGACCCTAACCCCAAATAATACACCACTCTAACATAACCACAAGAGGATCGTTAACGAAAACCATGGAAACATAGTATCTGGGAAATATCTGCGGACAAACGGGGTAGGTAAGAATGATAATTTGGGGTTCATCCAGGATATAGAAACTATATGTCTCCTGAGGATGCAAAAATAAAGTTGAGAAACGTCGACTGCTACTTAAAAATACATTGACCTTTGTTTTTTTCTGGACCCTAACCCTAAATAATACACCACTGTAACATGACAACAAGAGGTTTGTTGACGAAAACCATTTAGAATTTTAATATCTAGGAAGCATCTGCGGACCTACGTAGAATGTGAAAGACTGATAATATGAGTAAGTAAACATAATGTCCAATTCAGGATAGATACCGATTAGGTCAACCAAACAGTGGAACCCAGCGCATATTTATAGAATTAACTGGTGTCATTAATGTGATAAAATCGTCATCTCTTCTGAATTCAAATATATATATATATATATATATATATATATATATATATATATATATATATATATATATATATATATATATAATTGTATAAACTTTTTTAAACATTAACCTAATAAATTAATCGCTGGCAGATCACTCACTCTCAGTTTCAGACTCAATATTCTCACTAACATTTGAAGGAAGTTCTGGGCATTTTAGTAAAGCCAAGACTTTATGAGATAATGATTTATTTGGTTTAACATATTTTTGACGGTAACTGGATACAACAGGATCTGACGACACTAAAAGCATTCGCAATAAGTCTTTATTCGTGGCACTGCGCGATTTTTTTTGGGTGTTGTGTTCGCGATATCGCCGACACTCTTTGTGTCGTGCTTCCTGGGCCTCCTCAGAGAGTTGCCCTATTGGTACGATGCAATTTTTTATAATTTCTGTTGAATGAAATAGCAGTTTGTGAACTGTAACGGGCATATAGTACCACGAATAAAGACCTATGTATACATCTGCAGTTTGTTGGCAGTACTTTTCAAATTATGTGAGGTTTATGTGGTATCTGGAACAAACAGCGTCTAATATTACAGCAAACTTTTCTATTAATATTTCATTAACCCCCGTTATCTCTGAACTTTTTTCAGGATTACTAAAAAAGCTCTAGCAGTGTTGCCGTCATTGCTGGACCCAAACCCTGGTTTTGGTTTATCTACATCTAATCCCATTTCGCTCTTAAATCGTTTTTGTATTTCTAATTTTCTTATTTTTATTTCTTCTTGTTGTTCTTTTCCTCTAACTTGCCACTGTTTAGTTTTTAATTTGTAGCCAATATGAAGCAAACATTCGAATGCTCTTATTCGGGCATGTAATGTAGATAAACCAAACCCATAATTTTCCTTTTTTGCATGCTTGAGATCCAGTGTATTATTCATTAATTTTGGCGTTGCACCACAGATATAACACGTCTGCGAAGATTTAGTGTCTGTCAGTATGTTACACAGTTTTCCGTCTACCATTGTTAGATGAAGCTGATGATGAATATTTATCTGAATATTTTCAATAAAAAAAGTGGTTGGGAGTAATTTTAATCTTTGTTTTTCTAACTCATCGTATTCTTGTTTAACCATTTCAGTTGTTTCCTTAGAAATTATAAATTTAATTGACCGACAAAGTTTTGTAGAAGACGGGCGATCATTTTGCCATAAATAAATTTTATTATTGTCTATAAGCTGAAGCCTAATTGGCACCAAGGAAAATACAAATAAATATTCGTCATCAGCTTCTGGGCCTTGAAACTTTTGTTTGTACCTGATGTGCCCAGAACTTCCATCACACCCATACTTACTTGTTAAAATACAATCAAAAGTTTCTAAATGCATTGATGAAGCATATTGTTTAAGTACTAATTCTTGTACTTGTAATAAACGTTGCACCGTATGATTAAGTATGCACTGTAGGTTAATCGACGCTTTTATTTCATCTACAAAAATTGATTCATTAGAAGGGCCACATTCTGTTTTTGCCTTCTGAATTTCTTTGTAGGATGGATACAAAACATGGCCTGCTTCAAGAGCACTTTTTCGCAAAGTTATGTAACTTTGTTTGGTTAGGCGAGAGTCTATAAAAAGTGCTAGTGCTTCTTCTTTTAAGTAGGTCTTTTGTTTAACACTACTTTTTTCTCTTATAGATAATTGTTTTATTTTTGTGGAGGTACCCGGAGATGCAACACATATTTCTTTAACTATGCTAGCTGCGTCTCTTTTTCCATCTCTCCTTAAAGCGACTTCTGCAGCGAAAGTTATTTCCTCAGTCTTACTAGCAAGAAGATGTTGAATTTTTTGTTTTTTTGTCCTATGAAGAACCTCCCCAAAAGATTTACTTGGTCTTCCCAATCGGTTATCCGCCTTTTCTTTAACAAGAGGTGGTACAACGTCAAAGCATAGAGAATTGTCCAACCAATCGCCGTACTTCTCCAAAAAGCGATCCATCCTTTTTCCTGCTCTCATCCATCTTGCGTTTACTTTATTATTAAAATCTTTTATAATTGATTTCCAAAGAGCACGTGTCTCCAACGAATTAGTATCAGTTACAATTCCAAGATGGTTAAGAACCAATTTATAGATTTCTTCCCTGCGATTTTCACCGGGACAACTAAACCACATTTCAAACAATGTTTGTTTTGATAAATTGTACATTTTTATCTAAAAGAGAAATAACTCTTTAAAGCCTAGCTTTAAATCACCTATACAAACTTGACTAAGCAAAATATTTTTGTACATACATATTTAACGGGTTTCAAATAATAATAACGCATAAAAACGCATTTTACCCTGCGGGATCTCTCCATATTTTTTTTTTAACAAAATCTAAGTTTTTTTTATTTTTGTTTTAAATTAACCCTTATAATACCAAGCGGGGTGCAAATGCAAATGCAAAAGATACCGCCATTAAATTTTAAGTCCTAATTTAATAATTTTTTTAGTTAAAAAATTATTGAATAAATTTTATTGCATACCGGAAATTTTTAAGTCCCTTACATTTTCCCTCAGGGCAAATTTTGCGATTTTTTGCGATTTTTTTCAATATAGAATTTAAAAAGAACATATTTTAATTTATCAAAAAATTCTTGTTTTATGTTGGCACTCGTTGGCCCTTTTGTATTTTTAGCCCGCACAAACATAAAACTAATTCTTATTGGTACTTACCGATACAAAATTACTTCAGACACCAAAAAATCACAACAAACTAATTGCAAACGCTAATTTGACACACAAGGTTCAAAGAGCACTTAACCCTTTATCTGTTATATACGTTTGTTTTGATTTATCCATGGCCCGCTTGACCAAAAAGAAATGCGCAAGTGACGCTGCTTTTTTAATAAATTTAATAGATTGCAGTAAATATTTTTGTTATGTAACTTTGCGTGTTTCTGAAAGAATACCCTGTGGAATCTTATGTAAAAAAATATGATTTCTTCTATTTCTATATGTTTTTAAAAAAGTAGTAATATTAAAAATTAGGTTTTGTGAAGTGACTTTTTGCAACCTAGTTTAGGTTTTGGGCCTACAATGCAGTGGTGTCGTTCTTTAAATAATATGGCACTCCTTTTTGACTATACGCACTTCAGAAAATTAAAAAATGTAACTATGCTTAATGAACCTTTATCTATATTTGTCTGTTTTCTTTCGTGTACCGCACTTTTGTGTTGCGAAAAAGGGCGAACTTTCGAATTTTAAAATCATTTAATTTTGATTTTTCTTGATCGATTTACATATAAATATATTTTTTCTTGAGTTCTGTCATTAACGGTTCCCGGGCTACTACCTACGTCCACTATTATTGGACCACCCAGTATAGTGATACACGATTTACCAGTCCAGATTTTACAAGGGCAGCCAGCATCAAATCCAGTGAACGAGATTTATCAAAATTTTAATTTAAACAGTTCGACTTTGGGCTACTCGGGTATGCCAAAAGTGGCCGTCTGTCTCCGTTTGTCATATTACTTTATACAGCGGCCGTCATTGTGAAGTACTATACAGGGCATTTCCTAATTGCGTGATGTTAACGAGGGTGTTTTTATGTTCTAAAAGTTTTAACTTTTGAGATACAGGATGGTAAAGTTTAAAAAGAAAACATTTTTTTCTTCCCAATTCTGATGCTATTGTAGATGACTGCATGAAATTTGATACATGTCTTCTATGCATTAAGGAACATACGGATTTACCCAGGTTAATTACATATGCACGCTACTGGTAGAAATTTCAAAAATTGATTGTTAATAAAAAATGCCCTTTTATGCATAAAAGACGTGTATCAAATTTCACACAGTTATTTATCTATAATAGCATTAGAATTAGGATTTTAAAAAAATGCTTTTTTAAAACCCCGTATCTCCAAAGTTAAGACTTTTAGCCCAAAGTCGAACTGCATAAGTTAAAATTTTGATAAATCTTGTTCACTGTTTCACATTGATGTGTTTTTCAAATATTAATTGCAATATTAGATATTTTTTGACACCCGGTATTGAACAGAAAATTAATTATTTTGAAGCAGTTTTATTATAGCTACTTTATGAACAATTTTACAAAATATATTAAAAAAAAACTAAGCCATTTTTGAGGTTGACGGCTGTGATTCTAATGGGTCGATTCCTTCTAAATCGTTGTCTTCCTCTGAAAATGATGAGGTTTCGCCGTCACTACTTGAAAATTTCAGTGTGATAGCTAAATCATCAATAACCGTTTCAATTTGCCATCTACTTCCCAGTATTTATCTTCAACAGAACGAACATGTTTAACATACGATTTCCAATTTTCAGCCGATATTGAGTCAATCGCTTCTAATGCTCACCGGTCTTGCGCTCTCGAATATATTTTTCTCCTCCTGCCCATGCAAGTTCAATAGAGTTGAGGTCGCACATGTATGGAGGCAGCCTTAAAGGTGTATGACCGAGTTTACGTAAAAGACCGTCAATTTTATACTTTTTTTCTCTAGACTTGTTGGCTGATATAACTTTTTCACGATTACAAACATTTTATTTGGCCGCCAATTTTGTTCGGCCATCTTGAATTAGTACCACTATTTTATTAGTTGGTCTTTATACCATAATTAGTTATGGTATACAATTTGAAATCAAACCATTAAGCAGTTTTTTCAAGCTGAATTTTTAAATATTTTATATTTTATTGTTATCAGTTGATTCCAACATAATACTTGATGTTTTTGCAAAATTTTAAATTGGATGAGGAGTTTTTTAATAATTTTTTTAACTTTTCACTAAGTTTCGCCATTTTTTTTACCAAAATGTTACCAGGTCATCCCCATATGACCCTTAATTTTTGACCAATATTTCAAGTCAATCGGGTAAGTAGTTTTTTAGATACGCCGCGAACAGACAGACAGACCGACGGAATTGAGAAAACATGTTTTTCGGCATCTAGGGACCCTGAAACGTGAAGATCTGAAAAAATCTCGAAGAGTGATTTTTTCACGATTACAATACTTCCCTTTTACGAAGGAAGTAAAAACGGTCATTCATAGTTTAGATTATTCTGAAATTCAACAGGGAGGGAAAATAAGTGATGCATAGTTTTCCTTGGGCTTCATTGTCTATTTTCACCGGACCTCCTAGCATCAGGGCCCCCCGCACTACGGGGGCTGGCAGGGGTATAATCCTTTAAAATATTTATATAGGCATACTTTTTTTAGCTTTTGCAAAAATCTAGACTTTAGAAAATTTTGCAAAATCTACATGCATTAAAAAATCATAATTCGTTATTCAAATAAATTAATTGATTGAAACAAACATAAAAGACTTCACAAAACTGAAATGCGAAAAATAAGTTCTACATTCTTGTTTGAACAATGTTAAATGCGCCATGAATTGTTCCACCTAACTAAAGATAGTTTAAATAAGTCTTTTCATCATTTATATTTTGTTTAATTAGTTGGTTTATTTTATTTATTTAAAAGTCCAACAAGAAGATATTAGATTGTGCATTTAACTTTGCTCAAATAGGACTCCCGAACTTGTTTTTCTGATTTCAATATTTTTCGTAGTCGGGCGTTTTGTTTTAATCAATTATTTATTTGATTAACGAATTGTGTTTTTTAGATGGATGTAGCGAAATTTTCCACCTACAAATCAGAACTAGAAATTGAGAAATTTTGGAAAAGATATATTGAATTAATAAAATTGCAATCACTTTTTTTGGCTCTTTGTCGCGTCGCCTCGGTGTAAATGCCTTCGCGAATCGCCGCTAATTTCGTTGTCGCAGCAAGCGCGATTAATTCGTGAAGGTCTGGGAGATCCTTAACAAATGCTACAATTTGGAAATGAAACAAAATATTCTAATTTTAAAATTAAAAGTACATGCTTTTCATGCTTTTTGGTTATGTTTTTTTATTTTTTTTTACTGAAAAAAATATTTTTCAAATACATTAGGTATTTTCAATTTTAAAAAAATTCCTTTAGTTTCGATAATATACCAGAGATATAGAAAATTTGTGGAGCAGTCAATCTTTTTTAAGATACCATTTTTGACATATGACACGAACATATACCGGGTATCAACGGAAATCCGGTGCCCCAAAATCCTTATATTTTTTGAGTTGAAAAATCGAAAATTTGAAATTAATATTAAGAGCAAACGCATCTATATGCGATTAAAAAAAGCTTTTTCCTACTTTCCGGTTTGAACCTTGACAACCCTGTTAATTTTTATTTGAAAAGCGTAATATACGTTGAACATTCATGTTTAAATGCAAAATATAAAATTGGAAATCAACATTGACACGGTGGTTAAAAATCGATAAAGCGTGTACGGTATTGAACCGCGAATCGAAATACGTGAACATATACAGGGTACTCCATTTAAAAATATGAACTTTATTCCATTTCCGGTCAAACAGGAAGTCGGAAAACTTTTCTTTAAAGGCATAAAATTGTTTTATTTCAGCCATTTATAATATAATATATACATTTGTTTCCAAAACCAAAGAATGTTGTTAATTTTATTTTGTTATAAGAGAAACTATATTTACGGGATACTTATTTAAGTACAGAGTCATTCAATGAGGACAATATGAGAAAATCCAAAATAAACATTTTACTTATTTTTAGGCATAAAATGTTAATAGATTTCAAATGGACACAAAAGAGCTATTTTAAGGAAACTACTTGTTTCTTATTTCATATATGAAATCGTTGCATATCTTTACATATATTATGATCAATGGAATAAACATTTAGAATGTTTTTAAAAACTTGGAAAATTAGAATAAATATTGTCGTAGGTAACACTCGGGTAACAATGATTCATATTAAAAATTCAAAGTTAACACAGTTTAATAATAATGGATTTCATTAAAAACGGGATTTTTATGTCTTAGCTTTTCGTTTTCGTCATTGTATAGGCAGTTTCAAATTCTTCTGACTACTTATGTTTTCGCATATAAAAAAGTTAAGCTGAGAAAATAGCCATGCTTAGATCTCGTTATATAACCCCATACAAGAATATTTTAGTTTTAATTATTACTAGCGAGTACCCGCGAGTTCGTTCGCGAATGGCCATAACGAAAAGGGTATAAAACATACCTAAATCACCTCTTTTTAAACCACTTTTTTGTTTATAGAATATTTCCGATTTTTTGGAACATTGTGTATACATTTTTAAAATATAGGTAACACAAAATATACCTGTTCAAGC
This sequence comes from Kuschelorhynchus macadamiae, assembly GCA_030620095.1. Classification (NCBI taxonomy): domain Eukaryota; kingdom Metazoa; phylum Arthropoda; class Insecta; order Coleoptera; family Curculionidae; genus Kuschelorhynchus; species Kuschelorhynchus macadamiae. Next base: position 1,306,871 of record JAUTXW010005262.1, on the reverse strand, counting down.
GTTATTTTGAAAAACTAACCATTTTTTAAATAAAAAATATTGTAATATTTAAGGGGCGGTTTCATTCTCTTGAAATTTGAGTTTTGAAAAATCCCTTCCTATCATACCTGTACATCCTACAGTCAACCTGTATCCCAAAATTCAGATTTTTACGTCAAGCGGTTTGATCAGAATCGTGATTAATTAATTACCCGATTTTTTGAAACACCCTGTATAAATTTACAATACAAAAAATAGTGTTGAATGGTCTCGGTCAACACACGATCATTTCAAAAAAAAATTATATAAATCGGTGCAGTACAACTCTCTCACGAACTTGACTGAATTGAACTAAAAAATTGACTTGCCTAATGTTTTAAATATATAGATTTTGTTTTATACACAATATAGTATTATTCTGAGTACTTTAATGTTATATCGTTTGGAACGACATTAGATTTAATAGAAGATCTACGACCTAGGTTCGCTAGGGCCATCTAAAACTATCGCTACTTATGCTTGAGTGTTTATTCAAAGAGGCTTTGATAAGCTGGCAAATCGCTTTTTGTTTTTCTACTCCAACAATGCTCTATATATTAATCAATTAAAAGTTTATTAGCCGTGGAAAAAGTCATCGAATGCGGATTTACAATAGGAGCTACTGTGTGTGATCAAGGTACTAACAATTGAAGTGCTCTCGGGCTATTAGGAGATAAAGATATAGATCGTTTTTTAAACCAAGAACTAACAAAGTGTATGTATTATCTGACGTTCCTCAATCTGCCATAAAATATCCTGCAAACTTGCTTTGCAAATATCAAGCAATTCAGTTTCAGAGCTGTTCAAGTGTAGAATTAATTGACAGTGTTAATAATTTTTTTTGTTAAAATAAAAAAATGCTTTATTCAAAAGTAAATACAATTTTTCTGTTTCGAACCAGAATACAATGGTTAAAAACGATTTATTAAATGGCATTAAAATTTTGAAAATGTGTGTAAAATAATAACGAAATTCTAGACCACTGTGTGTTTATGGTATGATCCAAAGTATAATGAAGAAAATTTTATAACGCCGTATTTGAAGTATTATTATTGCTCTATAGAAGAGTCAGAAAAAAATACGAAAACGCTTTTATGACTTAATCAAGACGATTAAGACATTTATTCATTTCCTTTCAAATGCAAGAATGAAATAAAAAGTACGGATATGTATTTGGAAATAATAAATTGATAATGGTTGACCCGAGACAACATTTCTGATTTGATGATATAAAGGGTAATTTATTTTAAAATATAACTTCAAATAAATTCAGGCGATAATAAAAAGGTTTTGCAAACTCGATATTTTTTTAGATATATCTATAAGCATAAAATTACGTAACTTTGTCTCAGTTTAATAGAAATCATATCTCGAGATCACTATGCATATACATCTAGCGACGCTAAAACGTAAAGATGTGTAAAAATGGGAGGGTAACTTTTTCACGATTACAAACATTTTATTTGGCCGCCATTTTGTTCGGTCATCTTGAATTAGTACCACTATTTTATTAGTTGATCTTTATACCATAATTAGTTATGGTACACAATTTGAAATCAAACCATTAAGCAGTTTTTTCAAGCTGAATTTTTAAATATTTTATTAAGCCGCTATTTTGTTCCGCCATCTTGGATTCGTACCAAAATGTTATCAGTTGATTCCAACATAATACTTGATGTTTTTGCAAAATTTGAGATAAATTGGATGAGTTTTTTAATAATTTTTTTAACTTTTCACTAAGGCGCCATTTTGTTTCGCCATATTGGATTTTTACCAAAATGTTACCAGGTCATCCCCATATGACCCTTAATTTTTGACCAATATTTCAAGTCAATCGGATAAGTAGTTTTTTAGATACGCCGCGAACAGACAGACAGACCGACGGAATTGAGAAAACATGTTTTTCGGCCTCTAGAGACCCTGAAACGTGAAGATCTGAAAAAATCTCGGAGAGTGATTTTTTCACGATTACAATACTTCTCTTTTACGAAGGAAGTAAAAACGGTCATTCATAGTTTAGATTATTCTGAAATTCAACAGGGAGGGAAAATAAGTGATGCATAGTTTTCCTTGGGCTTCAGTGTCTATTTTCACCGGACCTCCTAGCATCAGGGCCTCCCGCACTACGGGGGCTGGCAGGGGTGTAACTACTCCACTGGGCATAACACTTTAAATTAATAGAATTTAATATTGTTAAACTTAAGCAGAAAATAACTGTTTTTGTATTATGTTGTATATGTCCCCCCGTGTTTTTTCAACACGAAAAAAATGTTTACAAATTATTTTCTTAAATATTAACATATCTGCATCCTTGTCAGTGTATTTTGAGTATAATCCTTTAAAATATTTATATAGGCATACTTTTTTTAGCTTTTGCAAAAATCTAGACTTTAGAAAATTTTGGAAAATCTACATGCATTTAAAAATCATAATTCGTTATTCAAATAAATTGATTGAAACAAACATAAAAGACTTCACAAAACTGAAATGCGAAGAATAAGTTCTACATTCTTGTTTGAACAATGTTAAATGCGCCAGAATCGTGATTAATTAATTGCCCGATTTTTTGAAACACACTGTATAAATTTACAATACAAAAAATAGTGTTGAATGGTCTCGGTCAACACACGATCATTTCAAAAAAAAAATTATATAAATCGGTGCAGTACAACTTTCTCACGAACTTGACTGAATTGAACTGAAAAATTGACGTGCCTAATGTTTTAAATATATAGATTTTGTTTTATACACAATATAGTATTATTCTGAGTACTTTAATGTTATATCGTTTGGAACGACACTAGATTTAATAGAAGGTCTACGACCTAGGTTCGCTAGGGCCATCTAAAACTATCGCTACTTATGCTTGAGTGTTTATTCAAAGAGGCTTTGATAAGCTGGCAAATCGCTTTTTGTTTTTCCACTCGAACAATGCTCTATATATTAATCAATTAAAAGTTTATTAGCCGTGGAAAAAGTCATCGAATGCGGATTTACGATAGGAGCTACTGTGTGTGATCAAGGTACTAACAATTGAAGTGCTCTCGGGTTATTAGGAGTATAAAGATATAGATCGTTTTTTAAAGCAAGAACTAACAAAGTGTATGTATTATGTGACGTTCCCCAATCTGCCATAAAATATCCTGCAAACTTGCTTTGCAAATATCAAGCAATTCAGTTTCAGAGCTGTTCAAGTGTAGAATTAATTGACTGTGTTAATAATTTTTTTTTGTTAAAATAAAAAAATGCTTTATTCAAAAATAAATACAAGTTTCGAACCAGAATACAATGGTTAAAAACGATTTATTAAATGGCATTAAAATTTTGAAAATGTGTGTAAAATAATAACGAAATTCTAGATCACTGTGTGTTTATGGTATGATCCAAAGTATTAATGAAGAAAATTTTGTACCGCCGTATTTGAAGTATTATTATTGCTCTATAGAAGAGTCAGAAAAAAATACGAAAAAGCTTTTATGACTTAATCAAGACGATTAAGACATTTATTCAATTCCTTTCAAATGCAAGAATGAAATAAAAAGTACGGATATGTATTTGGAAATAATAAATTGATAATGGTTGACCCGAGACAACATTTTTGATTTGATGATATAAAGAGTAATTTATTTTAAAATATAGCTTCAAATAAATTCGGGCGATAATAAAAAGGTTTTGCAAAACCGATATTTTTTTAGATATATCTATAAGCATAAAATTACGTAACTTTGCCTCAGTTTAATAGAAATCATATCTCGAGATCACTATGCATATACGTGAATTTTTACATTGTATCACCATGTATAAGTGAAACCCTAATAAATACGATATTACCAAATTGGCCTTCGAATAAGCTTTCCGAAATACAACAAATATACTTGATGCCTCATTAAAAAAAAAACGAAGTTTGGTTTGCTACGGTTGCTGAGGGACATTTTTGTCAAATTTGACTTAAGTTGCAGGTGTTTTAATTAATATAACAATTCAAATATGTTACTTTCTGGTGTGCTGAGGAGTAATGTATCAAAATTGACCTGGAATGTTAATTGCAGCGAGTGCAACAATCCTCAGTAAATGTTAACAAATGAAATTTAGTGTTACTATAGACTTTCCACCTAACAAATATACAATAAAATAAAAACATTTTTAACATTTTGTTTTACTTATTATCTAATTATTAGGCTTTTTCTTGGGGTTGATTATGGGAAATAAATTGTCTGTGGGTAGAAGTAACAAATTTTAATGACGAAACAAAATGATATATATATATATATATATATATATATATATATATATATATATATATATATAAAAGGAAATAAAAAATAATCCACAGATATGTGTAGTGTTACTGTTTCTTAAACAATTTTGCAGATCAACACTGTCACGCACAACACTTGTCGGATACGTCGTTACATAGAAAACTAGCTAACACTTAAGTACATTATCTACAAAGATACGTCGTCGTTTCGTCTTTTTAAATATATCGCCCCCCGAATCCCGAATTACCCTACGTCGTACTGAGGATAGCTATCGGCAGTCTTCACTTTTCACGTCTTCGAGAAATGAAAAAAAAATCGTCCGTCGTTCGTCTTGGGACTCAAGCTGAGACTGTTTTTTTTACTAGGTCTGAAATAGGACGCGCTATTCTTCTTATCTCAAAAGACAAAATAAACGTGTCAGCATTGCAGTTAAGCGTTCGTGAGGCTTGTATCACCGATTGTCGAAATTGATATTTGATATGGTAGCTTTCAATTTAAAATTATATTATATTATATTAGATACTACTTAATATAGTATTTTATATACATAATAATAGGTTAATAAAAACTAAAAATTATAGATATCCTACATAAGTAATTTAAATTAATATTATCATATCAAATAGGAATACTTTCTTTAATGTATTGTAAAAGACATGTTTTAAGCTTTGTATTGTTTGGCATTTTTTAATTTTATTTTTATTATAATTAGTTTGAACTGTCGTAATGTATAAATTGTCTGTACTTACTTGCTGTAGAGTAATTATTATACACATCCCTCACAAATGTACGATGCTTTTACTAAAGTCTTTTTTATATCTTATATCTAAAATGCACTTTTACTGGTCATGTAAAATAAAGAACGAGTTCAAAGTGATTTTTTGCCCCGTCGCGCTGGTAGAAATTATCCAGAGTGTTAATTTTAATGATACGCGTTATTTCCTAAGGGTGTACAAGCAGAAGCAAATTATTTTTATTTTAGTATTTACAACGCTATGGCTAAATATAAGGGGTGTGTCTGGTACTCTGCCACTAGTATGAAAAAGTGTACACTCGTTTAGATCAGTGTAGAAAACACATTGTAGTATAATAAACGCTAAATAAGAAAAAAGTTTGTACTTTTTTACAGTAGTGGCGAATACCAAACACACCTATATCACTAAAAAACCGAACTAATTATGTCTCGCGACAGTACTGTAAGATTCCCGAAATGAGGTATTTTGTGTTTCATATGTTTTAGTTTGCAAGATAAAGTTTCCTCGTCAACTGAACAGTTTGAATCTGCAAACTGTATGCCAACGTGACAAGAATTCTGTAATACATATTTCTTTAAAGCATTTCCTTCTGTACTTTTGAGACTTGAATAATCAATTAAGAAAAATTTTAAGCGCATAGTATGTATGAGAAGGTGCATATAAAAGTTTGCCAGTCTTTAATAAAACTAGGGGTTAGATTTATATCAACTCACTGACCTATTCCATACAATTTGCGCCTTCAGTTTGGTCAAAGTTCCCCAAAAATGGTTTAAAAAGATCGGTAAAACTTTATTGTAGTTGGGTTTTTGCGTTACCGTGACAATTCCTTGTTAGACCAAAAAAATGTTCTATAAAATCTTGATTAAGGTTTCTTGGAAATAAGTATTTAAACTTCTTGCCTTGTGCAACTTTCCATAATGCTTGAACGGCTTTAATATTTATTTTGTAAACTTTGCCGCGAGTAACTTATTATTCCTAAACTTGTTCTTTTGCTGAAGCAGTTAGTTTTATCTAAATTGTATTTTACGAAATCGACTTTTCTCCACTCATATAGATGAAATAGCTCTCTATGTGTCAGTTTATTTTGTATACAGATCAATATTTAGATTTTACCAAATATGGGGCCAGACAAATTTTCAAGATACATTTTAATAAGAACTTGTTTGTCCTAAATGGTATCACAAATCTAAGTTTTTTTCAAAAATTCAAAAGCGTGACTTAACAAAATGTTTAAAAAAGTCTGTAAAGGCCTTTAACCGTAATTTGATCGAAAAAAAATATAATATACCATCATTCGTTTCATTTTACATTAAAAAAATAAAATCTTGTAATGCAAAAAAAAGAAAAAGATCAACTAGGGTGTATATTAAACATTTTTGTATGTATTTCAGCCTATCTATTCGTTTATAAAACTATTCATTTTACAATTCTTTTCCTTAAAGAATAAGAGTAAAGTTCTTATGACAAATATAGTGTACATATTAACTAGTAAATTTCCATGAAGTAATTTCAGAAGTTTTACCTTTTAGTTTGATTATCAGGTTAAATATAAAGTATATATATATATATATATATATATATATATATATATATATATATATATATATATATATATATATATATATATATATATATATATATATATATATATATATATATATATATATATATATATATATATATATATATATAGTAAAACCTCTCTTGACGGACAATTTTGAAGTCACCGACCTTCAGTATATATATTCATGTACATTAAACCATCTTGACAACGGACACGGACAGTAAAATTTGGAACATTTTTAATAAAAACAATAAAATTTATGTACATATTAACTAGTAAATTTCCATGAAGTAATTTCAGAAGTTTTACCTTTTAGTTTGATTATCAGGTTAAATATAAAGATATATATATATATATATATATATATATATATATATATATATATATATATATATATATATATATATATATATATATATATATATATATATATATATATAGTAAAACCTCCCTTGACGGACAATTTTGAAGTCACCGACCGTCAGTATATATATTCATGTACATTAAACCATCTTGACAACGGACACGGACAGTAAAATTTGAAACATTTTTAATAAAAACAATAAAATTTACCTCCTGAGAACGGACAGTTGTTCAGATAATTTTTGAAAAACCCACATTTAATGCCGGTATTTTTATTGCACATTATAGGCAATATTTAGAGCTATGCTAATAATCGGCGCCTACCTATTGTTAATAGCACTAGTTTAACAATAGGCTGGCTTATGCTGTCTGGCTTATAGGTAAATTGTGGTGAATTGCATAATAAATAGATCACCTTATTTTTATAAAACGTAGTCTTTATCAATAGAATATCTTAGTTTTGATGTTACTCTGGTGCGATCAATATGTCTTCAAACAAAAGAAAGTTTTTGAGTCTTCGAGAAAAAGTTGAAATAATCCAGTACGCGGAAAAAAACAAACTTTGTGTTAGAGTATTAACCGAAAAAAAAATTCTGTGTAGGAAAATCTCAAATTAGTGATATTTTGAGAAACAAAAGCGATCTTAACAAGCGATTCGCCGAGACCGGGAACATGAAAGAGAAAAAGAAATTTGCGAAAACTGAGAGTGCTGCCATAAACATTCCAATATCCGGTACAATAATAAAGGAAAAAGCACAATAAATTGCGAAGAATCTAGAAGTTGATGGTTTTAAAGGATCAAATGGATGGTTGTAGAAGTTCTGTCAACCTCATAATATCTGTTTCAAATCCATCTATGGCGAAGCAGCGGCTGTAGACTTGATTCAGGTAACTGATTGGCGGACGAAATTATGTGCTATTATCAAAAACTACGCACCGAGAGACATTTATAACGCCGATGAAACGGGACTCTTTTTCCGCGCCTTGCCAAATAAAACGTTTTCTTTAAAAGCAGTCCAAGCAGACACTCACTATTTTACTTTGCTCCGCTATGAATGGAGAAAAAGAAAATGCACTGGTGATTGGAAAAAGTAAAAAACCCCGTTGTTTTAAAGGATCAACCGTGAAAAAATTGCCACTTGAATGGTACAATAACAAGAAAGCATGGATGACAAGGGATATAATGTCGGATTGATTGATGAAATTTGACTGAAAATGCAACGGTAAAACCGAAATGTACTTTTATTTTTGGATAATGCTGCATCTCACCCAAAACTGGAGTTAAAAAATGTTAAAATAATTGTTTTACCGCCTATTAGGACATCACATTGCCAGCTATTGGACCAGGGCGTGATTCAAAATGTTAAAAACCACTACAGAAAGTTTTTAATCAAGCGACTTTTGTTATCCATGGAGTATTCTGAATCTACCGAACAATTGGGGAAATCCATAAAAGGGCCTTGATTTGGATTGTTCTGGCATGTAAAAAAGTCGAATCCGAGACCATCAATTCCGCAAAGCTGGATTCGACGAAATTCTCGAAGAAAACGTTGACTACGATAGTGAAGATGATGTGACATTATCGGAATTATGTAGAAACATCAACGTATTCTCTTCCGACTTAACTTCATTTTCAGAAATTGATGAAAGTTTATTCAGGGTAAATCCTAATATAAGTGTACGTGAGTGCATCAGTGAATTTCAAAATAGTGAGAAATTATTTCTTCCAATATTAAGAGCATTAAGGAAGCATATAAAATGTTAAAGGATATTGAAAACTTTTATATGTTATTTGGAGATTCTGTTTTAGGAAAAAAAAATCTCAGAAGTTGCGTCTAAAATGGGATCTCAAATTATTAAAAATAAATTAACTAGTTTAAGACAAACAACACTTGATAATTTTTTTAAATAGAAACTTTATTAAGTAGAACTCTCTCAGACTGTATATGTAGGTAGTTTAATATTTTAAATTACGTAGTACATTTTTATTGTATGCATATTTGTATGTAAAAGATGTTGGTGTATACGTAGTAACAATTGTATTAATAATTTGTACTAAACATTATTTTTTACTTAAAAATAAAATATTTTTTTAAAGAAAATTACAATGGTATTTAATTTGTTCACTCCCCACAACGGACACCTCTATGCAACGGACTTTTTCTGTGGCACGGCTACTGTCCGTTGTTGAGAGGTTTCACTATATATATATATATATATATATATATATATATATATATATATATATATATATATATATGTAGATCCGAATAGAGATTGAAGTGTTAGTGACTGCGAAGCTTCCTTTTATACCTCTACCCATGACCGAAGGATATATCTGAGCGGCCATTGGTCGTTATTTATGTTATTTGGATGTTACTGTTGTTGTTAAGCTAATTCCGCTTGATTTTTTGTGATACTGTTGGTAGTTTTTTGTTTTCCAATTTTTATGGTTCCTCGGACACTCATCAAAATTTATTTTGTGGCCCCTTTCCTGATGATTTAGGAGAAGGGCCAACATTGTTTGTTGGTTTATGGTACTGATTTTATGCTCTTCTTCTAATGCCGATATTCGCCTCTTAGTTTGCCCTACGTACAACTTTCCACAATCCTGGCACGGAATGCTGTACACCCCATGGTTTTCTAAATTGATTTTGTCTTTTGGGCAGTAGTTTATCTGTGGTTGTTTGTGGCTTGTGTATTATTTGTATGTTGTGTTTACTAAAAATTCTTCCAATTTTCTCTGTTGTTCCTTTTACATAGTTATGGTAAGACTACTAGTTACCTTCCCGGTTTATAATTTTTGGTGTTCGTTATTCAGGAAACCTGTGCTTTAATAGCTTTCTCTATGGTGCGATTTGTGTAGCCATTTTTCTTTAAAACACTAGATGTTATATTAAGTTCGTCTTGTTTCAGTTAATTGCCTGGATCTAGATATTAAAGTATTAACCACAGCTTAAATTTGTGCTAGGTGATGATGTAATCTTTCATTTAAATATATGTCGGTATGTGTTGGATTACTATACACGGTGAATTCGAAATGTCCGTTTTGCAGTTTTCTGACCTTAACATCTAAAAATGGAAATTTGTTCTTTCCCTCTAACTCTAGAGTAAATTACACATCATCTAGCACAACTTCCAGCTGTGGCCAGTACTCTTATAACTAGGTTCATGCGATTAACTAAAACACAGGCGAGACAAACGAACTTAATATAATATAATATCTGGAAAAATGGCTACACAAATCATATCATAGAGAAGGCTATTAAAGCAGAGGGTTCACGAACAATGAACACCAAAAATTATAAACCGGGAAGATAACAAGTAGCCTTTCTATATATAAAAGACACAACAGACAGAATTGGAAGAATTATTAAAAAACACAATATACAAAAAATACATAAGCCTCAAACAATCATAGGTAAAGTACTTAGAAACCCAAAAGACAAAATCAAATTGGAAAACCACGGAGTATACAGCATTCCGTGCCCAGGACTGTGAAAAGTTGTACGTGTGGCAAACTAAGACACGAATATCAGCAAGAGTGGAAGAGCGTAACCTCAAATCTCGGCCCTATTCCTACATCATCAAAAATCCGGCGAAAAAATTAATTTCGATGGGTATAGGGATATTGCCAATATATGGCATTATAAGACCAGAATAATCCAAAAGCCATATAAATAGAAAAACAAGGTGATTTAAATAAAAGGGACGATCATTACCAACAATATTGAAGACAATAATCGATAAATCTAAAATCACACAAAATCAAGGGGAATTAGCACAACAGTAACATCCGGGAAACATAAATAACGACCACTTAGTGTATATATATATATATATATATATATATATATATATATATATATATATGTATATATATATATATATATATATATATATATATATTATTATATTTATTTATATTATTATTAGTATTAAAGTCGATTTTTACTAACTGAAGTTTTATTTTTAGCGAATACTTCTGGTTGTACAGGGTGTCATACTTATACAATGGAGTAGCAGGACTTCTAGTTACAATGATCGTAGGATATCTAACAAGCTTTGTAATCCGAAAACTAACAGGGAAAAGAGTTGAATACGAAGAATACGACCCTAACTTGTTCATTCCTCTACTTTCCAAAAAACTTCAAAAATCTAAAGTAGCATCGATACCCTTGGAAAATACCTCTGATCGCAATGACAACTTGAAAAACCATCAAGCTAAAATAGAAGTGATATCTTAGCCCTAGACAGTACCTGTTATTATTGATAAAATAAGACTATTCCTGTTGAGACATTTTAAGTTTGTATTATACGCTAGTACTTATTTTTACCTTTAAATGGAAAATACTAAGTTAATGTTACAGTTATTTTGTTTCTAAACCTAGTAAAGTCATCCTAGCTTTTTTTACTTTTGTATTCAGTAGAGTATATTATTTCTCATCTCTTGGGAATACCACAATCATCCGGTTTTTTGTGAATCATTTAATGATATTATTGTTAATAGTAGTTTCTATGTCTGTTAAGCTTAATATACACTCCTTTGTCTTGAGTACTATGTATAGTTCAGATCCTCACTAAATGTGACCAGTATTAAGTGAGCAGCAGTTTTCACTTGACAACGGTCAGATATGTAATACCCGTAACTTATTTTTTATCAATTTCTTCTCAGAATAATAATAAGTCTGATTCTTGGATAGTTTTTTGATGTTTGTGGGAAAGATGATATTAACGTGAATATCCGCTATTTCTTTCTTCATAAAGTTAAAGTTAGATTCTTTTTTAAAATAATTTTCCACGACGTTTGTAAAAGTTTCTTCCGTTAAACTCCTTATTTCATCCCCTAATCTGCTATCTTTTAGTTGTCGTCTGGTCGGTAGTTTGTTCACATTCACACCAAAGAAAGTAATCAGGAGCCGTTAAGTCGGGTGACCGGGCTGGTCGAATTTTTGGAAATGATGCGTTCACCAAAAAATTCCGGTAAAAGTTCCATAGTGGTCTTAACTGTAATGAATTTTTCGATTATCTTCTAAAACTGGCCTTAAAATTTTGGACTATTTGGTAGTATTGCTGACCAGCTATCGCCACGGCATTCCTTTAATTACTTTCAAAGAACTAAAATTCAATGATCTTTTATGCTATTATTTATGTTGATGCATTTGCCGTCGATCAAGAAATCTTGGCTTTTCCGTGCCCCATATTCGACAGTTCTATCGGTTGACAAATCCATTCAAATTAAAATGTGCTTAATCGATAATATCAGATAATGAATAAATTTGTTTTGCCCCCTGGCTGATTGCTTTAGATGAATAGCATAATTTAGGCGCCTTTGGTTGCACTAATAGTTCCTTATGTAAAAACATAAGCAACTCGTTTATCAAAATTCTTTGAAGCGATCGTCAAATGATCCCGAGCTCAGCTCAGCGACTTCCAGTTGTCCAATCATTTAAATGATGAAATTAAAGAAGATTGGGTGATTGATTTTTTGAAATACCAATATGACTTATGGGCCACCTTGTAGTAGGGATCGAAATATAGTAAGAATATAAATTACTAAATACAATGAATGCCTTGACATTGAATCTAATTAACTGTCAAATATTGTCTACTATCCTTCGTGTCAAATTGTCATACTCTTCTAAAAAGTGTTTTACGATATATTGTGTTTTTTTAGAAATATTTGACAGTAAAAGTTCTGGTACGAGCGGGGATCAAACCCGCATCTCTTGATGTCTAGCTCATTGCTCTAACCAATTGATCTATTATACCACTGATAAGCAATTCGTTAGAACTTGTACATACTATATATATATATATATATATATATATATATATATATATATATATATATATATATATATATAACAGGGTAATTCACGGTGGATGGAACCTTAGACGTTTCTGGAGAAATGGTAGATTGGTCTTTTTAAAATTTCGGTTACCCTCATAAATGTCTTTGAATTACCGTTTTAAAATATTTTCAGGCTCACAGTGTTGCCGCCTCTACCCAAAACAGGTGGCAACATCGCTATTTTAAATTAAGTGCCCTTCATTTTTTAACTTTTTCTAAAACTACACGTGTTTCTGAGTAACTTCCCTATACCTATCTGTAGCCGTTTTCCAACTCTAAAGCGATTTTAATCGGAAATTTAGGCTAAGGTTAAATAATACCTTTAGGTATTTGATTTTTTTATCATATCTAGGTTGAAGCATACAGGGTGTTCCAGAAATAAATGTATGTTGGTAACTTGTAAAAGCGCGAGAAAATCGATTTTTTTAAATGGGGCACCCTGGATATCAATACTGATTTGACAAGCTGATAAAAGTAGCTTTCTAATAATGTATATTTTGCCTATACCTAACTCTTCACGATTTTTATTTATAAGCATTTCTTTATCAAATATCATAATAACGAGTTATTTTCAATGATTCTAATAGTAGCGTGCCATGAAAACAATTGAATCGAATATTAATAAAAGGGCACAAGTCTAAGTTTGGGCAAAAAATAAAATCTGATCTCAATTATTTCTTTAAACCTAGATCTATTTGGTTTTAAAACGGCACGAGTCCCCATTTACCCAATACGATATACGAGCGAATATAAGTTACCGTTTATTTTTAAAGGGGTATAATAATATATTTTCAATACAAATTCGCCTAGAAGGGAGGCAGCTGCCCATATTTGCCCCCTTCCCCTGGCTACGCCAATGCAGTAAAATATCATAAAAATGAGGAAGGTTTGGCAAAGTCTTCTATTCTAATTACAGGGGCAACCTGGTTTATTACTGTTTTGTAAAAATTCAGGCTTTTTACCGATTTTTAAAACATTATTTCTAAAAGTTTATTTAATCATACACTCTAAAAAGTACTGCTAAGTGCTAACTAGAGAAAAATATTTTGTTTTGTATCCTTATTTGCATTGGTTTATGTATATTTAATAACGAATAAATTGTTTTCTTAATACTCGTTTTTTTATGTCTTTTTTTTTCGTATTTCTTATTAAGAGGACACAAGTCCATATACTAAAAAGTGTAAAAATACAAGTAGTTACTTACAAAAACAATCTGAAAGTTTATTTTTGGTATAACTTATTGGCTACAATTTGAAATATAAAAAAAGTAAAAGAATAAAAGTTAAAGAAGTGTTTATGGTGTAAAATTTAAAATTGTGGACCTCTGACCTTTAAATAATAAACGATTCAATTGTTGTGAGACGCCACGATAGTTTGTTTGGACAGAAGTTTTTCTCTTAGTATATTTAAATTAATGTTAATGTAAACCACGGAGTATACAGCATTCCGTGTCCAGGACTGTGAAAAGTTGTACGTGGGGCAAACTAAGGCACGAATATCAGCAAGAGTGGAAGAGCGTAACCTCAAATCTCGGCCCTATTCCTACATCATCAAAAATCCGGCGAAAAAATTAATTTCGATGGGTATAGGGATATTGCCAATATATGGCAATATCCCTATACCCATCGTTACCGTTAAAAAAAAAAAATATATATATATATATATATATATATATATATATATATATATATATATATATATATATATATATATATATATATATATATATATATATATATATATATATATATATATATATTTATATATGTATATATATATTTATATATATATATATATATATATATATATATATATATATATAATAATAGGATAAAATGGTAACATTTTGGTGAAAATCCATTAACGCGACACAAAATGGCGGTCTAGTGAAATATTATTACTAAGAAATACTTAGATTATGTGGTAAATTTTGGTTTGAATTTAAGATGGCGAAACAAAATGGTGGCTTAATAAATAATTTCACAATTCGGCCTGAAAAGACTATTTTTTAGATTGATTTCAAATTTTGCTCTAGAAATAATTGTGGTATAGAGATGAGCTTGTAAAATTTTGGTACGATTTCAAGAGGGCAAAACAAAATGGCGGTCAACTACAACATTTATAAACATGGAAAAAATCAATATTTTAGTATCTTCCTATTCTAGCGTCCTTAAGTCCCAAAAAAATATAGTTTCTTTTGATCTGTCTGTCTGTTTGTCTTGTTAATTTGCGGCATAGCTAAAAATCTACTTGCCGTATTAAGTTTACATTTTTCCCAAAAATTAAGGAATGCATGACAGTAACCTGATAATATTTTGGTAAAATTCCAATACGGCGGAACAAAATGGTGGCCTAGTGAAATTCTAAAAAGTATATTGCTCAAAATGTAATTCACCAATGTATCTAAAATTTGGCACAAAATTCGAGTGTTACACAGGAATGAGCCTATAACATTTTGGTTCGAATCCAATATAACAAAAAAAAATGGGACCTAAAGAATTAAAAAATCATCATAAAAAACTATTTTATATTTTATTTCCTAATTTTGTGCAAATATAAAGTGGGAGATAGCGGTGAACTGATAAAATTGTAGTACAAATTAAAAATAGCAGCAATAGTTGATATTATGCTGCCGCTATTGTAGATAAAAAAATAGCAACAAATACCTGATTAGTTTTCTTTGTTATTTTCATCGTCAGTAATATCACTGTCGCTGTCCCAATCATCATCGTCACTGCTGTCGTTACCAGTCTGACTGATTAGAGGTTCCACTTCTTCCATATACTGGTCAACCTCCCAAAATGTATTCTCTATATCGAACACATGTTTACAACAGTTAGCCCATTCTACTGGTGTGATCGACTCTAATCCTTTTAAAACTTGTTCCGTGAGATTTTTAATTGAGAGATCACCGGTTGTATTATTGCTTCGAATGAAGTTTTTTAGTTGGGCCCAAATTAGCTCGATGGGATTCAGTTCACACATGTAGGGAGGTGTGCGCAGCGGAATGTGACTATGGGAGCGTATTATTCGGTCTACGATATAATTTTTCTCATCATCTGGGGGTTTGTGTTGCTGAATCATTTGAAACAATTCCCATTTTCTTTCCCTTGGATCATGGGTTATCCCTTAAAATACAAAATCACATAATTTCATTCGTTGGTATGTCAATAGCATAAAATTTTTAATTGTATATTTTACCATTATTAGTTAACCACTCAATCATGTCCTTCTTGGTAGATGATTTGGTCGGGACTTTGTTTTCTTGCACAGAGTGGTACGGTGCATTATCAAAAACGATAACGGAATTGGGCAAAATATTTGGCAAGAGTTTCTCTTCTAGCCATTTTAGGAAGTTATCCTTGTTCATTTGCCCATGATAATCACCACTAGCTTGACCCGCCTTGAATACTAGATGAGCATTGGGTACAAAGCCATTTTTAGACCCAGCATGAAGAATTACTAACCTACCTGGAAAATTAACAACTTTGTACAGGGTCTTGATACCCACCCTATATTTAATTTGCGAGTAATCAAAAAACGATGAAAGTTCATTCAGTTTCCTTTGCTGTTGTAGATTTTTAATAAAATTTTTATTTTCCATTGTCAAAAATTATTTGAACATGAGAACACCCAACAAATATGACAAACTTAGATTTTCTTCATAGAACCCCTTAAATAGTTTTCTATATTTAAAAAGATCTTTGTCTTCTGATTCTACATATAGATACCTGGTTTAATATATATCTTGAAAAATGTGTACGGATAGTATAAGAACAAAAATCGTGTCATATTACTGAAAATAAATAGGCCAATAAATAGAGATTTTCTCGTGGCAAAATTACTAACCAGAAACCGAATGCGCCATCACACTCAATATAGTCCATAGTAATATTCCTTTATGTTTTCACTCGCAATTGTCTTGTTAACCTATTTGTTATAAACAATTTAATGCAAAAAATCGCGTTATTTTTTAATATTTGGCTTACAAAATCGAAACCACTAAAGCAATCTAGAGGTGCAACCAGATGAATTGTAAAGAATGGAATTACAAACAATATGATATCGTCGATGACTTGATCGGATTAGTCAGAAAAAAATTTTTTTTTTCAAAAAAAATCATGTAGCTCTTATTTCTCAAGTTGTAGTAAAAGACTTAAATAAAATATGAGTTATAAATCAATACTTTATGCATAACAAAACCACACACTGTGGTTTTGGTATATATAAGTATATGGTGGGACTAATAGTTTTTTCACAATTGCGACACATTTTTTTTGCTATCTTTCATATCGTATCAAAAACGTCCAAAAGAGAGTAAATAGATTTGTAGTACGGGGGCAAACCTAGCATTTGCGGGTTCTAGGTCGTTTTTGGTCATGTTTGGAAACATTTTTCGAGTATTTCACAGACTTTTAGTGCAAAATGAGAATATACATTTTGTAGTATGATACTTCTACCTTCGATATGTCTGGGAAAAAATTCAAATCGTACCATCCGCGGAGCATACACGCACCTTGTAAGTGAGTGCAAAAAAATTCAAGGCGCAATTGTTCAAAAACTATTAGTTCCACAATGCCTGGTTTTGGTGTGCATAAAGTACTTAACAATGACTATTATTTCATCAAAGGCTTCCATCACATCTTCAAAATATCGATCAAGTCGGCGATGACATTATATTATTTGTAAGTTCATTCTCTATTATTCATGTCGTTATATCATCAAGATTACTTTATTAGTTTCGATTTTAAAAGCTAAAAACGAAAAAAATTGGATTTTTTTGCATTAAATTGTGTATAACCTAAGTTGATACCTAGTCACGAGTGGGAAACATAAAAGAATATTAGTATGGACTATCTTGTGTGTGATGGCGCGCTCGGTTTCTGGTTAGTATTTTTGGCAAAAAACGACTATTTTTTGCTCTATTGATTGGTATAAAAATCAAATCTCTCTCTAGCACATTGATATTTATGACAAGGTTTTTGTGGATTCACTCAGTCTTCTTCAAAGATAAATATATCACCGGGTATATTTAGAAAAAAGAGAAAGCGATGTCTTTGAAATTGAAAAGTATACATGGTATTCCATTTCAAATAAATTATTTTTGTTATATTTTCGAGTTCTCTCGTATATATATTTTTTGACAACGGAAAGTAAAAATTTGATTGAAAATATATGTAAATTTTGTTAGAAAACTTTTACCATTCTGTACAGGGTGTTCCAACAATAATGGCTATCGGCGATATCACAGAAAGGAAATTATTTCCTTTGATGATACGTTGTGTAGCGGTAATTTTTTGTACTTTCTTGGTGAAAGCGGCCATGAGAAATCATTGGAAAATATTTTCAAATTCAAAGAATTGCCGCTAGGGGTATAACAGAAACGGAAAATACTTTTCATGATATCGACGAGAGCCATTTTTAATTAATTAATTTTGAACACCCAGTACATAAACACAAGTAATAAACTATTATGATCGTTATCACATCATAAATAAATTAAATATAATCAATTTCAAACACTCACCACTTGCCCTAATGTTGCTTACTATTCCAAATACGTCATTGCTTTGCTAACATTTCCCAAAAGTTAAATCGTTATCGACCCATGTCTCATCAATGTAAACTATGTTACGACCCTCCTCTCTGTAATTTCGAATTGCCCTTGTATATTTATAGCGCCAATGTAACACTTCGGGTCTCTCCATCAGAATTTTTCGTTTATTTTGACACTTACGAAAAAAAAAAGCCATTGGCCTTCAATAACATCCTTAGTGTTTCGCGACTATAAGGGAAATCCATTGTTTCTCGCAATTTAAGAAGAAGCTTTCTGAGTGTAGATACAGTTTTTAGTTCTAAATAAAACTTGTTTATTGTTTGCCTAATGATAGGAAAATCATCAAAATCCTTTTTGAGAGACAAACGGGTTTTCTTGTTGGGTGGTGATGAGAGCATCTGACCTGGACGTTCCCTTTGCCTCTCCTCATCTTCTTTGTGAATTTTTCTCACGTTGTCTTGAGAAACCCCAGTATATAGAGCGACACGATCGATTTTCCTTTTTAAAGGTAATTTAAAATTATGACTTCACGCTTCCTCATCGCAAACTCTATAAACATTGGCGATAATTTCTCTGGACTGGCCAGCAAGGGATTTTCTCTTTAAAAAGATATTTCTTTCCATAATTCAAAAAGAAATTTAATTATTGTAAGAAATATAAGCTTCAAGAAATAATTAAAACCTAGAAATATGTCACCAAATAAAGATACGTATTAAGATTTAAATAGGTATGAAATTTGCATGTATATACTTACTCTATTCATTAATTAAAACTAAAGAAATGCACCAAGAAGCGAGTCGAGTCCATCATTCAATATAAAACAACTAAACAATCAGAAATAATTAACTAACAAGTAAAATTAACAAAACAACTAATTAATCCTTATTAATAAAACAGAGTTTAACAAGAAGTTCTCTTTATTTAACGTCAATTGGAACGGCGAAAAAACTTCTCCCCCATAAAATATTTCAAACAATTTCTGGACATGGGCGTAAATATTTAATTTTTTTTATCACCCTTTGTGTGTGCTCTTCCAGATCTTTGTGAAAAAAGTCTTCAACCACAAGTTCCACATTATTGCAAGCATTTTCTCAAGTTCTCCAAATGGCCATGATTATTACTAATTATACACACAAGAAAATAAAAAAAACAGGCAATACCCACATACACAAATAAAACTTAAGTCGGTATTATAAAGATTAATTAGTAATTAATTTTTCTTATTTCGGTGACACCACTGATCAGAAAATCGGACATCAGACCCCGGCCCGTTCATAATTCAAACCAAGCCTCGAATAACGATCTTTTATCTTCGTCTTTTCCACGCCATCCGCGCCGACCATGGCTATCTCTCTCTGACAATGACTGCTTCTTGAACGGGCCGGGGTTTGGGAAATCTTGGCTGATATACTACCGATACCCATCAATATATTTTTACTGTTTCATTTGAATTCATGATGCAGTAAAAATATATATTTTGAACGGACCACTTATATGGAAAAACGGAAGGAAGTTTTTTGCCCGCATTCTTTCTATCCAGGTTCATTCAGTTGCCAGACTGTAGGTCTACACGATTGAAATAATTTCTGACATATTTAAATTTATAAAAACAAAAATTTTAATGCTAAGAATTAACAATTACATGAAAAATCTTTTATAAACATTAAAATTGCTTCCTGGAAAAAGGAAAACGCACACCTTAAATAAAATGTGTATCCCTGTCAATCTATATGTAACTTTAACATTTAGTAGTAAAAAAATGCTATAAAAACTGTTAACGTCGACATATATATATTTTCATTTCACCACATTTTTTATCTACATGGTGACCCAAAAATTGTACAGTAAAGGATTTGTTTATCACAATCACAATACTAGAAAACTACTGTAGCATTTATCTTCAAATCATTTGATAGTCCGTTTTATTGACTTTGCTAGAAAAAGAATATTTATTTTTCCAGCAAAGTTAAGAACTAAGCTAAAGTTAAAATTTTAACAGAAATATATAACTGTAACACCCTTATATACCTTATATAACAAATAAAGGCAATAAATAACGAACATAATATTAACTCTAACACTAACCTTTTTTGATCAACTAAGGACACATAAACATTTCTTTTAATTCCTTCGGATATTCTGTTGCTACTGAATATTTTTTTTTTATTTTTTTTTGAAATTCCAACAATATATGGATCAGAAGAAACCAACAAGTTGTGAAACACGTCTTCCATATTTTGAACACGGGAAAACTTGCGTGAATAACGCTCTCTATAAGCTTTGATATCCTTATTCCGAGACTCCTGAGCCTCTTCCGAAAGGAGACCTAAAGGCACTATTGCATTTTCTAGTATTTCGAATCCATGGAATAAAATTTTGTGTAAAGTTATGGGCATGGGATACCAAGGTTAATTTTTTACAAATATTGCAGCTGTTTTTAAACAATAATTTTTAAACATGCAGGAATTAATGGTAAAAGTACTTAAAAGAGCTAAAAGAATTATGTGGAACCTATAAATAATGTTTTTGTTGATGCCTGTGATTTCCGCGGATTCTTCAAAATTGTGAAAAAATCGCCTAGCCGTGTTGCCGTCATTACTGCTACCATACCCAGGCTTTGGCTTGTCTACTATCAATCCCATCATAGTACGAAATTTTTCTTGAATAGTTTTTTTTTCATTTTGCACAATTTCTTTTTCTTCTTTGGTCCTAGCTTGCCATTTGCAAATTTTTAGTTTGTAGCTCAGGTGAAGTAGGCATTCAAATAAACGAATTATAGCATGTAGTGGTGATATTCCTAGTTCAAGCAATTTTTTGTTATTAACTTTGGCTAACAAACATTTTGAAATCATATTAAAGTCTTTGGATGTAAGCCCACACAAGTAACAACGTTGTTGTGATGTTATTTCAGCAATGGCATAAACAGTTTTACCATCTATCATGCTGAGGATTAGGTGATGCTCAATTAAAAAAAATTTGCCATTCAAATCAACCTCGGTGAATGTAAGAAACTCTATTTGATTCCTAACATTTTGGATTTCATTTCTAGTCAGATCTGCAGTTTCCTTGGCAAAAAAAAGTTTTAACGGCCTGCAACTTCTTGGAGAAGAGGCAGAGGGGTTTCTCCAAATTATAGTATGAGTGGTCTTTTCAGAATTACGTATTTCAAGTTGAATTGTGGAAACAGCTATTAGAAAAATACTGGCGTCCGATACTGAATTATCTTCGAAAAGCTGCTTATACTCGGACTGTCCAGATGTGCCATCACAACCCCATTTTGACGCCATGTGAATAGTATGGGTTTCTTCAGGAATGGAAGATAAAACAGCGCTTAAAGACTTTAAAAGTCTTTTACCGGTATGATCTAGTAAGTCTTGTAACGGTACTTCTGCGGAAGACTCAGTTATTACCATTTTTTCAGGATAACAGTTTTTTCTTGCAGATGTAATCAATTCATATGGAGGATACATTTTACAGGTATGATCTAAAGCTCTTTGTCTGATTAAATTATATTGGAATTTGGTGAGTTTTGCAAAAACAACAAGAGCTAATGATTCGTCTGGGGTATATTGTGCATAGCTTGAATTTGAAGTATTAGGTTGGTTAACAGAAAGTATGTTTTGAACAACTTTTGCCGCTTTTGATTTTCCTTCAGCCCTAATCTTCATTTGAGTGGCAAAAATTAACTCCTGGGTAGAGTTTAAACGCAAATTTTCCGTTTTCCTACGTTTAGATCTTTCACTACTTTCCTCAAATAACTTGGACGGTCTACCTCCAGGCAAATGTGGTACTGAAAATTTTACCACAGTATTTAACCAATTTGATTCTTTGGCATAAAAAATATTTTTAATTCTTTTTGCCGAATTCCATCTAGTTTTATATTCATTTATAAATTTGTATAGCTTTTGTTTATCTCGAGGTACTAGCTCTTCTTTTATGTTTAATAACTGTTTAACTTTGACGTTAAAATATTGAAACGTTTCTTTGTTTTTAGGACAACTAAGATAAAGTTCCAAAAGCTGGCTTCGGGAAATATTTTTTATCTTGAAAACTAAAACCAATAATTCAGTTTTAATTTAAGACCTGTGGTCTATAGTATCAATATTTTAAACTCAAAATTTATTTTCAATTGATTTTAATAAAGATATGGTTATATATCATATAAGAGGTACCGATAACGATAATTTTTTACACTTAGATTTGTAAAAAAAGTTTTTCTTAAGTATATGCAAAAAATTTACGGCCATATTATCGAGTTAATTTTAAGTAGAAAAGTTTATATAAACCCTGGGTTTGCAAATATTTCGTTTCCGAGATACAGGGTGTTCAAAAATTTTTGATTTTTTGAAATAACTTATATATAAAAATATATATATAAAAAAATAACTTGTTATAAAATAAATATTTTGCAGAAAATTTGGTATGTGGAGTTTTTTTGAAAAATTATAAATTAGGTATTGATATTTTTGCAGCACCTAGTCTATTTGTCGGCAAACTTCTGAGTTTTTTATGAATAAATCTTATTTTTACATATTTACTAAGCAAAAAGGTACATTTGTTCAACATTCATTTTCAACACCCTGTATATCGGAAACGAAACATTTGCGGATCCATATTATTTATATACACTTTTTTACTTAAAATTGACTCAAGAATATGCCGTAATTTTTTTTAACGTTCTTAAGAAACACCCTGTATAACGTGTAACCTATTAAAAAACAAACTTTTTAAATTCTATTGTACTAGTTAAGATGACTACCAAATTTTTAATCTAGAGCTAAAAACTAGCAGGCAAAAAATATTTGATTGTTTAGCTATTATATGCACCTTTTCATAAAAGCTGCCGAAATCAAAGAAGTTTGTTGAAGTTGATACTTTTTTAGTCGTGACCTTATGATAACGAATGATTTAAAACAAAAAAAAATAATATTTTTACATCTGCATAATTTAAAATAAAGAGACAACGTAAAATATATTTTTCATTAAAATAATAAAATACATACCTTGGCAGTCTGCCTCCATGTTATGTAACTTATTACTTATCACACAACTGTTAAAAAAATTAATTTACTTGGACACTACGTCAAGAAAAATTCAGTGGTTTAATATACGCATTACAACCTGGTAAGTTTGACATGTCAAAACAAAAACAATTGTTATTTTTATTTGAGCGTCACATTGTCATAGCCTACTATGGTTATCATTAAATAATATAATAACATTTTTATCTTGTTTGGACCAGTTTGATATTATGGGGTTTTGGCCAAAATTTTTTTTAATTTCCGCTTGTGTGCGTCGTTCTCAAACCATCCCAATATGCAGACCTCCACAGACCTACTTGAAATAATCATAATCGACGAGTAGAGTATAAAAATTTCAGCACTACTTGCTTTTATAACAAAAAATTATATAACCAAAGAGGGGTGGAAAAAAATAAACTTGAAAAAAAACCGTTAAAATGCAATCGCTTCCAAGCACCGGTAAAAATCCGATTTCCCAGCCAGCTGTATCAAAATTAACAGGTTTTACCGAAGTACTCAATCCCAGCAGTGTTGCCTAAATGCATTCCCATTACTTCCGCGGCGTTTTTGTCATTTAACGCGATTCCCGCATTTCCCGCGTTTTTCAACAGGTTTTCATTTGCAAGCTAGCAAGTGGCAGATTAGCATTTATGAAGTAGTGAACTAAGAAGTGAGAGTGAAAATGTTAAGCCGAACCCAAAAAATTTTGGAGTTAGTGAAAATGGAGCAACTTGAAAGTGAGTAGTATTTAGTAGTAGTGTGCCCTGACAAAAAATATGTAGTTGAAACCTAAAAACCTATTCGATATAACCTCAAAGATGTTCAACAATTAAACGAATGTTGCAAATTGGCTTATTTAGTGGAAGCTTATATTTCTTTTTTACATTTAGGTGCCTCAAGTGAGTGTTGCATTTTATAGAGAATATTTAGAGTATTAGGTCAATTTTACGTATGCTAAATAGATTCACAGTAATAACCTCAATTTGGCATGTCTGTAAATAGATACGCCCTTTTTTTTAATTACCACTTAAATATTCAGAATAAAATTGTATAAATATTATTTTCTGAAATGTGATGTACACAGTTGGACAAATGCACCGACTCACGCAAGGGGCAACTTTTATCTTATCCTTAATACCTAATATGTTAGTTTAACG
Organism: Kuschelorhynchus macadamiae; assembly: GCA_030620095.1. NCBI lineage: Eukaryota > Metazoa > Arthropoda > Insecta > Coleoptera > Curculionidae > Kuschelorhynchus > Kuschelorhynchus macadamiae. The sequence continues at coordinate 1,282,323 of JAUTXW010005262.1, read as the reverse complement.
TTTAAATTTTCCATTTTAAAGTTGCCTAAACAATTTTAGATTAAGAGAAAGAGAAATGGTATTTTTATCTTAATTTAGGAAAACTTGCAGTAAGCTAATTATTTGAATAGATGTTCTAAAACATAGAATGTTTGCTTCGACATTTTTTTAATAAAAATTTTTAATAGCTTAGGAAAATTTAATGTTCTCCGCTTCATAACTGATATTTTTGATTTAACTAGTCATCTCCAAGAAAATGTGTAAGATATTCAACGTCATATTGCCTTTGACTTATATAAATGGTGGGAAGTTCCCCAAAAACTATAAATGGTGGGAAGTTCTCCAAAAACTTTAAAAAAATTACTTATAGTTAGTTGCAAGTAAATAAAGTAGGTAAGTTTTTTATTAGGATGTGCCACAAAAAAATTAGGTACAAGATGTTTAATTATGATTACCTACATACATTTAAGTGTCAAATCACTGTTGAAAGTTAACAGAACTTTTAATAAGATAATAATCAAGAACAACAAGAAAGGTAGATAACATATTATCTATAGTAATTGTGGTTAGTAAATATTTTTTTAATTACATCTTATTTTTGATCACGATAGTGAATATTACTCAATTGGTGAACGGTGGATCTATATAAAAAAACCTGGTAACATTTTAATAAAAATCCAACATTGTGAAACAAAATGTTATTTGTTGATACTTTTCACTCCTTTCGTAAAGAATAGTAATAAGTATTCGTATAAAGGTCACCCTTTGAGATTTTTTTTTCAGATCTTCACGTTCGAATCCTCAAATGCTGAAAAACATATTTTTTATTTTCGTCGATCTGTTTGTCTGTTCGGGGCATAGCTAAGAACTGCTTATTTGATTGACTTGAAATTTTGGTATAAACCCACAAATAACATAACAGCCGCATAAAATAAAAAAAATAGTACTAAAAACTACTAATTCAATTTACTCCAAATTTTGTAGAGACATGATTTGTATTTTTTTTGAAATCTTCACGTTTTGGATCCTGAAATGCTGAAAAACATATTTTTTATGTTCGTCGATCTATCTGTCTGTTCGGGGCGCATTTTTACCGATCCTATACACGTTCAGCGGTCCGAGTTGCCGAAGATGCCCGAACGTGCAATTTACCAATCGTAAGCGGATTCAGCGCGTAGTGCTAAACGTGTATAGTATCAGTAATCAGTATTGATTTGGCTATGTAGAACAAAACCCGTATTATTTGCATTTTTTTGGATTTAAAATGAGTGAAATCAATACGTTTTTTGCATTCGATCCAAGTTGCAAAATAGAAATAAAAGATTTTAAAACCACGGAATGTTTTATAGTCGATGTTCATACCAAATTTGATTCAAACGACCACTCAAGCCATGTCAAGGAATGGATATTGAATTTTTCCAAGGCCACTAAAACGAACTGGATTGTATTTCGAACATTTCCCGATAATAAAAGACACCTCTTCAGAAAAAATTATAAGTGCCAACACAATTGTAAAAATAAGGGTGATAAAAGTTCAATAAACCGACAACGGAATCTAAACTGTAACGCATTTGTTAACGTGCTAATAAAGAAAGTCAACCAAAACCCAATAAAAAATGATCCTTTTCTAAAGGAAAATCTTAATGTTTTAATAAGGGTAAGTACATATCATAATTATCATACTCCTATTTTGTGTTAATTGATATCCGTGGCAACTCTGATGTTGATATGTATATTTTGTTCATTATTATTGGTAAATAATTTTTCTCTGTAGATTGTGCAGATAGATGTTATAATAAAATAAATTAACAATCATTTTTTAGACTTAATTTTTCATGTTTTTTTGTCTATGAAATACCGTTATTGCGTTTTACGATGTCGTGTTTAACTTTGCTGTTTCATATTGACAACTTAATTTTTTAGATACATTTTGAGCACAGCCATGTGATTGATGTTGCCGAAGCATATGGTTTTTTAAGGATTTCGGAAGATACAAAGCAATCCTATATAGATTACTTCAATATGGGCATGACACCAGCAGCGGCGCACAGTTTTCATGAACTTAAAATATTGGGAGACAACGAAGAAAATTTTTCTCGGGTTAAAATTTTAGCAAATGCTCAAGCTAATCCAAGAAAAAGACAAATATACACATTATTCAATAATTGGAGGTAGGTAAAAGTTACAAAATAGTCTAAGAACTGCCCCCTTTTTAGTAAATATGTAATTTAGCATTCTGCATTCTGCGCAATTTTGCACAGTGCATGGGGAAAGATATGAGCATATAAGTCAGGGGGGGGGCAACTTAACGCTAGCTCCCCCCCCCCTACTAAATTTTTTTTAACTTTTAATACGCCAATTGAAAGCTTCAATTGGGGGGGGGGTCATTGATGATGCTGAAATAAAATTAAAAAAAAACAAGCTTAAATTATTTTTCAAAAAAATCAACTTAGTTGGATTCATTTAATTTTACGGGTTACAATGTTACAAAATGGCTACCGTAATTTTTTCTAATCGTTATATCTCTTTTATGGTACTTGTGCAAAAATTCGTTTTGGGTGTGCAAAATTGCGGGCAAAAATCAAGCTTACAATTGGCGTATTAAAAGGTAAAAAAAAAATTGTGGGGGGGGCTAGTGTTAAGTTGCCCCCCCCACTGACTTATAGGCTCATATCTTTCCCCATGCAGGTGTGCAAAAATTAAAAATCACTGTGCAAAATTGTGCAAAAACTTAATTGACCCTTCAGAAAATAGTTATCACTAACCTCTTGTACTTTGTTTTAGGACCAGTAATTTTGGTAGTCGCGATCCCGTCAATGCACTTAAAATTTTGAAAGAAAAGGAGATTTTTTCAAAAATAGGAGTTGAGTTATTAGTAGATGAAGAAAATTCAAATGTTGCTATTGTTACACCTATTATGAGGAGGGCCCATTCCATGAAATTTTCAGAAGAGATAGTATTTGTAGATTCAAGCGGGTCCTGTGACCAAGCAAATACAGTGGTAACATTTCTGTTTTGCTCGTCAAAAGTAGGAGGGATTCCATTGGGTTGTGTTATGCATAGTAGTCAAACAGAAGAAGATTATACTAAAGCTCTGCAAAATTTAAAAACGCTTCATGGTCCAGAAGGATTCAACAGAAAAGAATATCCACAAATATTTATGACCGATGACAACGCAGCGGAAAGAAATGCATTACGCAAAGTATTTCCAGAAAGTAAATTACTTCTCTGTATATTTCATGTTACTCAAGCAGTATGGAGATGGCTATGGAGCAGCCACCAAAAAATAGAAAAAAATGATCGGCTACATCTTATGAAATTATTTCAAAAGATTGTGTATTCTTCCACATACAGTGAACGTGATTTAGCCATGAATATTCTTATACAAGATATTGTTACGAAAAAATATAACAATTTTTTGAACTACGTAGAGCAGCTATGGAAAAGAAAAAAAGAATGGTGTTTATGTGATAGGGCTTTTTTAACTACCAGGGGGCATAATACCAATAATATTGTCGAAGCATCGATCAGAATATTTAAAGATTTAGTATTAGAAAGGTGTAAAGCTTTTAATATATGCGCTTTAGTAGATTTTGTTTCCACTATATTAGAAAAACATCACATAAGAAGATTACTTAATTTTGCTAATGGAAGAGAAACAAAAAATGATATTGCGTATGGAAAATTTCTTAGAAAAGCAAGTGCACTGGAGGTAGTTCAAACTGGAGAGAATCAGTTTGAAGTGTCGTCATCTCAAGGCGAAGAGAAAGCAAACTATAAGGTACTATCCGATTTGCAAATATGCGAATGTCTTGCAGGACAAGGTGGAAAGTTCTGCAAACACTTATGTGCCGTCCAAGAGATATATAAAAATATTTCCACTTGCCCTCAATTAAGCACAAATGATAAAGCAAATTTTGCAAAAATAGCATTGGGCGAAACTGCTGAAAAAAATGTAAATTTTTTTTCCCCAATGCAAAAATCAGTTAGTGCTTATGATACTTATACATTTTTCTCTAGTAATAAAAATACTCCGAGTGACGAATGATATTTCAGAACAGTTAGAAGAAGGTTTTAATCAAGACACAGCATACAAAGAGGAAGTAAATCGCTTTGAAAATAACTTAAATATTTTAATTGACTTAACTAAACAAAAAGATTATTCTTTGTTACCTCTTTTAAAAAAAGTCAACACCAAATTGGAGGGAGTAAAGACCACTACACAATTGGGGTCTTTTTTTTCAAATATTATATCAAAAGTGGGGTCAAGGAAAACAATTCCAGTACAACCAACGTCCATTTCCCGAAAGAAGCGATCGTCACTTACAAAAGGTGCTCGAAGTATTCAAGCTGGCCGCCCTTCAAATTTGGAATTAAATCGCAATGGAAGAATTACAAAAAGATCAAAGAAAAAGCACCATCTTAGTGCAAATATAGCAGCTAATTTACCAAACGCTAAAGGTCATTAATATATTCTATTTTTCGTTTGTTTTTTGTACTGTAGTTGTGTAAGTATTTTTAGTGTTTTCTAATGATACGTTTAGTAAGAACCTCTACCTTTAATATGTACTTAGTTACTTCTTAATATATCAATATTTAAATAATATAACGTATTGTTTATTGTTTTTTAAATATTTCTTGAGAAAAACTACAGCTGTATATAAAAAAAAGTATTCTTAAGAGCAAAAATGACAATTCTTTTGTGTGACAGAAAAATCTAATATAATAAAGTTTTGGTTTATTTTGATTACCACACTTAACCAATATTTTTTTTAAATTGCATCATAGCATAAAATGGTTTTGGCATTCTTTTCACACTGCGGATAATAAGTAATTTGTGTAAGAACATGGCCGGCAATTTTGTTACCAACCCTACGCATATTCAGCGCGATCTGCTGAAATCAGCTAGGATTGGTAAAAACATACGTCGCATATCTTCGGGCAACTCGGACCGCTGAACGTGTATAGGATCGGTAAAAATGCGTTCGGGGCATAGCTAAGAACTAATTATTTGATTGACTTGAAATTTTAGTTATAAATTAAGTGTCGTATGAGGCTTGCCTGGTAATATTTTGGTATAAACCCACAAATAAAATAACAGCCTCATAAAATAAGAAAAGTACTAAAAACTATTTATTCAGTTTACCCCAAATTTTGCAGTCATATCATTTGTAATTTTTTTTCAGATCTTCACGGTTCGAGCTAAGAACTGCTTATTTGATTGACTTGAAATTTTGTTTATAAATTAAGTGTCGTATGGGGCTTGCCTGGATATATTTTGGTATAAACTCACAAATAAAATAACAGCCTCGTAAACGAAAAAAAAAATAGTACTAAAAATTATTTATTCAATTTACCCCAATTTTGTAGACACGTCATTTGTCAAATTTGTATTTTTCAGATCTTCACGTATCGGGTCCTCAGATGCTGAAAAACATATTTTTTAATTCCGTCGATCTCTCTGTCTGTTCGCGTCATAGCTAAGAACTGTTTATTTGATTGACTTCAAATTTTGGTTATAAATTAAGTGTCGCCTGGTTATGTTTTGGTATAAACCCACAAATAAAATAACAGCCTCATAAATTAAAAAAAAAAAACAAACTATTTATTCAATTTACCCCAGATATTGTAGACACATCATTAGCTATTAGATATCATTTTCATAAGTTGAAAATATCGATACCAATCCATTTAATTTTTTTCCAATTTTCTGTAGTTGCAAAAAAAATTTTTTTCTCAGTATTTTTTTTCAAATTGTTAAATCTCTAGTCCTTTGTTATGCATGCATAAAATTATTATGTTTACTTTTAGATTTTTCCAATTCTCCGAACATAAAATCCAAATTTACATGCACGAAAAAGCCTGGATTGCTGGACAATGAAGTCTCTGTGAAGACAATGCGTCTCCACACAGAAACGTATATAGCTGTCCTACAAACATTTCAGGAAAAGATTATGAATGCCTTAATTTAAACCAAAAAAATAATAAAAATTTTGAAGGCAATGACGTTCGTGTATTTAGACAAGAAGATATTTATAATTTTAATGAGGATGACTTTGAAGAAATGCTAAGTCTTAATAGCAGTAGTTTTCAAATTAATCTTTTTTTTATAAATATTTTCAAATGCTGTATTTTACTAGAGTTAACTTTCTTTTTAGAATCTACTACCTGCGTCTTCACAGAGTAGGTCATATTTGACGAACAGTTCAGAAAAAGTTTCTGAATGCATCGATTATAATAAAATAATTACCATGGAATTATGCCGAAAAGATAACAGAAGTTTTGAAGGTAATGACGAACGTGTATTTAGAGAATATAATCCAAATTTTACTGATGATAACTATCAGGAAATGGTAAGTCATAATAGCAGTAAGGTATACAATTACTCTTCTTATTTTTTATAAATATACAGGGTGGTCCAAAAGTAATGGTACATAGCGCAAAGGTGAATTCCTGACATCAAAATATTGCGATCTAGCCAAATTGTCCGAATCCGAAAGTTGATATTAATAAAGATATAGGGCGTTGAAGTTAAAATTTAATTTGTAATTTTTTTTGATAACTTTGGCAAAAAGTATTGTTTTTGCACAAAATTTCGTAACCGGGGTTTTTTTTGAGGTGAGAAATCAAAGTATGGTAAAGATAAAAGTTTTAAGAATAAGATTTGATTATAAAAAATGTCAAAAGATTACTGTCAAAAAAGTTACGACAAATTAAAATAAATAATGCAAGCGTACGGAGCGCCCTCTACGTACTACATAACAATTAATACCACATTTTGATTTGTCACCTCAAAAATCCCCTGGTTACCAAATTTTGTGCAAAACATTATTTTTTGCCAAAGTTATCCAAAAAAATTGCAAATAAAATTTTAATTTCAACGCCCTGTATCTTTATTAATATCAACTTTCGTATTCGGACAATTTGGCTAGATCGTAATATTTTGATGTCTGGAATTCACTTGTACAATATGTATTAAATGTAGCATAAAATACTGTATAAAACTAAGGTATATATATATATATTAAACGTAGCATAAAATACTGTATAAAAGGTAAGTTTCACAGGATGTAATTGCACATCGTCTTTGTCTATTTAAGAGTATCAGGCACTCGTTTTTCGTTGACTAACAATTACTATGCTTATACGAGTCTTTCCCGTGAGTTCGCAACTGCTAGTGCTTGTATTCGCAGGATTTAGCATCATTAGACTCTTGCTTATTCAAGCAACTGGTTTGAATTAAAATTTTCGGGTCATATCCCAGCTGAACACATCAATTAATTATTTTGACGTTCAAAATCTGCTAAACTTAAAAACGTTAAAAAACAGGCGTGATATGTTAGATTTGTGTACCTAGAAGATTAACAATCATATAAAGTGTTCCGAATTATTAGAAAAAAAATCAATTTCATGTTCCACAAAGATGTTTTCTATACATTTCGATCGCAAGAATTGTGGTATGCATAGTGAAATAATAAGATGTTGCAGACTTGCTAACATAAACTGCAAAGAAATTGATTTCTTCAATGTATCAATTAATTCATTTAAAAATAGTATCTTATTAGTTACTCTAGTATTACCTAATACTTTTTCTATAAAAAAAAGATGTTTATTGATGGTTAATTAATGGATGTTAAAGGTTTTTTATTGTCAAATTATATTATTGTTAAAATGTGTTGTCAAAAATGACAAACCGTTAATAACAATTTCTTTTCATTTCATTTCGTTATGTTGCCATCTGCTACTAAAAGTATAATACTGTATAATACCGTATAATACTGTTTACTACAACCACTCTTTTCACGTCGTATATTACGTTTTATACGCCAGTATAATACAGTATAATACACGTAAAGCATAAAACCAATTATACGGTAGACTTCCTAACCCTGGTTCTACCTCACCGGAGAGAATTTTTTTTAGATTATACTACCTGCCCCTTCACCGAGTAGCTTGTATATCTCTCCGACGAACAGTTCAGAAAAAGGTTCTGAATGCCTTAATTTTAATAAAATAATTACGAAGGAATTTTGCCAAAACTTCGAAGGTAATGACGATCACGTATTTAGACAAGAAGATAATCCAAATTTTAATGAAGACACCTTTCAAGAAATGGTAAGTTTTAATAGCCGTAAGGTATCAACTTGCTGTTCTTATTTTGCATAAATATTGTAGTTCATCGAGCAAACTTTTTTTTAGAATCTAATATCTGAAATATCAGTACACGATAAAGTAACTTGTTATTTGCAAAATATTGGCCCCAGGTATCAAACGAATTAGATCCAAGTGAAAAGAAAGCTAATTTATTTGAAGTAAAATATCATGAATTACTGAATGAAAATATTACAAACCTGAAGTTGAAATATGAACGCAAATCTTTACTTGGTGTCCCACATTCAAATATTGTGACGACGCAAGCTTCCAGTAATAATACACTTCACCAAGGTAAAAAAATGTGCTGAGGGTTTACTCTATGAAAATCTGCAAAATTGTACTGAAGAATCGAAAAAATCGCTTTCAGAAAGTGAATATATACCTTCTACCACAGCCTCAGAGAACGAGTCAGATACCGATATGAGTAGAAGCTCGATCGATACTAATATCATTGAAATAAATAAACGTAACAAAACTGTTAATATCTCAACTGTCAGCTTGGGCAACAAGGTATGAGTCTATTTAAAGTTATTAACAAAACTCAAACAAAATCTTCTTCTTCTCTTCTTAGATTACTAGTAAAATATTTGTTTAAATTAAATGCTCGTTACATATATTACTATATATCAAGTGTACATACAATTCCGCTGGCATATTTATCATTTTACGTATAAATAATAAAAAGGTTCCCATCGACAAGATACAGGGCGCTGAAATATTTAACATTTTTTAGTTTATTTATCTGCTTTTCTAGAAAGAAATGTTCAATTCAAGTGTTACAATTGACAATTATAGGTTAATGATGAAATATGCAACAAATGAATAAATACTTTTTCTAGATGTCACCAATACCACATGGTGATATAAGCAAAACATAATTGCTGAACTAAACGTTCTATAACGACTGTATCTGGTGCTAGCAAATACGGGGTTCGGTCCATGTTTTTAAAATACTTTTTCTAAGAAGCAAATGCTTCAAGATATTAAAAAAGTTCAAGAGATACCAAGTTCGTCAAAAAAAGCATTAAATCTAATAACAGTGCGAAACTAAATCAGTGTTCCTGTAACAAACCTCAAATGGATTGTGACCCCGAAAAAAGCTCATCCTGTATATTTTACTGGACATTTCTTAGGTATTAATTATAGTTTGAGTTAATTGTATTTAGAAATGTAAGACGCATATAGAAAAAAAAACGAGATTACATTTTAACACCCTGTATCTTGAAAACCAAGCGATTTCAGACTCACGGTGATAGGGACTTATTTTGACATTTTTATATGTAGAATAGCTCCCTTAAAATATAGCAGCGGAATTTCCTGTATATTAGTGAATATATTTTCCTCAAATATTTATTAAATAATAATAAATACAATTAAATAATTATAATAAATAAAAATAAACATTAATAATGTCAAGTTGCTTAAGGAATCGTGGTTCTTGGATTTGGGCCGTGTCAAATTGGACTTACTTTCCGACGTTTAGCCTGCGGTTGCACAAGTCATCTTCAAAGATCTTCACTGTACGGGATCAAAATACTGAACATTCAGTGTTTTGATCTCTTGCAGTGAAGATCCCTGAAAATGCCTCATGCAATCGCAGGGGAAACGTGATTTTAATTTGACATGGTCTAGACACAAGGACTATGGTTTCTTAAGCGACTCCAGCCGTGAAAGCTTTCAACAATGTCAAGTTACATGTTTAATTTTTGCTCAACTCCGTTATTATTTATTTTCTAGCCAACTACTAGTACTATGTCAAGTTTCGAACATAATAATGATGTACATTATAATAATATATTTATTGAAAAGGATCTATGTCCTTTTTGCTATGAAGAAGTTGGTCATTTTTCTCGTCACCTCTTCTGACATCATTCGGAAAACGAAACAGTAAAAAAAATTTCACAAATGGCAGTTAAAAGCAATGAAAGGCGTCATGCAATAATCCAATTAAGAAGAAAGGGAAACTTTGTACTGCAACAGGAAAAAAAAATTTAAACCGGTTCGTAAACCACCGACATTTACTATTAGAGGTCAAAGTACTAAAGATCCTCCAAAAATTAATAATGAAGATTATTCGGTATGTGTTAATTGCCTTGGCTTAATAAAAAATTTGCAAATCAAATGCTGAAAAACTAAACTTAAAAGTGTCCAAAGTAAACCATCGCTCCGAGTCTCAAACATTCATGGTTGCTACAGGTTTATTGGGAAATTTTTTAAATAAGAGTAGACTACTGGAAGTATTTAAGATGATGCGAGCTGATTCTATTGGACTAGCTGCAAAAACGGATGCTCTAATTTATTTATACGGGGAATCATTATTATCCAAACAGAAACGGCGACAAATGAATATTGCCGTGTCTCAGAAAATGCGTGACATGGCAAGACTTAAATTGGTACTGCAAAAATCCACTTCAATTTCCAATTTAATGGATGTTTTAAAATGTACGATTATATTATTGCAGCAACAAAAGTAATTGCAGGATACGATGCTGAAAAACTTACCTTTAAATCGCCATCTTTAGGCCTACATATGGGTACTGACATGAAATTTATTTGCGAAATTGCTAAAAATGCCTTATTTGCTGGAATTCCAAATCGAGACGAAAAACTACAGCAAATTACAGAATTAAGGGATATGATTAAATCCCATTGGTGTAAGGACCTTTCAAGGCTAGCCAATAAAGTGTTAAATGAACGGAAGGTAAGCAAGCCGAAGCTTCTACCTCTGACAGAAGATGTTCGTACGTTTAACATGTATACGTCGTCACTTGCAGATCAGGCCTACCAGAAATTGCTGGCAAGCAAAAATATACCTGAAAATTATCAAACATTGGCCCAGTGCACTATGGCGTTACTTTTGATTTTTAATCGCAAAAAAATTGGAGAAATTAAATTTTTAGACATTCCTACTTATGAACAAACTTTCTCTATAACCAATCAAAAAGAACTAATCTCTTGCCTTACAGAATTTGAAAAATTAATAAGTACCTAATTTAAGCGTGTTGTTGTTTTCGGAAAGAGAAGTAAGCCAGTTCCAATTTTGTTTCCAAAACGACTAGAAAAATATACCAATTATTTAATACATGTTCGCAAAACAAATGATATTGTGCCAAAGTCTAATCAATATGTATTTGCCAATCCTGGATCTGCAAGATGGATGACCGGAGGTTCTGTATTAAGAGCCTAAAGAGCTAAAGAGCCCCATTTACTAACAAGCACTAGATTCAGGAAACAAATAGCAACAATTTTACAAATTATGTCACTAGAAAACGACGAAACGCACCAAATTGCCAAATTCATGAGGCACACGAAAAAAACTCATTTAGAATTTTACAGGTAACAAATATCTACCTTTTTCAAATTTTTTGTTTTTATATTTCAGTTTAATTGTTTATTGTTTCACTATTTTGTAACATAAGAATAATAATATAATAGCCTCTCAGACTTTAAAATTGTTAACACTCATAGTTCGAAATGAAAAATTAAAATTATTTAAAGAAGCGCGTTTTCGAGGAAAAATTAGAATTTCTAGACATAAAGACTTAGAAATTGGTTAAATAAAATGCCCTTTCTGTGAACATTAGAATTTTATTAAAATAATAAATAACATTTCTGCAAATATTAGAATTTTATTTAAAAAAACGCTTTCTTTGGAACAACTGTCATTTTAAAACAATATTTTTTTTAGTAAAAGACACAAAAATCTAGGGGCCATACGGCAACAGGGCATTTTAAAACCCGTAATTTGATCTTTAAGAAAAAGTTTTACCGATTAAATCCGAGTCTCAATTTGACTATTTATTACTTACTTCTATATATATATATAAGTTTGGGTAATTTGCAGAGATAACTATAAATCATACAAATTATTTTTGATGAAAGAAACCTATATACAATTTCCTTTACTTGTGGAAATATTTTGCTGGTATACAGGGTTTCTCGAAATTAAGGCTTAACGTTTTTTGAGTCCTCAAAAAAAAGAAAGCTGCTTCGTTAGGGGGCTACAGCCACGAGAATGAGCTCCTCTGAAGAGGTTTTTTTGGTATTTCGTTATAATAATCGAGTCGAATCCTGAAATATCCATATTAAAGCAGGTGCATTCTAAATGGACGACGAGAAAGCAAAGTCGCAATAACTTTTTTCTGGGAATACGTTTTTACATTATAAAAGCCTTAGATTCTCTCAAAAAAACATAGCAACTTTTCCCTTTCCCTCTTCTATTTGGAATGCCCCTGATTTAGTATTGATATTATTGAGTTCAGGATTTGACTCGAAGAAGGTAACCAGAATACCCAAGTTTCACGATCTCTTCTTTAAACGTCTCTGTGCTGTAGCCCCCTAACGAAGAAATTTGTATTTACATGACATATTAGTCTTATTTTAAAACATAGATTAATCTGTACAAATTTTGGTACACCCCTTCTACTTAAAAATTCCATTAATTGTTTTATTGCAGACTTCCAGAAGACCTATACCAAACAGCTAAAGTTGCTAAAATACTGTTATTATTAAACGCAGGAAAAGGAAACCAATTTAAGGGCAAAAATTTAGCGGAGGTTGAACTACTGGATTTGGAGTACCTCCCGGATACAGAGAATATACTTGAGAAAAATGAGGATTCCACGACTATGGTGACCGATGAAGACGCACAGTTATATAACGAAATTTCAATAGAACCTAATTCAGAGTTACCAAAGGCACCAAATCACAAATCTTTAATCCAAGGTAGAAAAAGATGGTTGGACTCGGAAAAGAAAATTGTTCTAAAATATTTCAGAAAATATATAGAAACAAGAAGACCACCAAAAAAACAAGATTGTGTCGCGTTTCTTAAGACACACCCTGAGTTTAAGGATTGCAACTGGCTCCGAATTAAAACTTTAGTATTTAATACATATCAAAATTTAAAGTAAATAAAAACTCTTGTGTTTTATATTTTTTGACATAAATATATGTTTATAAACATTTCTAAAAAATGACCTAGACGCTAATTACACAGGAAAATGATTTCGAACAAACTGATTTTTTGGTGGTCTTTTAAAATTATGCATAATTCTTATAGTATTGATGTTTTGAAAGCCTATTCTAGATTTATTAATTTAATTTTATCTCATTTAATTACTACTGATAGACTTATAAAATGATGTTGTATTTAGAAGAAACTAGAATGAATTTTAAATGTTCATAGTTAATTAGACAAAATAAGAACAAAGTTTAATATATATTAAAATAATTTTTTTTGGGTTATAATTAAAAATAGCGAGGCAAGTTTTTTATTAATCATGTTTTTATATTAAAACAGTAGCATAGATACATGCAAATTTCTATTTTCTATTCGCATTCAACCATAACGATTTGCCAAAAAAAAATAAACAAATGACGAATAACCAGTGAGAACATTAGCAAAGACTTTAGTTATTTTAATGCAACACCATTTATAATACTATTTCAATAAATAGATATCTTTTCCTGATTATAAAAATACCCGGTTTGATATTTTTATCCTTAAAGACATAGGTAAAATGTTCGAAAGAGAGTGGAAGGAAGTAAATAGTCATTATAAAAGAATACATTACCACGTACAATAGTGTTCTTTTCTTGCTATGTTTTAACATAGGGGTATTAAACTTGGTACTTCTATAATCAGCACGAATATATCCATTTGTTAATATACTAATCCATAGGGTGCTCTATTTAAAATATCAAAGTCAATGATTTTTTCTACTTTTCAATAATTGCCATTTGTTATGATCTTCAGCAAATCCTGATTGTTTAGAGAAAACCATTAAACTTTATATACAATATGTTTTGTTATCTCTAAAAGTTAATCTGGAGACCCGATTCAAAATATAATTACCACCTTGTACTTAACCTATAACATTACAACAATAAATGGGATAATTTAAAAATAAGGTCGCAAATCATCAATACTACAATATGTGTCCAAAGATGTATGCAACAAAAGGGAAACTTTTTTTTTATTTAATTCTTAGAAAATTGTATTTTTATATACATGTTAGTGCTTGAAGATCATATAGTTTTGACAATATTAAATTGAACGTCAGATATAAAGGGTGTAAAAAAATGAAAAATAGCATTTTTGTGATGGCAGTTTTGAAGGCCATAAAAATGAAAAATAGACGGCAAGTAGAGCTTTTTCATATTACTTACAGTTAATGAGATATTTCATTAAAAAATCGTACATTTGTTTTTGTTTCATTTTTAATTATGTCTTTACCTATAACTAATATGAAAACAAATTACTCAACTTTTAATTGTCATTTCTTGGACGTTTAAAACTGCATTTACAGAAATTATATGAGCTGAGAATTTTAGCATTTGAAATCCACTTTTTTGTGTATTTAAACACCTTGTGTATAACAGCAGTTAATACTGTCAAAACTATTACAAATTACTAATACAAGTTTCCCATTTGTTGAATATTTCTTTGGACACATTGTATGATCTGAATCACTCTGTCGAATGAATAGATTGTGTAGCGGATTTAGGACAGAAATACTTATTCAAGGCTAAAAAAGAAATATCATTTTTGGTTTCTTTTTGAATAAAAATCAATGTATGGCCAAATTAATTAACTGATTAATCAATAGGTCACAATTTAAAATAGACAAAATACCATAATTACTAAATACTTTTTCTTCATATTTCTATATTTAGTCTTTTTTTTATTTGCAATTGAAAAAATAGAGACAGCTCAATTATATATTAAAAATATAGAGAAAAATGTATTTACTGGTAGCACTTCCTTTTTTTGTAATTGAGTAAAAATAATTAATACATGTGTCCATAACGTATCTATAAAACAGTGCATCTTTTTCTTTAATAAAAAACCAAATTCTGAATATACAGTCAAAATATCGTCTAATTTTTATTTTTGTCCTAATCCTGCAACATCATCTAGGATTGACCCACATAAAATACAAAGGAAAATTCGTATGATATAAAATAAGCCTTCTAACATATTTAGTGTATAGCACCCGCCAAAACAAGAGAAACATTTCTTATAAATCTGGGTCCAAAAAGTATCTGTATCCAGATACAGGATATTATAAACGTTATTCGAAAATAAAGCGATTTGGCACATATTCATATAAAACTTTTCTTATAGGGCAGTATAACATGCTAAATATTTTAAAATGGCTTATTTTGTGTCATCCTGTTTTCCCTATGTATTGTATATGAAATTTGATCATTTATATTAAAAAATAGTTACAGGATTGAGTTCTGCCTATAAAAGCTTTTAATCAAGAGATCGAGAACAATATAAAAAAATCAGGAAAAATGACTGAAAGACATTTCCTATAAGTATTTTGCGGAGTGGTTTAAAAGGACGTTAAATTTCTTATTACCCTATATATTTTATTATTTCAAAAATTACTTTGATTTCTTATTTGCATTAATATGTTGACAGTAAAATGAACCACTCACATTTGTAATATTTTTAGTAAATAAAAACAGTTTAATGTAAACCGCTTTTTAACGTAACTAGTTCCTGGTTTTGTATAATACAGGGTGTCCCGAATTGCAGTGTCCAAACTTTAACAGCGCATTCTGCATTCAAAATAAGCCCTAATTTTCTTTATAAACATATATCGGCAAATGCTTCGTTTTCGAAATACAGGGTGTTAAAGTTTTAAGAAAACATTTTTTTTTTAGTCATAACTTTTTTATTACTTGAGATATTGTTATTAAATTTGGTAAACAGCCTTGGAGTAACAAAAGGCATTTTTTGATTTGAAATATTTTTTAATTTTTCATCAGTGGCGTCCGTACGGGATTTTTTATTGAATATTCTTGAAGAAAAAATGGTACTCTACTGCTTTTTCTGAAAACAAAAATCATTCCTAAAATCCCCACTCAGTTTGGAGCAAATTTGATCCCTTGTCTTTTTTTCGTGTGGTGTAAGGATTTCGAGTAAAAAACTAAAAACCATTTTTATGTATGGCATAATTAAAATTTCCATTATTGTTAATTTCAGTAGCAAACCTTTAAGGTTGGGATTGTGACAGCAAGTTTTTAAAATTATTTGGTTTCCGATATTTATTTCATGCATTCCGGGTGAGTTCATAATTTCTGAACAACGTATGTAGGGTTTCTAAAATAAAAGCTTGTCTGACAACTAAGGAGAGATGACGTCATCGACCCGTTGTAATGGAGATTTGCTTTATGTTTGGGTTATCAGGGTGACATCGCAGAAGTTAGCAGGCAACCTATTAAAATCTAATGTCCTTGGTACTTACCATCATTCCTTCATTGTCGACTCTTGGTATGCCATGATTGAATTTTTGTGATAATTGAACAATTGCTAGGTTCGTCTTTAAAGTATGACAGATGAGTTTATAATTCTAAAATCGTCGATTCATTTTGTAAAACGGTAATTAGAATTAATTCAATTTTGAAGATGATACTTCATTTTACAGAAACTGCTCTTTATTAACTAAGTTCGTAATTAATTTTACAAAAACTAGAATTCATAACTTTTATTAACTTAGATCGTGAAAAAAATTTATAGAGCACTTTAAATATCATTAAGGATTAATGTGGGCCTTAAAATTCACAATAATTGCTCAAAATGAGTTCCTCTAACTTCGACACATTTTCGGCATCTGCTCTTAACTGTGTCAGTGGCATGGCATATAAAATTCGTATTGGCTCGCAAAGTTTCACAGGCTTGCTCTATCCTTAGAATCAGTTCTTCTCTTGTATGAACTGGTCTGGAATAAACTAAATTTTTCAAATAACCCCACACAAAGAAGTCGACAGGTGTGAGGTCAGGGGAACGTGGTGGCCAGGCTGTAGCTCCTAATCGTCCAATCCACCGTTCTGGATAATTATTATTTAACCACTCGCGATTTACTAGTGCAAAATGCGCGGGAGCCCCGTCCATTTGAATCCAGAATTCGTTTCTAAGATTTAGAGGAATATTTTCTAGATATTGAAATAACTCATTTTGCAGAAAATCATTAAATAACTGTCCATCTAGGCGTGGTGGTAGAATATGGGGCCCGCAAAAAATTTCATTTATTACACCACACCAAACATTAACAGAAAATTCTTGCTGAAATGCTCTAGTTCGTACAACACGTGGATTGTCATGGCTCCAGATTCGTAAATTATGGAAATTTACTGAGCCGCTTCGGGTAAATGTGGCTTCATCAGTCCATAAAATTTTTTTTGAGAAGTTCTCGTCTTCCTCTATTTGGCGCAAAAACCAATTGCAAAAACTGACACGTTTTTCGGCATCACCAGGTTGTAAGTTTTGAACTGGCTGCATCTGAAATGGCTTCCTGTGATCTTTCCTCAAAACGCGATGAACCTTATTTTTAGAAACAAAAACTGCGTTGCCTTGTAAATTATGAGCTGCTCTTCATAGGCTTAATGTCCTATCGTTATCAATCTTATTTAAAATTACGTTTCGATATTGTTCATTTCACCTACCTTCGTTTCTCGGATTCTTTTTGAGTCCAAAATTCCTAAACATTAAATGCGTTTTAATGAAAACTTGTTTGCAAGGTAATCTTCTATTTGGAAATCTTCGTTGGTATTCCCGTACTGCTGCATTTGCATTTCCATTACAGAAACCATAAACGAAATGAATATCAGCATACTCAAAGTTACTGAATAACACCATTTTGAAATCACTAGTTAGACTGATAATTACCTTTTTGTATAAACTGTAATGTACCTGACATTTATTTACTCTAAAAACTCAAATGTCACACTTTAAAGACGAAACTAGCAATTGTTCAATTGTCACAAAAATGCAATCATGGCATACCAAGATGTTAAAGGTTTTGCCACGGAAATAATTAACAATAATGGAAATTTTAACTACGCCATACATAAAAATAGTTTTTAGTTTTTAACTCGAAATCCTTGCATCGCACGAAAAAAAGGCAAGGGATCAAATTTGCTCCAAACTGAGCAAAATAAAATACACATAGCTCATTGTCATTTTGTCAAACAAATACAAACACAGAACATCTATTGCAGACTCAGTCTAATTACAATATATATTTGAAGGCTCAAGAAAAATATTTGAGACACTATATACATATATATATATATATATATATATATATATATATATATATATATATATATATATATATTTATATATATATATATATATATATATATATATATATATATATATTTATATATATATATATATATATATATATATATATATATATATATATATATATATATGCAAAACATCAAACTCGTCTCCGTATCACTAATACTTGTTGAATTACTGGCCTCCGAAATTGGAGGCGCGTAAGAAAAATCGGAGGCAATTAGGATTTCGTGTGTATAAACTTCCAATAGACAAATAAGGTAGTCAGGATGCGTTCTGCAAATTTTAGCTCGGAGGTAATTTTGCACTATATATAAACCCAGTTACACAATTAACTTGGCGAAACTGAAATTGGATGGCGCCACTATTTAATACACATATACATCCCGCCATAGCTACTGTCATATCTCTCCTCCACATGCCTAAGGTGTGATTATGCCTCCTACATTTGGCAAACGTGCACGGAGGCTAATTAATGATCTTAATGTGTAAATATTGCTTGCTGGTTATATATATATTATGGGTGTAATTTGTGTAGTAGTGTCAATAGCGACATATTAAAAGTAAGATAACAATTATTGTCGTGTGGTTTGCATTAATCGTTGAAGTTTATGAAGTTTTGGTTTTGATTTCGTTAACGATTTATTAAATATTTTTTAATTTTTTTTAATGGAAAAATCATTTTATTTAATATGCATCTTTAATTGTAAATAATTTAAAAAGGAAAATTTGAAAATACATTTTAGTGCAAAATGTAGAGTTCATAAAAATTAGTTAGATACACACGTAAGATTGGTTTTAGAAAATCTTGGATATGACTCTCAAAAAAATCAAATCTTAAGTTACAAAAATGAAAAAATATTTAAAACTTTACCCAAATGAAATACAAGTCAATTACAAAAAAAAATCTGTTTATATGTAATAAATAATCGACCTTTCCATGATACCAGTGACCCTGTATATACACGGCTGGCCAAAAAGTGCAAAAAGTAGTCTTGGTCCGAATTAAAATGTATTGAGTCCCGGAACCAAGAAAGATATTTTGATACTCTTTTTAAAGGCAATTTTTTGTAATTTCAGAATATTGATATGACGTGTGGTTTCAAAAAGGTGCGTATTTTGGACAAAATTTTATCTTGCTGACAGCCATCAATTTTTTTTTTGTTTCATTCTACATAGTTGTTCAAGGCATTAAATGCAAATAAGGTTGGGTAGGTTTTTAAAATCCCCACTAATTTGTATGCCGATTGTATTAATCAATTCCGGCCGTATTCACTAAAGAGGTTTAAATTTAGACCAGGTCTAACTTAACAGTTATAAGTTTAAAATGACAGATGCAACAGTGAAACAAATGTTTCCAAATGTCACAATTGCAAAATATGACAATGACCGAGGCAAAACATAGCTGGAGACCTAACAATTTTAGCTGCCATTGCAACTAGACCAGGTCTAAATCTTAAACCTTTTTAGTGAATACGGGGTTTATGTTTAAAACCCTAAAATATGATTCATCTCAAAAAAAAATAATAACAACATTTTTACAAACAGGGGCCCGTAAAAGCTTTATTAATGCTCAATATACAATGTGTTATAAGCCTCGTTTACATCTAGAAACTTTAAACTTCCTGGTTGCTAGCCCTTTGACGCCTCAGAACTTTTTACATTACTGGTCATTTTTAAAGTTTATGAGTTTTTTTTGGATCTTTGCGCATGAATTAACTTATACCCTAAATATATTTTATTTAATTTTTAAATTTAAAAATCTTTGCACAATAGGGGTATTTTGATAAAAAGTATTAAAACTATAATATATTTGAAATACTGATAATAATAATAATATATTATAACACAATAGCACTTATAAATTATTATGCATATTTTTTTCGGTAACAATTATAAACATATGTTTTAACTTTAACCCAATCCTTGTTGCTCAGGAGATGTGGATGTTTTTCAATAAGTTCCTCACAGTCTTGTTTTCTTGGGGCTTTCTTGAGATCTATATGGCTCTTAAAGTGTCTGGTGACCAATTCAGTTTGTTCAGGGGTCCATGAAGTTCTGCCATATTTCTTGGAAGCTATATTTAAAAAATATATATAAAGTAATCATCTAAGTGGACTAAAGATTATTACTTACATCTTACAGTAGCCGACGCACACGCTTGTGAAGATATGCCTTTTAAGTTCTTGAATGGTAATGTGATTGAATCATATTTACATTCTTCCCCTTCAGAAATATCAGACTCTGCCAAGTCCATTTCCGGATTAATATCTATTTCGCTTAACGGTTTTCCTTTATACTTATCCCCCGAACCTTTGTCCATTAGAATTAAAAGTTTTGACACCTTCGCGGTTTCGTACAAATCTTGGGGTAATCTAAAATAAAAACGTATTAATTGACACAAACTTGTATTAATAATGCTTAATAATATGCCACCATTAAATAGTTTGAAATCTAGAATTTATTATTAGTTTTTATAAAAAAGTAAACACAAAAAAACACTTGTGTAAATTTCCACTTAATTTATTTTACCAAAAAATAAAAATAAACATGACAATTGTTTCGCCAACACTGTGGCTTCATCAGATATTAAATATAAAGTGAAATAAAATAAGAGTGTACTACAAACTGTAGGTGTAAAATACATAAACACGTTTCGTACAACTGCGGATCTTACATAAGTTGCTCTGGATTTTTCGATAATAAACTAAGGTATTTTAGACCTACAATTTGTAGTACACTCTTATATTATTTCAGTTTATATTTAACATCTGATAAAGCCACAGTGTTGGTGAAACAATTGTCATTTTATTTTAATTTTTTAGTAAAATAAGTGTTTTTTGTGTTTACTTTGATAATACGAATTTCCATCAAGTAACGGCTAGTTCTATTCAACATTAGTTTTTATATCAACTAAAAATGGTATTTATCGAATCGAAACGGCGCAGGTGATCTTATAAATTGAACCAATAATGAATACTTACTTATAAAATTCATTATGGGTTTTTTCAGTGTGGCCCATAAATTGTGCAAACTGTTCGGTTTCTTCCTGGTTGAGGTTTAATATTTGCATTACGGTAGCAATTTGCTTTCTCAATTTGTTCGATGTTATAGCTCTTGGATTGTCCAAACCAGCTTTTTGAGCAAATCTACGAATAGCCACATCACCTCGAACCCAGTGATCACTTTTTGGATAGGTAAATAAATATGGATTTTTTTACAGAAATAAAATTGGTACTAGAAGATTGGCCAAGCTCCAAGATGACATTTATAAATTGTTGAAGATTTTGTGGAAATAAAATCACGACTGGCTTGCTTCCTTTTCCACCAGTTACTACTCTTTTATATTGCTTAGTTAAAAGCTTTTCTGAGTGCGACAAAGATCTCAAGCATTCCTCTTGATTTACACTCATATAATTTGAAAGGTAGGTTTCACGTAAAGTATACTGAACATCACCAATACGTTTTTCTGCAAGTTCTGCCGTAGCAATATTTGCAATTTGGGTTACATAATTTCTAAATTTTAACATGTCTTTAGTAAGAGGTAAAACTGTTGGCTTCTTCCAGTTAATTTCATGCATGTTTTTAAATGCCAAACTGCTTATTTCAGTCGTCCATTGTGAAGTAATTAAATCCCTGAAACGCTTCTTGTCTTTAATTTTTGATTCCATATCACCAGTATATCTTATACTTGGATCCTTTTTTAGCAGCAGACGAATCAGTAAGTCACTTACTTGTTTTAAAGAAGTTCCAATATGTGCCGAGAGACTAGGAGCTCTGTAGGTTTTATAGGTTTCGTCGTATCCGCCGATTGTTTTAGCGCATTCTATAACTATATCAAATGTAACTGGGTTTAAGGCATCAAATAAGGCAAAATCTTCATTATTTTGAAGGCGCCTTAGCTCTATTAAAAGCCGTGCCAGTTCTCGCATTTTATTTGAACACACTAGTGCCATTTGACTTCTTTTATGTTTTTTTAAATAATGTTCCCCAAAATTATAAATTAAAGGATCAGTTTTTGCCACTAAGGATATTTCATCTGCTTTCATACTATCAAACACTTCCTTTTTGACCCGCAATTTATACAGTGTATTATTGCCTTGCATTGCACATGCAATTAAAGTTTGTGATGCTGACAGATGTTTGATTTTGGATGAGTGTTGATTGATATTAACTGCAACGCATTTTTTGCGATGGCGAGACAGAAAGCGTTTTGAGTATAACCCCTTGCAATTTGGACAAGGGTAGTATGAAATGGTTGATTTGTATTTTGATTCATATGCAGGCCGTAAGGTACCATTTAAAAATTCTTCAAAATTTCCCGCATTTCGAATTAGTGTTATTATTTGCTTTCTTTGTTTGCTTTTTTTAGGGTAAGATAGCATGTCAACCACCTCCTTTTCATCCGTGTGATTTCTTTGTAGGTGACGCTCAAAATTTGTAATTTCCTCAGAGCAAAATTTGCAAAATGTTCTTTTCTTCTTCCACTTTTTGATAGTTCTTGAAGGAACCTGACATTTAAAAATGCATATACATTTAAAACATCCTTAAATACTTTTTTACCAAACTGCTGAACAGAGCAAACAGGACAAATAAAAAATTTTAATACCCCTTTTTAAGCGTAAAACTCTCCTAGTCTAAAAAGTTATTTAAACAGGGGTTTAGACAAAGCGTTGCAAATTTTCCAGCATTTTATTTGTTCCGAAAATTTATAAAAAAACAATTATTAATTTCTAATTTGAATTAATTTTACAATAGTCGCTGTAAATTAATCTATAAATATGATCGTTTTAACAATTTTTTTATTAAAATATGTTTGTTCATAGGGTATCCTGCATTTTTATTAATGGACTTAAAGAATAAATTCTTTCCCATAATTAATTAAATTAAATTAATTAAAGCTTAGTCTGCCTGTTTTAAAAAAATGCCGATTAAAGCAAAAGTTTCGAAAAAATCCAATACTGAAAAAGTTCCGCAGTCTTCTTAAACATCTATTTTTTCAATAATTAAAGAAAATCATGCAATTTATAAACTTTTTACACTCCAGAGAATCGGTCTGGCAATGAAGAGAGAAAATGGGGCTTGGATTAAATTTTTTATATTTAATGTATACTTATATATTTATAGTTATTTTACTTATATTATACAGACATAATAGCACTGGCCTTATGCTTTTAAAACCAAAGGTAATAGTGTCTGTATTGATGCATTGGGTCAATGGCAAGAAATTTATTTTAAGTTTTTTTTTTGCGGAATCAGGATTGCCGATCTGTCGAAACAACTACTGATTTTAATTGAAAAATGTATGAAAAATTGAAAAAAAAATGTATATCCAAATAATAATATATAAATACAATACTCACATCAACTAGTCGTGTCTTAGTTTAATTAAACCACACGCAACAATATATGGTTCGGTGTTGGGAAAGCGTTGACTTATTTAGATAGATAATAAACTATGCTTATTTATAAACGTATTTAACTAGCTGATCGGAAGCACTACATCACGAACTGGCAACTCTGAGAATTGTGCGAAGATAAGGCAAGGGTGTTACAGTTTTTTTTCCTGGAACTCAATCATTTCTCGAGATAAATCATTCAAATTTAATATTTCGTTTATTGTAAGTAATATCTTTAAAATGGCTATGTTTAATACATTTTAAGAAAATCTAGGATGGGTTTTTACTAGGTCGCGACCAGTTTCACCCTTCCACCACTTTGAATTCCTTATATTTTTTCTGGAACTTAACAATAATTTTATCGACCCGTGATATTTAAGAAGCCACAAATTGAAGTTGTTTTTATATTTTAATTGCGATCACCTACATTCAAGTGCTTGTTTAGTCAAATTATTTTACAGAAAGATAATAACCTAAAAACATTCTTGTTGCAAAGTACATACTATACGGGGGATACAAAAAATAATATTTACTAATTATGCCAAGTAACAAAAATTGTATGTTTTTGTACACTTTCATTTACGACTTAGTCTTTCGACAACTTAATATTGCTTAATAACTATCCAAATACATGCTTCTGTTATCTAGCAAATTACATTGCTTAAACTATTGCAATGCAGGGCGCTCCAAAAATTAATCTATGTTTAACAAGAAACTAAAAAAATCACGAATAGTTCTCGATTTGCAAAAATGTAAACCATCATCATTTATGTTAATATTTCTATTAGCAGTAACATAATTTACTTGTATTCATCCCTTACGGTGCAATTTGATTTAGTAAGTCCAATTTATATTTTGTTTTGATAATTGAGCTTAAAATTCTATAGATAGTACCTAAAATTGCAGAAGTGTTTTGAGTATCTTATTTTTTTAATTGAATTTTCTAATTTCTAACAGATCTTTTTATGAGAATATAAATAATTTTAATAAATAAATAAATTTAATTCTCATGATGTTTAACAAAGATTATACTTTTAAATACTTTTTTTATTTTAATTGAAATCTCAACACTTTTAAGTGCGTGCTTAGTCCAATTCTATTTTAAACTATTCTACAGAATAATAACCTTAAAAACACACCTGTTACATAATAAATAAAATACGTAACGATACAAAGAAATATTGATATTTATATACCAATATAACTAACAAAAATTGCATGTTTTCGAATACTTGACTTATTTCTGCTCTTTTAACTAGCAACTGTCAAGATTGCTCAACATGTTTTCAAATATATGCTTTTGTTATTTAGCTAATTACATTGTGTAAAATATTGCAATAAAATAAATTTAGAAAGGACGCTCAAAAAAAGGACGCAAAATAATTTATATTTTATTTTGAACATCAGCATAGGTATAACAAAGAAAAGCTGTTCTAAAGGCATGGAACATTCAAGAACAATAATAACGACTGTAAATATAGACGATGGCTTGACAGATAGACAGAAAATAATACATTTATTAATCGAGAAGCAAAGTTTCTAAAAGTTTATTTGAAGTTGGTATATAATATAAAAAATAAAAATGGGGACTTTGCTTACCTTAGTTTCTTTCCTTACCAAGGTTATCATTACGTTTTCATGTTAGTGATTTCTCCAAAACGACTGGAGATATAACTCAGTCGAGACGTTGTGAGATAGCAAAGTAAGGTAAGCAAAGTCGACATATATATTTTTTAAAGTATGATATGATATACCAACTTTAAATAAACATTTAGAAACTTTGTTTCTCAATTAACAAATATATTAATTTCTGCCTATCTGCCAAGCCACCGAACATATACTGAATGATTGAATTGAATATATTGAATGATGAAAAATTTACTGTTCCAATCTCATGACGTGAAGGTCCCTGAAGATGACTCGTGCAATCGAAGGCGAAACCTCGGAAAGTAATTCCATTTTGACATGGTCTAATCCCAAGAACCATGATTTCTTAATGTAATTAACTAAATAACAGAAGTATATTATTTTGTCTTAATATGTATTAATGTTGAGCAATCTTAGGCAGTTAGTAGCAAAAAGATCAGAAATAAGTCAATAGTATTCAAAACATGCAAGTTTTGTGAGTTATATTGGAATTTAAATATCAATATTTCTTTTGTATCGTTTTGAATTTTATTTATAATGCAACCTTGTGTTTTTAAGGTTATTATTACTCTGCAGAATAGTTTAAAATAGAATGCGACTAAACACGCACTTAAAAGTGTTTTGTGATTTCAATTAAAATATAAAATCTATTTTAAAGTTTAAACTTTGTTAGATATATGTAATCCCATTTAAAGATGTGTTATAAATTATAAAATTCAATTTAAAAAAATAACTTCTGCAATAGTACTAATTACAGAATTTTAAGCCCAATTACCAAAAAATATGTAGATTGGACTTACTTAATCAAAGAAGAATACAAGTAATTTATATCGTTAATAGAAATTTTACCCACAAATCATGATGGTGTACAATTTTGCAAAGCGAGAAGTATTCGTGAATTTTTTAGTTCCATCTTAAATATAAGTTAATTTTGGTAGCACCCTGTATTGAATATTTTAAGTAATCTTAAGTAGTCGAAAGACTAATAAGTAAACGAATTGCGTAAAAAACGTCCAATTTTTGTTAGATAGGTATATTTATTAAATAATAGTATTTTTTTATCCCCCGTATAACATATATTAGGTAACAGGTGTGTTTTTAGGTTAGTATCTTTCTGTAAAATAATTTAAAATAGAATTATTGTATTAATAGAGGAGTAAAAAACTGGTAAAATTGTTTCAATTTTTTTTTCGACTTAGAACCAAATGAAACCTTACCCAAATCATTAGTCAGGTTATTGTACATACGAAATGGGCAATTACGGCTTTTTTTAGTGGTACCGAGTTTTGTAAAATCAAAAAATCTTGCAAAAATGCGGAATTTAAAAAAAAACTACTTTTAATCATTAAACTTCCAATAACTCTGAAATTACTTAACATATTCGATAGATTTTTTTTTCACTTAAAGCGCATACAGAAGCGCTGATAACTGCTTTAATAAAATTTTCAATATAATCTATTTTTGGTATAAAAAAATATTTCAATTATGAAATTTATATTTTTTGTATTGAAATTTTCAGTAAGCGAGAAACTTTTTTATTTTGGAAAAAACTATCATACATGCTGCGAATGAAATGTAGCAGAAACTATACGGATGTTTAAAAAAAACCGCAGCTTTTTATCTATAATAGTTTTTGAAATACAATTATTTTAACTAACGCCGGACCGGACGCCTTGAAAGAAACTGCCGCGCATTGTTGCCGTCACGCCGCACCACGTTGTTCAGTTAATACAAGAGCGGTTCTTAGAGTTTAGACGTCATTATAAATATGCAAAATAATGTACACATAATGTAGAATTTTGATATATTTTTGTTTTTTTTTTAATTTCACACAATTTAGTAAACCTCATCCAAAGTTTCTTCTGTTTTTATTATGTCTTTGTTACCACAGAATTTGCAGTTACATTCGTAGGGCCTGGGATACACATTTACATTTTTTGTGATAGCAATTTGCATCAGAAAATTGTAAAACTAAAATGTTTCTTATTTCATTTGGCTCAGAATCTTGTGTGGAAAATATTGGGGTCCAAACTCGGGCCCAAATACTGCTTTCATTCGTCTACCGATATTTATTTCAACCTTCAAAATTATAATATGGTATGTAACTGGCATACCAAAATTTTCACTTGATATATGCACGTAAAATAAAAAACACCATTAGTGTTGAACTACTTATTATTTAAAAAAAATACCTATTTAAATGCTGTTTGAATGCATTTGGTTTGTGGCAGTTCCATTGCAGGTTTATTTGTATTTGTAGTAAAATGTATTCGTAGTGAATTAAGTGTTAAAATATCGTTGTTTTTGTTCCTATATAGAAGTAAAATAAATTTGGGGCTAAGGCGAACTGCTTCAGTATCCCATAAAATTGGCAGGTCACATAATTCTTTTAAAATTTCGATATTTTTTATTAGTACATCAAATGGCATTTTCCTATCAATTTTGAAAAAAGCAATATATCGCCAAAATATTTTTGAAACTGATTCTCCCAAATTTTTAACTATGTCATGCATTGCTAAAAAGTGTTTATTTTTTAAATGTCCCAATTCCATAAATAGCTTGCAGCGATTTATTTGCTTCGTAATAATGTAATGATGTACAAATAAAATAAATACACCGATGTCTTGTACTTGCACATAATTACATTATCGGTGTCCAAGATGTGTTTATTTTACTTGAACATAATTAAATTATTATGAAGCAAATACATTGTTGCAAACTATTTATGGAATAACGCTATTTAACCTTTTAGCAATTCACGACAGTTAAAAATTTGGGCAAAAGGGATTCAAAAAATATTTGGACAATATATTGCATTAAAGTAATGTGACACAACTAATGCTTGTTTCAAAATTGAGAAGAAAACGGCATTTAATATACTAATAAAAAATATTGAAATGTTAAAAAAATATGTGGCAATTTTATCGGATATTGAAGCAGTTATCCTGAGCACCAAATTTATTTTACTTCAATATAGAAACAAGAACACTGATATTATAACCCTTCACTAGGAATACATTTAACTATAAATACAAATAACCCAGCAATGGAACTGCCACCAACTGAAAATGCATTCAAACAGCATTTAAATATGTATTTTTTTAAATAACAAGTAGACAGTTCAACACTAATGGCTTTTTTATTTTAGACGCATATATCAACTGAAAATTTGGTATGCCAGTCACATACCATATATCAATTTTGAAGATCAAATAAATATGGATGAATGAATGAAAGTAGTATTTGGACCCCAATATTTTCCACACAAGATCCTGTGCCACACGAAATAAGAAACATTTCAGTTTTACGATGTTCTGATGCAAATTCTAACAACAAAAAATATAAATGTGTATCCCAGCCCTTAAAGTGTAAGAATGTAACTGCAAATTTTGCGGTAACAAAGACATAATAAAAACAAAAGAAACCTGAGATGACCCTTACTAAATTGTGTGCAATTAAAAAAATATAAGTATATAAAAATTCTACATTATGTGTACATTTATTTACATATTTATAATAACGTCTAAATACTAAGAACCGCTCTAGTATAAATTGAAAAAGGGCTCGTGGTGCGGCGCGACGACGACAATGCCCGGCAGTTTCTTTCAAGGCGTCGGTCCGGCCGCGACGCGGCGTTACTAAAATAATTGTACTTCAAAAATTATTACATATAGATAAAAAGCTGCGGTTTTTTTTTTAAACATCCTTATAGTTTCGGCTACATTTTATTCGCAGCATGTATAATCATTTTTTTTCAAAATAAAAAAGTTTCTCGCTTACTGAAAATTTCAATACAAAAAATATAAATTTTATATATGAATTATTTTTTTATACCAAAAAAAGATTATATTGAAAATTATATTGCCGCGGTTATCAGCGCATATGTATACCCTTAAAGCGAAAAAAAAGATCATTCGAATATGTGAAGTAGTTTCGGAGCTATTGGCAGTTTAATGATTGAAAGTAGTTTTTTTTTAATTCCGCATTTTTGCAAGATTTTTTGATTTTACAAAACTCGGTACCACTAAAAAAAGTCGTAATTGCCCATTTCGTATGTAGAATAACCTAACCAATGATTTCGGCAAGGTTTCATTTAGTTCTAAATCGATTTTTGTTTTTTCAAGAAGGAAGCGACTTTTACAGGCTTTTTTACTCTACTATAAGCAATCACTTAAAAGTCTTTTGTGATCTCAATTAAAATATAAAAACTACTTAAATGTTTAACTTTGTTAAATATCATGGGCCGTAAAAATATTATCGCCTTTATAATTGTAGGCAATATTACGTATTGTGATATATTGTTCTGTTTTAAATAATAATATATTATTTGTTTTATTTTCTAGGCTGATATTTTTCTTTGCTATAATGAAAAAGTGGAGTATGCACATATATTAAGATTCCTGTTTCTACGCCTATGATGTCCCATAGCGCCAAAACCATTGGACGGATCCCCCTTTTTTTGTCAAAACATTAAACTACCGTGTTAGGACCACAACATATAAAAAATTAGGACAAATCACCGAAACCACTTTTCAATGCTTTGTGTGCAGGATCCTTTAAGGATCAATTAAGTTGGCCTCCCCCACTAAAAATTTTTAGATTTTAATAACGCAACGTAAATGCACCCCTTATACACTTGTGCACCACTAATAAAACAATTTGCAACATGTACGAGAAACTAATTAAGAAAATGTGTGGGAGGGCGAACTTTATACCAGCCCCCCCTCACTAATTTTTTTAACTATAGTAGAATATTGTGTAACTTTATATGCACCATTATGTACCACCCTAATTTTGCTTTGCATCCCTAGAGTTGAGGAGAAAAACACCATTAGAAATCTTAGGTTAGCTTCTCCTACTAAATGTTTTAAATCTTTTTAGTGAAATATTATTTAATTGGCTGTGCACTATTATACTGCCGTCCCATGCAAAAACCCCGTATCTCCAATTTTTTTTAAAAATGAGATATTGCCTTATACCGGTTCTTTATATGGTTTACTACTGTTTTACATAGCAAAAACCCCGTTTTTGTTCATTTTTCCCAATTTTATAAGATAAAATAGATTCCCCGTATGTGACATAATTTTACCTAATGCTAAATTAAAACCCCGTATTAACTGATTTTTAAGTAAAATCCCCGTATTATACAAGCAAATACGGGCTTTTAGCGAAGCAGATTGGTTTGACGGGGTTTTTGCTTAGCATAAGTGATGTGGCGCTTGGTGGTGATTTGTTTCGACCTGTAACGCGGTGTTTTATCTAAGTAAAGTTATTAGTTATTATGCGGCGCTCTTATGATTTAAAGGTTTTGTATTTTGATGATGATTTAATTTAGTTATTTGCTATTAGTTTGTTAATAAATTGTTTAATTCTTGTGATATTGTGCTCTGATTAATACATTCTTTTAATTAAAAGGTAAGTTATTACAAAATAAGTTAAGTAATAAATTTTCTGTTTTAATACTATTAAATCGATGAAGTATCGAACCGCGCAAAACCACGTAGGTACCTGCCAAAAATTAAAATTTGTAGATAAAAAATAATCTAAATTATAATACAAAAAAAAATACAAGATAATGAACTTTAGACACCATGACGTGATGTGGAGAGTTTATTATTTCTGTAGAAACGAACTGACGTTGTCACAGGTCAAAATTTATTATAAATTAAGTTAATAATATTGATATTTTATTTAAATTAGTATTTTATTTTTGGCACACTTGCTAGATATTTTTAATAGAAGTATTCCGGGTAATGACATTTTTTTATAAAAAACTCTAAAGGTACTTAATGATTTTAAATGAAATTCTTGTGTGCAGTTTATATTATTATTTTGTTTTAGAAATGGGTTCCAAAAGAGCAAAACTAATGGTGGCTTTAGCTCAAAAGGAAAGCTATAAAAATATACCAATATGCACTGAAGATAATGTTGAAATTGGAGCTTTAGAAACATTCAATAATTATGTCGACTCTGGTGATACTTCGATTTTTGGTACGTGCAATGAATAGTTTTAACCCCTGTTTCTCAAGAGGTACTAAATACTGATGGTTCCTTCCTAGAAATATCTACAACTACTTGTGATGGTTTTCGCCTTGAGCAGGACGAAAATGAAAAAACTAAAGTTATTTTATATCAAAATGTACCTTATGGCGAATTGAGTGAATCTTCTGACTCAATGCTACTAGAAAATTTGAATGGTGATACTAAATTTTTAAAATAAAAAAATATATTTTATTCAAGAATTTTTAGAATTGAATTCTGTATCCAACGAAAAAAATATAGAGCTAATTGAGGAGACTAACTTGGAAATAAGATCTGTAAGCAAAAATAACCTAGAGGATGGTAATATTTAAAAATAAGGAACATAGGGGTTAATTTATCTAAAAAATATCACCATTTGTAGATAAAGAACAGGGGTGCGAAAAATTAGATGCTGTATCCGAAGAACAAAGTGTTGAAATATCTGAGCAGACTGATGACTTGACAATGGAATCTTTAAACAGAAACAACGTAGAGGCTGAAGGTAACATTTAAAAGTAAAGAACAATAGGGACATTTTAACTAAAAAAAATAATCTTATTTGCAGATACAGAACAGGGGTTCGAAACATCCATTGATGACACAGTGTCCAATCACTCCAATCTAACTGCAGCCCAGAAGGTAGAGCGTTTTACAAAAAAAGGAACTGTAAGGAAACGGAAGACTTTTTCTTCCTCACTAGCCACAAGAAAACAAGAAAAGTATGAACAGGTGAAGTTTATACATAACGTTCGTCAGCCATGCGATAAGTGCAAAAAGAAATGCCATGACAAAATTCCGGAAAATAGAAGAGAAGAAATAAATAAAATGTACTGGGGTTTAAACTGGTTAGAGAAAAAAACATACGTTTTAAATTGCCTTACTAGAACTGAAATTAAACGACGGCGTTCGGGCGACCCAGTGATAAAAAATAATAGCTTTAAGTACTTTTTTAAGAACTCAGAAGGTGAGAGACAAAATGTTTGTAAAACGTTTTTCCTTTCAACCTTGGGCTATAAAAAACAAACGACTGGCCTATTTATAGTTTTGTAAAGCAAGATGTGTTTAAAAATCGTGATATTGCACCAAAAAAAGATAACCGTGGAAGGCATGCGAAGCCTGCTAAGATTGCTACAGACGACATTGAACGACACATTGCACAATTCAACCCCACTATCTCACACTATCGCAGGGAACATGCCCCAAGCCGTTTGTATCTTCCGAGTGATATATCTATTAATTTAATGCATAAAGACTACATTGACAAAAATCCCAAAAATAAATGTTCTTATGAAGTTTATAGAAAGGTAGTAAAATTCAAAAATATTTCTTTTGCGAATTTGGGCCATGAGGAGTGTGAGAGTTGTGAGGGGTTTAAGTTACACAACGCGACCCATTCTGTAGAAAATTTAATTGAGTCCTGCGAAAAGTGTCAAAGTTGGAGTCAACATATTAACAAAGCAAAGCTTTCAAGGGAATTATATAGAAAAGATGCTGAAGAAATACCTGATCAAAATACAATTAAAGTTTCTGCTGACTTGGAAAAAGTAATCATGCTTCCACGCATAGATATGTTCAAAAAAGTGATTTTTACACAAAGAATTGTTGCTTACAATGAAAGTTTTGTGCCGTTGGGTAAGTCAAAACTTAGTAAACCATATGCAGCCTTGTGGCATGAAGGTATATCTGGGAGATCAAAAGAAGATTTAATAAGCACCTTTTACGCTTTTTTTTTACATAACCGTGATGCTGAACACTTTGTTTTTTGGCTGGATAATTGTTCTTCTCAGAACAAAAACTGGTCGTTTTTATCGTTCTTGGTGTACATAATAAATTCTAACAAGTTGGTGGCAAACGACATTGTTATTAATTACTTTGAACCTGGCCATTCATTCATGTCCGCCGACAGCTTCCACCACCAGGTGGAACTGTCTCTTAAAAGAATGAAAAAGGTTTATGATTTTTCCGACTTCATGGAGGCTGTAAAAAAATCTAATTCTGGACGCGTAGATGTTAAAGAGATAGCATTTTCTGATTTTCGTGAAAGATTTCTCTTCACAAGCTAAATTAAAAAAAGTGACTCCACGGATTTATCTTTCCCAGATTTCAAAAATTCTAGTAGAGAAAGGTTCTTTTACTTTAAAAGTACAGACTGATTATAATGAAGAGCTAAAAGAACTAGACTTTTTGCAACTAAAAGTAATTAAAAATGGCTTTGGTCATGAACCCGATCCTAAACAAGCTCCATGTGGTATTTCGAAAGCCAAAAAAGAAAATATTTTAAAAAACTTAAGTGAAGTTATACCGGAAAATCGTCAGGACTTCTGGAAAAATATTTCTGTATGTGCAGATTAGGATTTAATTTTAATTTACGTTGTCACTTTTGTGTTAATTTTAATTTTGTAATGTTTTTTATTTAATGTTTGTTTCTTCAATGCTAAAATTGCTTATTTAAAATAAACGTGTTACCAGTTTACTTAGTAATAACCCCGTAAATACAAATTTAACGACTTACGGGGTTTTCACTAAGCAAAATAACCAACTTTTGAAAATTGTAAAACTCGTAAATCCACTTTTGGGTATAAGCAATTAATTTAAATGATTTTTTTTAAATATTCTTGTTAAGAACCCTTAAAAACCATATTAGAGTAAATTTTAGGCATTTAGAATATTTGATAACTAAAGGGCAAAAGAAAATATGTTAAAACGCGGTTTTCTCAAAATCATGTTGTCTGGAGATACGGGGGTCTTTCATAGGACGGCAGTATACACCACCCATGGTTTGTTTTGCACCCCTGGAATTCAGGACAAAACACCCTTAGAAAAATTTAGTTAACCTCCCACTAAATGTTTAAACTCTTTTAGTGAAATATTATGTAACTTGATATGCACTATTATGGATTATTCTTAGTTTGTTTTGCACTCCTAAATCCTCTTGCAAAAAATTAAATTTTTGTTAAACTTTGTTAGTGGAATATATGTAGAATAACTTGTCTTGTACCATTATACTAATTCTTTAAGTTTTAATGACGCAATATAAATACATTCTGTATTAGAAACGAAAACAGATCATCGTGAAGCCTGCGAAGGTAGCCAGCACAAAACAATTTCAGAATCAGTCCAAAGATTGACAGATAAACACTTTATTTTATTCCCGTAAATTTGTATTGTATTCCTCTAATTATTTTCCGACTAAAATCGCACCACAAAGTTATAGCATAGGCAACGTTATGACCTTTAACGAACTTATTCTAGATTTGGAACAAATCACATACCTACACGACAATACATTCTTTTATTTGAATATAGAACTCGTAAGTATAAACAGACATGTGCAATAATTTTTAAGAATAGCATCGCAAAAAGCGTGTATTTCATTTTTTTCTATTGGATTATTTTAAAAAAATAGTTTCCATTAATTTTGACGTCTTTTAAATATGGACACTTTTGAAAGAAATTATTCTCTTCAAAATTTAAATCGTCGGGCAATTTTACTTAACCATATTTTTGGCATCATGACTTTCGCGATTACTATAATTGCATAATATATTATATTATATTTCACCAAAAAAGTTTTAAAAAATTTAGTCGGGGCTGACTTAATGGTACATAATAGTGCATATCAAGTTACATAATACGTTACTAAAAAAGTTTTAAAAACATTACTGTGGGGGAGCTAACTTTAGTTTTTTAAAAGCGTTTTTCTCCTGAACCCTAGGGGTGCAAAACAAACTAAGGGTGGTGATAATGGTGCATATTAAGTTGCACAATTCTACTAAAAAATTTCAAAAAAATTAATGAGGGGGACTGGCATTAAGTTGCCCCCCCACACATTTTCTTAATGAGTAGTTTCTCGTACGACATTCTTTTATTTTGCGTTATTAAAACTTAAAGTTTTAATGGGAGTGCCAACTTAATTGATCTTAAATTTAACTCGACTCAAAATTATTTATTACATCATTTAACTTAATTACAATAAAATGATTAAATTTTACTGAAAACAAAACCATTCCCTCTTACTTAAACCTTAACCACAAAAGAAAAATAAAATTTTGAAAAAGCAAAGAGTTTTCATAGACGTTTTTCAAAATGATGACCCCCCGTATGCAAAATTGGCACATTTCCTTTATTCTTTTAATAGCTTTCAAAAGAATCATACGTCTTTGCAAATTTCATAAAGTTAAATCGATTGCCGCACGTAACTCCCCTACATTTATATACATTTCTATAGATTAGCGTCTACCAAAAATGACATACGAGACCCAAACTCTAAAGCGTCCTTCTTGAACCCTCTTAAAAAATAAATGATTTTATGTAGGCCAGTTTCCACATGTTAATTGGAGACAAAAAAAATATTACAAAATTTTTAATTTTGACCCTGTTTTTAAGAACATTATTTTAGAAAGCCCATGTGATTCCTAATAAATGTTAAAAATAGTATAGAGGGTCTCCCATCTAAAAAAATAAATTAGCATGTATAACTTTTTGATTTGACCACGTATGCATATTCTGAAAGCGGAACTACGAAAAAAGTTATATATGGAACTGTTGTCGCATTTACAATAAGGTATCATATAGCTGGCATCTGAAAATGTAGCATTTTTAAAAACGGCCTGTATTTCAAAAACCAAAAGGGCTATGGAAATTTTGCAGGCATCATTTTTAAAATACGCAGCAAAAGTGTCGAAAATGGGGTACCCTGTACAAATAAGCAAATTACCAAAATTGTATTTAATGTTTTATAATGGGATTAGCAGTCTTATAGTAATAGTTTTTCTTTACCTTTCTCGTTCGCTAAAGAAATTATTGTTTTCGGTGAATTTTTTTTTTCATATGATATCGAAAATGTGATATGGTATTTAGATGTTCCAATGAGCTGAAAGAAGTTTAATGAAAAATTATTAACCTTAAGGGCATTTTTGTATAATTCCGGAAGTTAAAAAAATGATCCCCAGCAGACGCTTAAAAAAACAGTGTTCTGGAAAAAGAGGACGGATGGCAACCCTAACTATAGTGTATGTGCTCTTTTTTCACTATATATAATTATTGAAGAAGATTAAACTTTACTTACAATATGATTATTTTCTTGTACACCTTCGAAATGTGTAGTTGCAGCTGGAAGGAAATCGTTACACTCTGAGTAATTGCTTAAATCAGAATAATTAATTTTCTCTTGTAAAGGAATATTGATTGAGTTTCTGGATGACATATCACTGAATTTTGTGTCTGAAATCTAATCAAAAAATGTTTTAATGAGTGGTCATTACCAAAATGGGCGTTTTTTTACCATATCTAAATCCGTGTCTGGGTTGTACGTAAGGTCCCTATCTGAATCGTCAGCAATTGATTCATCTGATTTCGTCGATCGATAGCTAAATATATCAGGTTCTAAAAACAAATATTTTTTATACGTAGGAGTTACTAGGAATATAATCATTTGTCCTTGCGAAAACTTACCTTTAAGTTCCTCACCCAGTTCATTAGCTAATAATTTAGCTTGGTACACTAATCTGTGGGTCCTATTTTTATAGGAAAACCTAGAAATAAAATACTCAGCTAAATGTAAAATAGTAATTAATCCACCTACAAATTCCTATTATATGTAGTCGCAATTGAACGCCGTAAACGATATATAAGGCTTCAAATTTTATAAATTCTACGTTTTTCTAAACTGGAATAACCGGAGAAATTTATTGTAACATTCTATTATTAGCTTTTTTTAATGGTTTATCAATTTCAACATTATTATTTAATGCGAGTTAGTTGCAGGTGCCAAATTAAAGATAAGAAGACGTTCTGCAAGATTACAATAAAATTTGGTAGTTCTCAATATGGCCTTAGCCACTTCCGGATTTACGGGAAATGGTCTTAACTTTTGGATTTTAATCGTATATTTTTTAGTGTTTTGATAAAAATGACATCACCTTACTTTTTGATAAATTACTTACTTCTTTGCATTTTTTAAGCATTCACGTATTCTGAGCGCCCTTTATATTAGTAAAAAATACCTACATAAAATGGCAAGGAGATTAAATAACTAACGTACGTAGGTACTTTGTCACCCAATTCATCTTTTTTGGTTTTTGGCAAAAGCCGTAAACATTTTTTCCTTCTTCTTGCTCCAACAAAACAAAAAAAAAATTTTGATGCCAACAAATAACTTATTACACCTTAAATCGTTTTCTTTTAACGATCTTCTGACTGTCCTGTTGGAAGCTACATGCTTTTTTTATTTTATTTTTCATTCTTAAGCCTGATTCAGTTAAAGTCTTTTACCTACTGCGCTGCCGTAGTTTTTGGAAAATAATGTTCTCAAATGAATATAAACAAACTACCGAAAGCAAACATGAGCCGCAGAACTAAAACAGTATTCTAAAGAAAGTGAATTCTGATAATGCACATTTGATATTTTTAACTGGAAGGAAAGGAAAGCATTTAATTAGATGAGGCTTAAGAATGAAAAATAAAGAAAACGATTTAAGGTGGAATAAATAAGTTGTTATCTGTTGGCATTATAATTATATTGTTTGTTTTGGTTAGCTATTTTGAAACCTTTTGGGGGCTAATACATAGTCAGTAGGTGATAAAAAATTCGGGATTTCTCTGCTCACACTGGAATCGGCTTAGAATATTTTAAGTTCATGGCATAATTGGCATTACCAATTATTAATTTCTAGTATTAGTTCGCCACTGTACATCAGATCATTGAGGTATTCGATATTTTTAATCACTATAAATACGCTTACTGCAAGGTATGATAATTGCTAACAAAATTTGCCGCTAAGAACAATTCAGGACGGTTTAGAACGAGAAAGTTGAAAAAATTATCATGGTTAAGTAAAATAAACGATATTTTTAAAACAAAGACAAATATCAAAATTTTGAGAAACTTTGTTTCTTAACAATATATAAATGATTAAAGTGAAGTAAAGAAATGAAACTTCAAAAGATTTGTACACCTTTGAATGTGAAGATCGGTGAGCCATTAATAAATTATTTCTAAAATAGGCAATAATTAGTACGCCATTGGACACCACAATACTTTAGTATTTTGTATATATTGAAAATAGACCAGGATAACGTAGGGTATATTAAAGAGTAGCCAAAAGATGCAAGATGTAATGTACCCGATGGTTTAGGTGCTTAAAAGTTGAAAAAATTGGAGCTTATGGAAAAAAATAGATATTTTTAAAACTAAAACAGGTATAAAAAAATTGAGAAATTACGTTTTTTTGCAGATAATTTATTAAAACGGCGCATCGAAATGAAATTAAAAACAATTTCTCAGAAAGTTACACACATTCTAAATTGAGATAAAAATCATGGACATTTTTAGCATGTCGTATAAAAAAATCTTGACAGTTGAAAATTTTTTAAAATAGCAGTTTTTTCTTACAGAAAGTCAATCTGTCAGCCCGTGAAAACCGAATGTCGATATTTAATCTGGTTCCAAAAATATCCAGCTTGAAAGTTAGGCGAAATATTTCTTGCTAGAAAGCAAGTGTCCAGCACTTTAGGTACATATAGGCCATTTATTAATTTTGTTTTTATTTATTTCCATAAAAAAATAACTTACGACGCTTATCATTTTCTTGTATAAAAACAGGTTCCAGAAAGTGGGTCTTTATCATGTCTTTTTTAACATTTAATTAGATAGACAGCTTTTTTGTTTTGCTATATGGGATAGGCGAATTTTCACCAGTTCATCCTTGCCTTAGACTTATTTGTAAAATTTGCACTTAAATAAGCGGTTTCTTCGATACTCATATGTCATTTTATTTTTAGATAATTTTGTTTTGTGGTAGTTTTCAATGCGATTAGCAGTTTTATAGTAATAGTTTATTAACCTTTTTAGTCCGCGAGAGAAAGTATTATTTTCGCTGAATTTTTTTTCAGATGACGACGATAATGTGAGGTATTTAGGAGATTTTTAAATTAAATTCTCGATTTCATAGTCTGTCTTCCAATTTTCAGAAAATTTTCAGGAAAAATACTGTTCGACCCTGCAATGAGCTGAAAGGAGTTTAATGAAAAACCATTAACCTTAAGGGCACTTTTTTTAAATGACACAATTTTTCTTAATCTTAAAATTTCAACGGGGTGTCCTATCAGTATGCGGTTTTCAAAATGTCGTACCCTATCGTTTTGTTATAAATATGTGATAATCAGAACTTTTGTAAAAAAAAAGAGTTTGGGAGTTTGAAATTTCCGAATCTTTATACCGTAACGTATTAAAATTTTCTCTTAGGTGTTTTAATGGCTTTATGGTATAGCTGCTTTCTCTCAAGATTTCAGTTAGATTTCATCGGGAGGACCGGAGTTCGAATCCCGGAAATAGCAAAACTTTTTTATGAATAAATTTAATTACAAGGTTTAAATTGATGTTAATTTTTTTGGTTTTACAATTATTTTTTAAATGTAGAAAATACCACAAATTATAAGAAAATACTTGAAAATACAAGAAACTACGTGAAAATACAAGAAGATACTAGCAAACATAAGAAAGTATTTCCAAAATAGAAAA
Source organism: Kuschelorhynchus macadamiae (assembly GCA_030620095.1). NCBI lineage: Eukaryota > Metazoa > Arthropoda > Insecta > Coleoptera > Curculionidae > Kuschelorhynchus > Kuschelorhynchus macadamiae. The sequence goes on along the minus strand of JAUTXW010005262.1, from coordinate 1,242,500 downwards.
ATTAAAGAAAATAAAAAAATGGTACCATAGATTTATTTGTCAGTGAAAGGCTAATATAAAAAATACTCTAGTAAAGTAAAACTATTCCAATTTGTAAGTTTTTAGTTTAATAAAAATTAATTACGAGGTATAAAAACAATATTTGCACAATCTGTATAATTTAAAATAATATTTTCGTTATTTCATCAATTAGAGGAATATATAAAAACTCAATAAAAAAAAGGTAAAAGACAGGTACTTTGTTTTTGTAAGAAACAATTTCATAATATTTAATGTTATAAAAAAAAATCTATTTTAAAAATTCACCAATTTCCAAAACTGAGATAGGTATTAAAAATTCTTCAATATGCCTACAGTATTAGAATAACATTATTTGACCATTAGACAGTCTTGCATAATCAAAAGTATCCAATAAAAATATCTTTTCCTCCAGATATAAAATTAGGCACCATGCAATTATACTTATATTTCGACGTATACATACATATATGCAAAACGACAAACTCTCCTCAGTATTAATTCATCGATAGCAATTAGTTGCTTCCTACTTTGGAAACCGCGGCCGGAGGCAAATAATAACTAGATACTGTTAATATGTCTTACTTACCCTTTAACACTCTGGAATTTTTCCATTTCGATAATTAACAACACTGATCACTTCACTGTAATGTCTATAAAATATACGCAACTCTGGAGCTATCTCTTCCCGTCCTATAACACTGGAGAACTTCACTAAAATACGACACTTGCGCTAGCAGCAGTTAACAGTAATAGCACGCGGTCTAGAAAATGTCACTAAAATGTTGGCTATAGTAATAACACTCGTTCCACGGGCGATAATCAAAAGAGCTCTCTTTCTATGGACAAAACTAAAACACATACCAATACAGTAATACATATTACATATATTAATAGTAGTAATAATTATATAAACAAAGCAGTAGGAAGAATATGTGTTTTATACAACTAGCATAAAAATACAAAAGAGGCTGACTGAAATGAAATTTTTAAAATATAAAAATTAGATTTTTGATACTGATGATAACCCAACAAAACAAAACAAATGAATATACTTAAACAACATCTTGTACAACAAAAGGCTCTAATTACTTCTTAAACTTATTACCGCCGAGGCCCTTATTTTCTTTAACACAATTGGCAAGCGAATGCGGATTTTTTGATTTCGTGTTTGAAAGTCTCTTAGTGCTTCTTCCTGCTGTTTGGGCTCTTCTTCCACACATCAATGACTTTCTTCTTGGAATGGTAGTTGGCTGCACGGGTATTTCTTTGCCATGGCGCAAATTAGTTTGTCTCCTTACGCTACGAATACCACTATATTTAAAACAGTAGTATAAGCCGCTACTCAAATTATTGTCACTATTAGCATACTTGTTTTTATTATCGAGACATTTCTTTACAGCTGGATAAAAAGTAATAGGATCTTGATCAATCTTGTTTAAAATATCAGTGCAATAACTTTTCCATTCATTTTTAAGGAGTTCAATTTCCTGTGGCGATGGCATATTTTTAATAAATCCAGAATTTATGTCGATGTTGTAATTTTCATTGCTTTCCATTTCACTTTTGTTATACGAATTCTCTACAGTAATGGGATCCATCTCTTGATCGCTGACACTACACTGTAATGGTAAAAACATTTCCCTGTTAGCGCATTGTCCACTCGCTACTTCATATAACTGAAGCTTTGTATTTAAAGTTAAAGTATTAATGCTAAAATTTAAATTATACTTGAGCAATACAGCAGTTTGATGTTTGCAATGTTTTCCGTTGAACCCAACAGGACAAGTACATTTTCCGGTAAGCATATCCACTAAGAAAGTAGTTGTATTGTTGCTGCTGCTACGGACGGTATATTCGAATTTATTTATTTCATGAATCTCATTTTCATTTACATTTTTACTAGATGTAACATATCGATTTAAAATGCTTTTTGTGGTTCGGCACAGAATCAAGTCCAAAAGACGTTGCTTGTAGTAGCTCTCAAAATTTTTCAAAATAAAATCAATCAATTGGGTCAAGTTGAAAGCCTTCGTCCTATCTAGAGCTATATCTTTTAATAAACGAAAAGTAACTTCGGTATAGTTATTTGTATTAGTGCCTCTTAACAGCAGATTGTTTCTATATACCATACACCACATTTCCTTTTTTTTAAATAAATTTTCAACATACTTCTCAAATAATGGATATTTGCAACTATCTTGAAACATGTTTACAGCATCTTCAAGTGATTCCTCGTCATTTGCCAATAAAATGTTGCGAAATAATTTATATGTGGCCTGTTGGTCTTCTTTTATAATACCATGACTTCCAGTTTGAATCCATTTCCATGTAGCTTTAAGAACATGAAAAGTACATTATAAAAAATGGGAATTAGGCCAATGTTTACGCAAAACATTAATTTCTGTTAAGTCGTCATCTGTTAAAATACAGTTAGGTGAAATTTTGACAGGCATTATTTCTATGAGCTTGCGAACAGCAGTATCAAACAGTTCGGATTTTAGACTGGTTGATATAATGGAGCCTATAGGTAATCCTCCTGCTGGGGTTTGAATAATGAAAAAATAGATCTTATGATTTTGGACGTCACAGTTTCCAGAAGAGTCCACTAACATTATCTCGTTCGCAGTAGCTAGTTTCAAAGCTCTTTGCATCAAGGGAGTGCATAGAGCGACCGCATAGTCATTTTCTATTCTCGTAATGCCATAAAGTACTCCATCATTTTCATGGGCTTCCTTTAAATTTATTTCGAGTTGTTTTAACATACCCTCTCCACTTTTTTCACCAAACTTCTCCGTAAAATGTTTTCTCCATAATGTTTGTATATCAGTTTTGGTTGGAAAAATACTTCTATCAGAGACCAAACTAGTATAATCATCTCCTAGAGAATCCATCATCGATGCACAGTAGCTATGGTATGCAGATCCAGCTGAATGTCCTCGTTGGAATAGATCAAATATTTTTGATTTAGCTTCCTCTCCCATTGGTCTTTCTCGTAGTGCTTCTATACACGTAAGCCTGTGATTATGTGCATGCTTTAACTCTATAATACATGGCCATTCGGAAAGTAAGGTATCGTTCAAACTTGTTTTTGACCCAGGAATATATCTTTTTATAGTGACAATTAATTGTGCAGGACAGTTGATATTTCTGCTTTTTTTCGTAGAATTGGTAGATCTGGTATTTCTGTGGCATCTGTAAAACCTCTTAAAAATATTTCTCGTTTGTTTATTTTGTGTTTGCTTTTTAGTTTCTTTTATAGTCCATGTTTCTTTTGTAATATGCTGTAATTCAGTCATCCATGCCTATAAAAAATAGTCCAGTGTAGTTACAATGAATGCCCTTATGAACCTTAGCAAAAAATAGCGTTCATAACTCTTGTGAAACGTGAGAAAGAAAAGTTTACCACAAGTCTCAAAACTGTATCAAGAAATTACACTAGGCAAGGCATAAGTAATATTATAATTTTCTATAGAAACCTTCAAAAATAGTTATAAAAAAGTACCTGGTACTTTTTAAAAGGACAAATTTATTTGGTGCTTCGTGTATTTTGATTTTGTGAAAATGTTAATGCAATAAGTGTAAGAGAAGCGATTTTTGGTTGTCTTTTGTCCCCCTCGATAAAATTGTAAACGTTTTTTGGCAATTATACAAATTACAGTATTTTTTTCTGAAAAAAGTGACTGAAAGTTTTATCACGCCTTAAACCTGGAAATAAAGTTTGTCCGGTGGATCTTTACACATACGTCATCAATCGATGACAATATCTACGACGTGCCTTGAAAACATAGAAATTGTCTTGCGTATGACAGAAAAAAGATAAAACATAAAATATTGTCATCTGGGCTTGAATTCGTTTTAAGGGGCTAGATTAATATGCAAACATGTTAGACAAAGATAGCAAGATAGCCAACCATCATGGAGTAGTTCAAATCGCCTATTTTAAGAATTTGTTTAAAAGTCATATTGTTTTTTAGACGCATATTTGCAAAAAAAATGTATGCAAGAAAGATAATCTTTCTTGCATACCTTTTATTTATCAAAAAAATTACGTGCCTTTACTTTTGTTTTCAAAAAATATCCGCGTATTCAGTTTAAATGAATTTGTTAATATTTATTTAAAAGTCATATTGTTTTTTAGTCGCATATTTGCATAAAAAACTTGGTTTTAGACTAGACCCTTAATAAATGCTAAAATAATGCTTTCTAAAAAATTATGACTATAAATTTATAGCCGCACTGCTAATTTTTGGTTAAAATGCAAAATGAGTATTAAAATTGAAATCTATACCCTAAATAACCCGTAAAATGACATACAACTCGACTTTTTAAGAAATATCAAATTTCAACCCCCTCTTTTTTCTACCCTCCAATAATAAAGATGTTAGGTATACATTTAATAAAACTTATTCATGTAACTAATAACTGTATTTTCAGGAGTCCAAAAAACACATGAAATTTTACTATTTTAATGAAATTTAAATTTTTATCTTTTACCCCGTTTACCCCCAACCCCTATTTTTTGTTAAAATATCAGAGATACTTAACCATTGAAATCTGTAAATCCGAAAATCTAAAAAAAGACATATTACTTGATTATTTTCGAAAAAAATGCATTTTTTTACAAATTAACCCCCATTTCACCCCCTCCCCCTTAATGAATTTATTTCAAAAACAATCCGAACCAATGTTTTCTGAACTATATCCTGTATATAAAATTTCAAGTCGATAGCTCAACTCTTTCAAAAGTTATCGCGTAACTAACAGACAGACCGACCGACAACCGACGACAATTTTTTTTTCGCCAAAATCTTTTTTTTACGTTTTTAAGACATTTAAACAAAAAAAATTTGAATTTTTTTTTGCCGATACTATACTTCCCCATCCTGGGGGGATGTGGAAGTAATTAAGGTAAATTTTAAGCATTTCCGTGAATATGTACCGCACTAAAGTCACGGACGCGCCGAAACACTTTACACGCCTGTTACGAATACAACCTCTATTTTGACTCTTTCATCTGTCATCCATTAATTTGATTATGAATGATGACGTAAGCAATGCTGATGACGCATGGATAAAGAACCAACGGACAAACTGTATAAAATATCAGCAATTTAGGTTCATATAATTAAATATGCAGATGCGACAATAAAAAAATATTTATTTTTCTGCCATAGGAATGTGGTGAAATTCCTTATAATATTTTACACATTTGCCATAATTGATTAAAGGGTAGGTATTCTAGCTATAAAACTCTAAACTCAACGAATTTTTGCAAAAATCGTGAAAAGTTAAATACATCTAAATAGAATTAAATACTTTTAAATAAAAATAAATAGGTGTATTTATATTTATTTATAAATAAGTGTATACGTACAGATTATGCCAAGTGACCTACCTCTTGGCCAAAATTATGCATTATTAGGTAGTCTTCAGAAAGACTTCTAAATAAAAGATGTATGTTAAAACATTGCCAGTTGTTGTAAACTTGGAATTTGTTGCAAAATAGACAATAAATGTTGCGGCAAGACGCCACTAGACCCTATTGCAAGTATGATTTTATAAGATCGCGATGGTACGTTGAATCTACTGGTTTTGGTTGTTAAATGATATCTAAGTACATATACCTACGTATATTAAGTAAAGTACCTACTTACCTCAACTTCAGCTTTGTCTTTTAATTGAAGCCTAATAATTTTGTCACTAATTATTTTACTATTGAACGAATTGGGAAGTTTTTCCCTGTCCATATTTATATTTTCTGACAACAGTATTTAATCAAAACTGAAATAAATACGCCTAACCAAACTAATCAAACGAAATTTCCAGAAAGCGTGCTGTTGTGCAATATGCTCTCTAGAACGCGTGGTATTACTGTTAAGACTTCGGGAAGATTCGAATTTTAACGAAGTTTCTAGCCCGCGTGCTGTTACTGTAAATGCGAGCGGGATAAAGCAACACTCCTACAAGACAAGGTGTTGGATAAAGTCACTGTAGCACGAATCAATCACTCCCATGGCCCGGCCCTCTAGGCGTAAAATAAAAATGCCAATATAAATATATTCTTAATATTCAAACATGATTGGTAATGACTTTGGACTGTGAACTAGGAAGATTCATTTTAAGATCAAAAAAACATTCTTACTTATCAGTAGTTTTGTGAAAAATAGGCCATACAGTTGATGGTTGGTGGAAACCGTAGCCTTAGAGTAAGGGTATTTTAACAGTGGGGAGACAACGCAATGTTGATTACGGCTAGTTTTTTGTTAGCCGTAAAAAAGTTTTCTTTCGTTTCCACGAACGCATTTGCCTTCTTTGATGCAAAGAACTTATCGGCACTGGCAAATTATTTTAGGAATAAAATTGTTCGTTTCTAAGAACGCGTTCGGTTTCTTCTTTAATGCAAAGAACTTGTCGGCACTGGCAAATTATTTTAGAAATAAAATTGTTTTTTTATATGTGCTGATATTTTCAATAAGCCCTGTTGCCACTTTTTGAGCAAAATTGTGACCCATTATTTTACTGCAAAGATGATTTAACAATTATTGCACTTGCATTTTTGGAAAGTTTATTCCTTTGAGTTTTTGCAACAGTTATATTAAATTAATTATGTAAATGAGTTATTGTTCCTTCAATCTGGATGGTACTATATTTAAGCTTTTGTAATTATATTTAAAAGCGAATATTTTTTTATTTGCTAAGGATGGTTTTGAGTATCTTAATGGCTTAGCGCTCGCCACGCGTAGCTCTATTCTTAACATTAAGTTAAGATTTTTACAATAGAAATAGAATATCGGGAGTAGGACTTTCTTAATGGAAATTTCCTCCTCTTTAATAACCCCATTTTAAACCTCTTAAATAGGTATACAGTTTTCAGTTCTTTGAAAAAAAAACTCTTTTTTCTTTCCCTGAATAATAGAAGAAAAAATTGACACCGTTTGGGTTTGTGAATAACATTAGGTACGTGGTATGCACAAACGGATGAAAATTTCATTAATATCCAGTAAACAATGTTTTAGTTTTGACTACCACAACTATAATGGGATTTGTATTTAAGATATTGGCATGAGTATAGTAGGATTTTTTCAGTTATGCTGTGACGTAACGGTAACGACAGCATAAAAAGAACGTATTTTTTAGCGGTTAAAGGGTAATTAACGTTTCGAAATGCCACATTTAAGGATTTGTCAATATGACAAGTTTCAGTTGAAATAAGCCAAGACATGACTTTGTTTAGTAAATTTACTGTTACAAGGATGCAAAACATGACGTCACTGCATATCTGAAAAAATTCTACTATAGCACATTCCTAATGTTTTTTTCAACATTGTCTGCCTGCCTGTATGTACATATTATTTTGTAAGCTACTACAGAAAAACCTCTAAAGATTGGTAAATTTATCAATTTTTTCTTGTTTAGTGTATTTTAAATGCCTTGCTTCCTTTATGAAAAGTAAAATATAATAAATTAAGTTATTTTTATTAGAAAAAATATATACTCAATATGTTATTAATCACTTTTTAACATCTGTAATTTTAAAAAATTACTTTTATATCCGGTAACTCATAAACAAATTATTATTGGCATAAAGGAGTTTAAGATAAAATGCTATCACGGCACAAAGATAGATAGCCCTTTTTGTGAAAGATCAATTTTTCTTAAATAAAAAATGAACCGCCTTCAAAAAACTAAAAAGTTAAAAATAATTCATACAAAAAATATAATTTCAGCTATACAGTGTGGAAAAAATTCCATAGAATACCCTTAATAATTTGGTAGTCTTCAACTTCTTTATGAAAAACGCTCGAACACATCAACTTAGTTTTTCACTTTTCTACATTTTGGCACAATTAGTTTGCTTTTTTTATTGACATCTGTCAAAAATATGACATCGGCATTTTTTTTTAATGATAGTATATAGCGTGCGATACATCATTTAAAAGACCTTGTTTTTGTCTGTATGCACCTAAATTTTTGTGTGATTCTGTATGTTCGTTTCAAAATGGCGGCCGTTCAATTATGAAAAAAATCTTAAATTGTCTCCCGCTAGAAAGCGGAATTTCTGGTTTATTAAAAAATGAATTTTCGAATACAACGCAATAACAGTAAAATCTCACTAATGTTCAACCTTACCAGTTGTCAAACTGACGTTAATTTTTGTTTCTGTTTGGTCTGTCTAAGCTTACTATGACCAAAACTACTATTGCGGCGCCGTTGGGTTATTGAATTGCGTTTTTCATCATGGTTTAAAAAAAAACAAGCTCAGGTCAAGAAACTTAATGTACGGACAGAAATTGACTGATAAAGCCTTAGTATGAAGATTGATTGTTTTTTTTTCTGACAAAACAAAAAAAGTTTATTATAGTGGGAGATAATTTATTTTCATACTAAGGCTTATTTATCATCCAATTCCTGTCCGTCGGCGCCGCAATAGTAGTTTTAGTAAGCTTAGACAAACCAAACAGAAACAAAAATTAACGCCAGTTTGACAACAGGTTATGTTAAACATTAGTGAGATTTTAATGTGTGCGTTGTATTCGAAAATTTCTTTTTTAATAAACCAAAAGTGCCGCTTTTTAGCGGGAGACAATTTAAGATTATTTTTATAATTGAACGGCCGCCATTTTGAAACGAACAGACAGAATCGCACAAAAATGTAGGTACATACAGAAATCGCGTACGTTACGTATACGTATATCGCACGCTATATACTATCATTTAAAAAAAATGTCGATGACGTCATATTTTTGACAAATGACAATAAAAAAACAAACTAATTCTGCCAAAATTTAGAAAAGTAAAAAGCTAAATCGACGTATTCGAGCGTTTTTCATAAAAGTTGAAGACTACCAAATTATTAAGGGTATTCCATACTTTTTTTCCACACTGTATATACATCGCCGCCAGGCCGCCCGTTCCGAGTTTTGAAGAAACAAAATATACATTTTTCTCTATTAGAAATGATTGATTTGGCGTCGACTTCAAAAATCAGATCGGCGGCCTGGCGGCGATGTATAGCTGAAATTTTGCAGCAACAAATAATATTTTTGGTTTTAATTATTTTCGACTTTTTAGTTTATTTATTTCCTTGAAGGCGGTTTATTTTTTATTAAAAAAAATATTTTGTACTTTTTAGTAACTTTTTATTTTTATTATCACACAGTATAGTAAATTTTGTGATATAAAAACCAAAGAAATGTCCTTGACAGAATGTCGCTAAACTTGTACAGACCGTGTTTTTTTAAAGTTTTATGTATGTTATACTGGGTGAATATTTTTTAATCACCCTGTATACAGAAAGCTAACAAAGGTATATACGCACATTGTATCCCCGAAATTGAATTATTTGACCTCAAAAACATAAAATAACATGCAACACTTTTTTTTCTCCCGCCCTCCTGCTACCCTTAAAGGTTGCATGTTGAAAAATCAATAACTACTTATTTTCCAAATTTTTACCCTTAATTGTTCTTTTTACCGCCTATCACGTTTTTTAATCAACCTTTTTACAAAAAGGTAACAAAGGTATATACGCATATTGTATCCCCGAACCTAACCTAACCTCAAAAACTTATAAAATGACATGCAACATCATATTTTAAATTTTACTCATCCTCCCCCGCTCCTGCTATCCGTAAGGTTGGATGGTTGCATGTGACAAAATAAATACGAGTGGACCTAAAATTTTGGTGATATAATGAAAGTGTATTTTACTACATATTTTCCAAACATTTGCAATTTTTTACCCTTTTTCGTCTTTTTTAACCTTTATCATATTTTTAATCACCCTGTATACAGGCTAACAAAGGTCTATTGTATCCCCGAAAATAAATTGTTTAACCCTAAAAACTTATAAAATTACATGCAACATTATATTTTATATTTTACTCATCCCCCCTCTCCCACTACCCTTAAGGGGGAGGGTTTCATGTGACCTAAAATCTTGAGGATATAATGAAACTGTATTTTCCAAACATTTCCAATTTTCGTCCCTTTTCCCACTTTTTGCCCCCTCTTATCCCTTTCATCCCCTCCTTTTTTTTTCACTGAACCAAACATCTTTAAAACGACATTATGATAACAATTCGTAGTACAAAAAAATTGGAACATTAAAATCGGTAAAGGCTTTCTCGAGAAATCGGCGATTATTTTCTAAAAATTGTAATTTTTAACTAATGAACCCCTTTTTTACCCCCCCCCCCCTTAGGAAGTTCGTAGCACCAAAAAAGGGTCCATTTATTGGTATGTTACATAAGAACTGTTAAAAAATTGAAGTTATTAGTGGAATTGTTTAGTGTAGAAAATTTTTTTTCAATACGCGAGTGACATATGACATAAGAGGTGGTACGATTTTCACTCTCTGAATAAATGTATATTTTCTTAATGTGAATATATTCTTGTACATATATGAGTTTTTTAATATTGTCCAAATTTACTGGCTTCTGAAAACGAAAAATTAAACTCGGTTAATTGTTTGTTTTCCTGAAACCAATTTTACAGTATTTTAAAATTGAAAGCCTTAAGAAAAAATGCTAATTTTACATATTGAAAACTCAAATGCGTTAGGAGAAGCGGCAGCCTAAATGCAAGGGCGAGCTTCTTGCTATTTCGCGAATAACACATGTTTTTCGGCATTTGGGCTTTGGTAAAACCATTTGTAAAAACGTAGGGGGGTATTTTTTATGAATACAGTACTTGTCTTTCACGAGGGTACTTCCATCATAGAAAATTTTCTGCTTCATCATATATTTTAGCCATAAAATAGAACATCGTTAGTCCGTCCTAACATATTCCTTTAAGGAATATTATTAATAATGCCAATTGCTTAATAATATATTTAAAAAATGTATCAATATTAAAAAAACACAAACAAACGACAATTCCCCACATAACAACGAAGTGGACAGAGAGCAAAATAAATTAAAACGCAACGTATACCACTTGCAATACTATTGGCAACACCGGTTGGAGGTAAGTAAAACAGTTACATTTGTCAATTTATATACAGCGGAAGCTAGTTTGCAACTGTCTACATGGAGCCCATTTGATATTTTGTATTGGTCGCATTTTTTGTATATTTAAAAAGAACAAATATATTACCCCTCTTTTGATGCCTCGATTAGAAAGGTATTATCGGATATTTTAAAACAAAATACACTCACATAAATTGTTCCCTAATGGTGGAGGCTTGGGCGTCTGTCGCGTATGTGGAGACGACTAAGATAAACATGCATATATATATATATATATATATATATATATATATATATATATATATATATATATATATATATATATATATATATATATATATATATATATATATATATATATATATATATATATATATATATATATATATATATATATATATATATATATATATATATATATATATATATATATATATAATATATATATATATATATATATATATATATATATATATATATATATATACATATATCGGTATATCGTACCGCATAAACCCTGCTTGCTAGTAAAGGGTTTTTTTGACACTCGCCCAACATAAAAGTCATGTTTATCAACTCTGGAGTACTCAAACTCATTGTTACTTAACAATTTCTCGGCTTATCGTCAAAAAGCAATGGTAATTGATGCCAATTCTCTGACACTTTGCGGTTTTGACAAGAATGTCAATCTTTCTTTTCATTTATGATTATATCATGGCCTCCTTATATAATAGGTAGTCAATTTAAGCAACATAAATACCAAAATTTACCCAAATGAGTAAATTTTGGTTTCACGGTTAATTTACTAAAAAACTGTTGGTTAGAGAGATATCAAATAGGTTATTTTCTGAAAGCTGGCGATGTTATCTTTAATATGACAGTAAAATATATGGGGTGTTCCATTTAAAAAAATTCAATCCAAGGTAAATTTGCAAAACTTGACCACCCTGTATAACAGTGAATAATTTTGAACGACTTACAAGCGATTATTGTAAACCTAGATACAATACATTTTATAGAATATTTGGTTTTGCCATACCTGCTTCAATTGTTTTCAAAAAATGGCCGGAATATAACCCTTTTTTCCACTTTAACCTCCCATTCCCTTGGTATAAATTTTAGACCCAACAAACCTCATATCAAAATGATCGTAACGAATAGGAGAATCAACTAAAATAATAATATACCGGGTGTCCCATTTAAAAAAACACAAGTTTGGTTCACCACGAACTTTTCAGACAACCCTGTATAATGGGTATAATTTTAAAACACAGCGTTCTTGACTATCAATCATATCCCAAAAATGTTTTTTCAAATTCCTCTCCGTTTGCCCACAATCGTCCACCCCATCTTGGTTGCACCACCCTGTATATATGTATAAATATATGTATAAATATATATATATATATATATATATATATATATATATGTTTTTTCATTCCGGGTGTACATCCGTTCACTACTGTCGTTCTGAAAAGAACAGTTTTGCTGACGTTTCGCCAAAATCACATTTGGCATTTTCGAAGCTTTCTTTTTCGCGTCCGAACAGAGACTGAAGTGTTGGTGACTGCGACGCTGCCTTTTATACCCCCACTCGGGGCCGAAGGTTATATCTGCGCAGGCGTTGGTCGTTATTTATGTTTTCCGGATGGTGCTGTTGTTGTTGCGCTAATTGCGCTTGAGTTTTTGCGATTTTAGATTTGTCTATTATTGTCTTCCATACTGTTGGTAGTTTTAATGATTCGTCCCTTTTATTTAAATCGCCTTGCTTTTCAATTTCTATGGCTTCTCGGATTATTCTGGTCTTATAATGTTCTATATTGGCAATCTCCCTACACCCATCGAAATTTATTTTATGGCCGGTTTCCTGATGATGTAGGAATAAAGCTGAGGTTGTTTGTTTATTTCTGATGCTGAGTTTATGCTCTTCCACTCTTGCTGATATTCGCCTGTTAGTTTGCCCTACGTACAACTTTTCACAGTCCTGGCACGGAATACTATACACTCCGTGGTTTTCCAGTTTGATTTTATCTTTTGGGTTTCCGAGTAGTTTACCTATAGTTGTTTGTGGCTTGTGTATTGTTTGTATGTTGTGTTTCCTCAGAATTCTTCCGATTCTGTCTGTTGTGCCTTTTACATATGGTAAGACTACTCGTTGCTTTCCCGGTTCATATTTTTTGTTGTTCGTTGTTCGGGAAACTTGTGCATTAATAGCTTTCTCTATGGTGCGATTTGTGTAGCCATTTTTCTTTAAAGCACTAGATATTACCTTAAGTTCGTTTTGTCTCGTTTGTGTTTCAGTTAGTCGCACGGATCTAGATATTAGAGTATTTGCCACAGCTTGAATTTGTGCTGGGTGATGATGTGATTTTGCATTTAAATATCTGTCTGTATGTGTTGGTTTTCTATACACGGTGTATTCGAAATGTCCGTTATGTAGTTTTGTGACCAAAACATCTAAAAATGGTAGTTTGTTGTTTTCCTCTAACTCTAGAGTAAATTGTATTCTGGGGTGGATTGAATTTACGTGAGTCAGAAATTTTTCGAGCTCTGCATGACCATGTTGCCATATAATAAATATGTCATCCACATAACGAATCCATAATTTGGGTTTTAAACTTGCTTTCTCAAGAGCTTCTTTCTCGAAGTATATCATAAATAAATTCGCGACTACTGGTGATAGCGAGGACCCCATTGGAGCACCATCCATTTGTTTATACATTTGCCCGTTGAAAGAAAAATAAGTATTTTTGAGGCAATGCTCCGAGAGTTCTATTATATGTGCCTGGAAATCCTCGTTCATGGCAATCTTGTCCAATGCTTCGTCGATGGGAATACTGGGATATAACGATTTGACATCTAGGCTTGCTATGATGTCGTTTTTTTCAAGGACGATATCTCGTATAATTCGAGTGAAATGCTCCGAGTTTTTTACAAATGAATCAGCTTTTTCTACAGTTGGTTGCATAATTTCAGAAAGGTATTTCTCCAGTTTTTGTAGCGGCGAATTAACAGCACTAACAATAGGTCTGATAGGCGCGCCTGGTTTGTGTATTTTTGGTAAACCATAGAGTTTAGGACATCTGCTCGACTTTTCCCGTGGTATGATTTTTTGTTGAATTTCGGGGTTTATTGGTGAACTTTTTATTTTATTTTTAGTTGTTTTTTTCTAGGTACGTTGTCGGGTCGCTTGGAACAGGCCTATAACAATTGTCTTGTAGGATATGCTGCATTTTTTGTACGTAATCTTGAGTATTCATAACCACAGTTGCGTTTCCTTTATCTGCTGGAAGGATTGTGATGTTTTTATTTTTTCGGAGGTTAAAAAATACACAAACCAGGCGCGCCTATCAGACCTATTGCTAGTGCTGTTAATTCGCCGCTACAGAAACTGGAGAAATACCTTTCTGAAATTATGCAACCAACTGTAGAAAAAGCTGATTCATTTGTAAAAAACTCGGAGCATTTCACTCGAATTATACGAGATATCGTCCTTGAAAAAAACGACATCATAGCAAGCCTAGATGTCAAATCGTTATATCCCAGTATTCCCATCGACGAAGCATTGGACAAGATTGCCATGAACGAGGATTTCCAGGCACATATAATAGAACTCTCGGAGCATTGCCTCAAAAATACTTATTTTTCTTTCAACGGGCAAATGTATAAACAAATGGATGGTGCTCCAATGGGGTCCTCGCTATCACCAGTAGTCGCGAATTTATTTATGATATACTTCGAGAAAGAAGCTCTTGAGAAAGCAAGTTTAAATCCCAAATTATGGATTCGTTATGTGGATGACATATTTATTATATGGCAACATGGTCATGCAGAGCTCGAAAAATTTCTGACTCACGTAAATTCAATCCACCCCAGAATACAATTTACTCTAGAGTTAGAGGAAAACAACAAACTACCATTTTTAGATGTTTTGGTCACAAAACTACATAACGGACATTTCGAATACACCGTGTATAGAAAACCAACACATACAGACAGATATTTAAATGCAAAATCACATCATCACCCAGCACAAATTCAAGCTGTGGCAAATACTCTAATATCTAGATCCGTGCGACTAACTGAAACACAAACGAGACAAAACGAACTTAAGGTAATATCTAGTGCTTTAAAGAAAAATGGCTACACAAATCGCACCATAGAGAAAGCTATTAATGCACAAGTTTCCCGAACAACGAACAACAAAAAATATGAACCGGGAAAGCAACGAGTAGTCTTACCATATGTAAAAGGCACAACAGACAGAATCGGAAGAATTCTGAGGAAACACAACATACAAACAATACACAAGCCACAAACAACTATAGGTAAACTACTCGGAAACCCAAAAGATAAAATCAAACTGGAAAACCACGGAGTGCATAGTATTCCGTGCCAGGACTGTGAAAAGTTGTACGTAGGGCAAACTAACAGGCGAATATCAGCAAGAGTGGAAGAGCATAAACTCAGCATCAGAAATAAACAAACAACCTCAGCTTTATTCCTACATCATCAGGAAACCGGCCATAAAATAAATTTCGATGGGTGTAGGGAGATTGCCAATATAGAACATTATAAGACCAGAATAATCCGAGAAGCCATAGAAATTGAAAAGCAAGGCGATTTAAATAAAAGGGACGAATCATTAAAACTACCAACAGTATGGAAGACAATAATAGACAAATCTAAAATCGCAAAAACTCAAGCGCAATTAGCGCAACAACAACAGCACCATCCGGAAAACATAAATAACGACCAACGCCTGCGCAGATATAACCTTCGGCTCCGAGTGGGGGTATAAAAGGCAGCGTCGCAGTCACCAACACTTCAGTCTCTATTCGGACGCGAGAAAGAAAGCTTCGAAAATGCCAAATGTGATTTTGGCGAAACGTCAGCAAAACTGTTCTTTTCAGAACGACAGTAGTGAACGGATGTACACCCGGAATGAAAACACATTGTATTTTTCCATCCGTGATATATATATATATATATATATATATATATATATATATATATATATATATATATATATATATATATATATATATAATATATATATATATATATATGTAAATATTTATATATATATATATATATATATATATATATATATATATATATATATATATATATATATATATATATATATATATATATATACATTTATATATATATATATATATATACATACAGACGTTTCTGAAGAATGGGTGAATGGATCTTTATAAAACTTTGCTTACCAGCATAAATGACATTGGCCTAGCGTTTTAAAATATTTTCAGGCTTACAGTGTTGCCGCTTCTACCCAAAACAGGTGGCAACATCGCTATTTTAAATAAAATGACCTTAATTTTTTTACTTTTTCTGAAACTACACGTATTTTTGAGCAACTTTTCTAAATACTTCACTATACCTATCTGTAGCCGTTTTCCAGGAATTAATTTATTTGAATTTTTTTTATCGAAAACTAGACTTCATATAAATCCGAATTTCTTCCAACTCTAAAGCAATTTTAATCGGAAATTTGGGCTAAGGTTAAATAATATCTTTAGTTATTTGATTTTTTTGTCATATCTTGGTTGAAGCATACATGGTGCTCCAGAAATAAATGTATGTTGGTAACTTGTAAAACCGCGAGAAAATCCGATTTTTTTAAATGGGTCACCCTGTATATCAATAATAATTTGAGAAGCTGATAAAAGTAGCTTTCTAATAATGTATACTTTTCCTATACCTAACTCTTCACGTTTTTTATTTATAAGCTTTTATTCTAATAACGGGTCATTTTCAATGGATTCTAATAGTAGTGTGCCATAAAAATAATTGTTGTGAGATGCCACACACACACAGTTGAAATGGAAGTGAATAATATTTACTCGAATACAGTTATAATGAATTTATTCATTCTGCATGGTAGGTGTAATAAGATTATCGAGAGAAACGTATCCAGATTTCCCACAAATGAATATAAGAAAACCACCGAGAAACTTGCCCAGACCGATGACTTCTAATGAAGAAAATGAAATTAACGTTTTGGCATACTTTTGCACATACCCTCACTCCTCCATGCGTGGCGCAGAAGAAAATTTGGGCGTTACATTTTCATGAATACAAAGAATTTCAAAAAAGCATAATATGCACGACTACAAGTTCACCGAAATCCAAGCACTTAAACCTCAAGATTTTCCGCAAAGAGACACGTACACAGGAAGATCCTCTTTTTTTAAGAAAAATTATATGGACCGATGAGCCAAATTTTCGAGAGAAGGCATTTTTAATCGACGGAATCGTCACTGTTGGGCCAATAAAAATCCGCACGCTACAAGAGAGGGACGATTTCAAGAAAAATTTAGTTTTAATTTCTTCTGTTTGCTAAAGGATAATCAAATTAGGTATTTGATTTACGATGAACAACTCACTTCCTGAAAATACTTAGATATTCTATCACAAGTGGTCGAGGAGTTTACAGATGGTCTTGCACTAGAAGATTACCGAAGCTGTTGGTACCAACTTGACGGGGCTCCAGCACATTGTACGGCGGAAGTGACTGCAGAGCTAGATCGAAATTTCGATGACCGATGGTTTAGACGCCTAGGACCGTGGAATTGGCCCCCAACGTCGCCTGACATATATATATATATATATATATATATATATATATATATATATATATATATGTGATTTTTACTCCTTCACGGATGGAAAAATACAATGTGTTTTCATTCCGGGTGTACATCCGTTCACTACTGTCGTTCTGAAAAGAACAGTTTTGCTGACGTTTCACCAAAATCACATTTGGCATTTTCGAAGCTTTCTTTCTCGCGTCCGAATAGAGACTGAAGTGTTAGTGACTGCGACGCTTCCTTTTATACACCCACTAGGGGCCGAAGGTTATATCTGCGCAGGCGTTGGTCGTTATTTATGTTTTCCGGATGGTTTTGCGATTTTAGATTTGTCGATTATTGTCTTCCATACTGTTGGTAGTTTTAATGATTCGTCCCTTTTATTCAAATCACCTTGTTTTTCAATTTCTATGGCTTCTCGGATTATTCTGGTCTTATAACGTGCTATATTAGCAATCTCCCTACACTCATCGAAATTTATTTTATGGCCGGTTTCCTGATGATGTAGGAATAAAGCTGAGGTTGTTTGTTTATTTCTGATGCTGAGTTTATGCTCTTCCACTCTTGCTGATATTCGCCTGTTAGTTTGCCCTACGTACAACTTTTCACAGTCCTGGCACGGAATACTGTACAGGGTTGTCCAACGAAGGGTAAACACCTTTAATTTCTTTATTTCACAAGATATTGAAAAATGGTAAAAACAAAAGTTGTAGGGATTTTAGAGAGGAATAAGGATAATTTATGATAAAAACAATTGAACATCAAATAAAAAAATTACGCGAAAAAATTATGGTTATTTTGCTTATTTTAAATGGAACACCCTGTATATTATTGCATTTTTGGATTCTCCCGAAAATTCTAAACACTTTTTATATAAGATATTACACCTTTAAACCTAATAGTTTCGGAGCTATGAACAGTTGAAAATCAGTATTTTGGCTAATTTGCATTATTGTAAAACCTATCTAATGAAATAGGTACCATGAGTATACGAAAGTTGGTACTTCAGCTTGTACCATAGTAAGCACCACTATTAATTAAAGTGGCCAAGACGCCGATTTTTACTTGTTTTTAGCTTAAAAACATATGAATTTAGGAATAACGAAGTGGCAACATATCTGCAATAACTAAACGAGTAGATATTAAATAACGACGGAACAATATTTATTATAAACCAAATCTATAATAACTTAACGAATATGTATTAAATAACGACGGAACAATATGTATTATAAACAAAATCTATAATAACTAAACAAATAGGTATCAAAGAACAAGGAAACAAAACTTATATAGCTTCAGCGGCTAAGCACATTTGCATGCGTTCTATAAAGTTTTTTTGAGTGTTACGTAACATTTCGTTGTTAACGGCTCTAAAGGCCTCTTGTATTCTCTCCTTCATTTCGTTTGGACCTTCACAAGGCGTAGCATTTACAAAATTGTCGACGAATCCCCATAAAAAGTAATCCAAAGGACTGAGGTCCGGAGACCTAGGGGGCCATAGAATCGGTCCTTCGGCTTCATTATTTACGTACCATGGATTCCCCCTATTACCTATCCAATTCGATCCATGACGTTCAGTTAAAAAGTATGTGACATCACGTGTGGCATGCGGTGGGGCCCCATCATGTTGAAACCACATATTGTTTCTAACTTGAATGTTCACATTTTTTAATAAAATCGGCAGTGACTCCCTTAAAAAGTTTAAATATATGTTACCAGTTAAATTACCCTGGAAAAAATATGGTCCAATAACATAATCGTTTACAATGCCACCCCACACGTTCACGGACCATCTTCCTTGTTTCATAATTTCCCCTCTCCAATTAGGATTTTGTAGACTGTAGTACCTTATATTATGTCGGTTCATAGTACGGTCACTCCTAAACGTAGACTCATCTGTGAATAACACATTTCTAAAAAAGTCAGGGTTTTGGTAAGTTTTCTCTATAGCCCAAGAACAAAAATCTACTCTTTTTTCTATATCTCCAGGTAGTAACTTTTGGTGATATGAAATACGATAGGGATGGACTTTGTGATTTTGTAAAATTCTCTTCACAGATGTGTAAGACATACCAAGTGCTTCGCTCCGAGAATTGGTACTTTGAATTGGATTTTCATAAATGGAAAGCAGAACTCTTAGCTGATTTTCCTCATTGAGAACAGGCTTGTTAACAACGACTCTCTTCTTATAATCCACGTTTCCGGTCTCGCGGAATCTAACTCCTAATTTTTTTAATGTTCTTAAACTTGGTTGTCGTCTATCGGGATATCTGTCCAGATACTCTCGTTTGGACGGTCTTAACTGATAACCATTCCTCGCCAATATATTTAATAAATCTATCATTTCGGCTTTGGAATAACGTGTGACGTTTCTGTTCATCTTTAACAACTAACAACTTCACTAAAATAATATTCTTTAAAAAGTAAACTACGGAAAGTTTGACAAATCTTTGATTAACTTGTTGCCCGGCAACCAAACGACAGTATTTGCACAGGTATCTCGATAGACGATAACCAAGTTTAAACACGTTAAAGAAATTAGGAGTTAGATTCTGCAGCGAGCCCGGGAATGCGGATTATAAGAAGAGAGTTGTTAACAAGCCTTTTTTTAATGAGGAAAATCAGCCACGAGTTTTTTTTTGAAACATATATTTTGTTTATAATAAATATTGTTCCGTCGTTATTTAATATCTACTCGTTTAGTTATTGCAGATATGTTGCCACTTCGTTATTCCTAAATTCATATGTTTTTAAGCTAAAAACAAGTAAAAATCGGCCTCTTGGCCACTTTAATTAATAGTGGTGCTTACTATGGTACAAGCTGAAGTACCAACTTTCGTATACTCATGGTACCTATTTCATTAGATAGGTTTTACAATAATGCAAATTAGCCAAAATACTGATTTTCAACTGTTCATAGCTCCGAAACTATTAGGTTTAAAGGTGTAATATCTTATATAACAAGTGTTTAGAATTTTCGGGAGAATCCAAAAATGCAATAATATACAGGGTGTTCCATTTAAAATAAGCAAAATAACCATAATTTTTTCGCGTAATTTTTTTATTTGATGTTTGTTTTTATCATAAATTATCCTTATTCCTCTCTAAAATCCCTACAACTTTTGTTTTTACCATTTTTCAATATCTTGTAAAATAAAGAAATTATAAAGGTGTTTATCCTTCGTTGGACAACCCTGTACACTCCGTGGTTTTCCAGTTTGATTTTATCTTTTGGGTTTCCGAGTAATTTACCTATAGTTGTTTGTGACTTGTGTATTGTTTGTATGTTGTGTTTCCTCAGAATTCTTCCGATTCTGTCTGTTGTGCCTTTTACATATGGTAAGACTACTCGTTGCTTTCCTGGTTCATATTTTTTGTTGTTCGTTGTTCGGGAAACCTGTGCATTAATAGCTTTCTCTATGGAGCGATTTGTGTAGCCATTTTTCTTTAAAGCACTAGATATTACCTTAAGTTCGTTTTGTCTCGTCTGTGTTTCAGTTAGTCGCACGGATCTAGATATTAGAGTATTTGCCACAGCTTGAATTTGTGCTGGGTGATGATTTGATTTTGCATTTAAATAGAGTTAGAGGAAAACAACAAACTACCATTTTTAGATGTTTTGGTCACAAAACTGCATAACGGACATTTCGAATACACCGTGTATAGAAAACCAGCACATACAGACAGATATTATATATATATATATATATATATATATATATATATATATATATATATATATATATATATATATATATATATATATATATATATATATATATATATATATATATATATATATCGGTGCTTCTATGAGCGTAGTTACACACTTTCGAAATATGGTAATAGAATCTATAGTATAATGTTAATAAAAATACAAGTTTAAAAACAGGACTATTACTGAATCTCTTAAGGGACGCTTACTAAACGACGCCCATGGCTGCCTGATCTGTTTTTTATTGTTAACTAATTATTTGTCATATGTTGGTAGATTAATTTCAGTGCGCGAGAATAAAATTACATTTGGAATGTTTTTCGACTGAAATTTATTTTATAGTCTATTATTACAAACATTTTTAACAACACAAAATAAATAACGATATTAAAACGAGGCAAGAACCAGAACACATAAGTCATAAACTGACATGTTCTCACATAAGTCATAAACTGACTTATAAGTTCTGGGTCTTGCCCCAGTTTGTAATTTTTTATCTTCCTGCGTAATGATCTAAGCGAAAACTTCGTAAAATAATAATGTTACGTAATTTGTACATAAAATAAATACCTATTTAGTTGATCCTACCTAAATACTATAATATACGCTATTACGTCTACAAATGCTGCAAACCTAAACCGAAGCTTAAACTAAGTACAAAGTTTAAATAAAATCTATATTGTGCATTTTTTTGGAACAAGCTGAGCAGGTGGAAGAGTTTGAATTAAATGTATACATTTTATGTTTATTAATATAATTTAAGTGATATATACATTTGCAGCATTTATACCCCAATTTTTTGCTTGTTATATATATTATATAAGTATTTATAAAATGTTTATATTTTGGTTTAAATTTAAATCAGACTTAATATTTTTTTAAATTCCAATAGTTTTTCATCAACATGATAAACTATTGCAGCTTAGTTAATATTTGTGAAATTATGTTTAATTTAGGGGCAGATTTTTCATTACTACATTTACTCTCTCAGAAATAGACATTGCCAAATATTTCTCATTATGATCAGTTGTTTTAAGCTTTTTTTTCACAAGGCCGAATGTTATTATATCTTCTTGGTATCGACTTCTTTTTAATTGCTGTTCTTTTTATTGCTCTTTTCTTTAATTTGGTTTCAGGACGAAGAAAATATTACATAAGGAACCTTTTTAAAATTTGTTACACCTTTTTTCTGTGGTGTCTTTAACCGAAGACTGGCTAAAAGTACTATCTTTAATTTCTTCCATACTTTCTAAATTAGCTGAAAGGTCGATCCATTTACAACTACTTTCTAACCCTCATATTCAGAATATTAGGGTCATCATCAATTTCTTTGGTTGATAGTAGGTTGTGCATTATTTTCATTTACTAACTAAAAGCTGGATTATAGCTGATATTTCTCAGGTTCAATTTCAATTACCTGTAAGGCTTCTATTATTTGACCTCCTGATTCATAGTCGTTGATGTTTAAAGATACCATATCTGCATTTTTTGCCAAATAGGAAGGTAAAATTGCAATTACTTGAATTGTTTCTGACTTCTAATCTTCCGGAGAGTCTTTAGCAGATGGTATATTATATACTATATCCAGTGATATAGTTTCTATCTTCTTTGTTGTCTTCATTGCCTATTTTAGTTATCTGATTAGCTTCAGCCTCAGTTAAGTTCAAATATATCTACATGTTCACATTTTGTCATTTCATCTTTTTATTTTCTTCAAATTCTAGCCAAATTGACAGTAATTTTTTGATTTTAACAAGAATTAACAAAATTTTGAAATGTTGCTATTCTTGTATTCCCCACAACTTTTCAATCCGTCCTTAAGAGGGTTAAATGTGAATACATCTGCAAGTATTCGTGCAGAATTAGGATAGAGAGCTACAAGTATTATCTGTAGAGATGTCCATAAGTCACTGAGCTTTTTTTCAAGGTGTGTTTTATGCCCGTTAAAAACAAAATTAGAAGAAAGTCCTTATTTAAATCCTTTCAGTATTCGTAAAATGTGTTGTCAATATATTCATAAAATATCTTTGTTTTCATCCATCAAGAGTCAGTTCGTGAAGAATCCTTATTATTTGACTATGGATTTTGATATTTTGCACAAAATAATTATTTTCCTTAAGATAAAAAGTGTGCCTACTTTAAGTTGCCATATATTTTTATTATTGCTTAAATATTGTTGTATAGTATCTAATTAGCTCTGTTTTTTGGGAATATAACTTTAAAAAATGTAATATAAAAAAATGTTAAAATATTAATATGCATAAAACGTATAAACATTTATAATAAATATTAAATTTGTATTAATATTATAGAACAATTTAACATGGATAAATGATACAAATATTTCTGAAATTTCCTCTATTTTTATAATGAGTGTAATTTTTGTAAAATCTCAGACTTAATTACCAAGATACCAAGTTCAATCTTGGTTTTATTAATAAACAATTTTATTTCATTTGCAGAAGGATACAAAGTAATATCTTGGATGTTTTTATATAGATATATATATACATATCTATTAGCAGTCTAAAAAAAGTAAATAAAATTATCTTACCTAGTTAAAAAATATTCTAAATACTGTTTAATTATATTATCAAATCGTTTACATTAAAATTGTTACTTGTTAAGCTATTTTTGAAATCAAGTAATTTACATTATTTAAAACATGTAGGTTAAAAAATGTATAACGGAAATAGGTTTTTGGTGAGAATATTATTATGATATAAAACTTACTCAAAATCCAGCATGGATCTTTTCCCTGTTACCCATAATATTAGAAAATTCCTTCCTTCTTCTTTCGAAAGTTTTAAGATTTGCATCAGAGTGACAATATGTTTGTAAAATGTTTATTAAGTACATCACTTTGTCCTGACGAAATCTTGCTTCCCGAAACTGCAAATATATTTTTATTATTAGGCAGAACATACTTTGATCTACGTTTGAGCAGGATGAACCAAAAGTGAACATAAATACAATAAAAAACTTAATTAAATTAATAAATTTAGTCCTTAATTTTGAGCCATCAGTACAATGAAAAGTAATTCATTTGCTTTATGATCCTTAATCTCATTAGATCGATGAACAGGATACATGAAATGAATTTAATGAATTAAAATCAACTATAACATTAATTTGAGGAGGGCAGGTTCATTGTTGTTATGAACATATTTAATTAATTTAATGCTTAAAATATCTAATTAATAACATTTTTCTTTAATTTATTGTAGGGAATCGTAATACTAATGTACTGTATTCATCTAATTAATGACATTTTTTTTGTTTATTTAATGTAATAAATCCGTATATTAATGTATTGTCTTCATCTGATTATAGAAATACATTAATACAATAAAACAACTTCATAATCTATTTAGTTGTACATAACGTTCACGAATAAGTCGATATTATTGGCAGCTCTGTTATCTCTGCAGCTACGATCTCGTTTAAATTGACTTTGTCGTATTTTTTAAGTAGATTAAAATGTTTAAAAGAG
Organism: Kuschelorhynchus macadamiae; assembly: GCA_030620095.1. NCBI lineage: Eukaryota > Metazoa > Arthropoda > Insecta > Coleoptera > Curculionidae > Kuschelorhynchus > Kuschelorhynchus macadamiae. Next base: position 1,217,675 of record JAUTXW010005262.1, on the reverse strand, counting down.
AAAAACAACTGAGTGTTAGGTTTTGGAGTTATTTGAAAAAATAATCTTTTTTTAATACCCTGTATATTTTTACGAATTTCGAAAGAGGATAATATTCTAAACAAGAAAATTAAATTAAAAATAAAAGAGTTATGGGTTCATAACTTCTTTACTTTTAATTTTATCATAATTATTTATTAAAACATTTTTGTTTGTTATTTGTAATTTGCAAAATGCTATTTTTGCAAATTACTCAAGAATCTCATGTTCAACTGTTTTTCTCATTTCAACGATTTAATCTACCTAATTAGAAAATACTACTGTAGTTTTTCATTTAAATAAGCTTGGAGCTACAGGGTTAACAGAATTACCAACATGCCGAATTATTTATGAAGAGTATCTTTTCCCATTATGCCAATAAAAAACAAGAATCTTCTTTCAGAAATTCTACGATCTCCCTGTTAATTTTTACAAGATTCTTTTTTTTTACTCTCATAATTTCATAGCCTATGAAGGTCGATTCACACTATGTATGTCAAAAAAACCGATCATATTATGGAAAAGGTTAATCTAATAAAAGAAGTTTTCAATATCTAAGATTTTTTATTGTATGAACTGATCTGTTAAATACTCGCACACAAAATATGTATTTTTACTCTTGGTATTATTGGCTGATTTAAACTTAAAAAAACAAATTTCAATAAAAGAATAAAACATTGGCTATTCAGGAAATTCGCGATGAAATACATAGATAATTTTGAAGCAAATATCTAAAGCTCCTAAAACGAAAAAGAACTGACTCCTTCGAGACTTTTATTGCAAACTTGGTTGTAGTCTTTTTTTTCACAACTTTGTTGGTTAGATATATATATATATATATATATATATATATATATATATATATATAGTAATATCATGACACTTAAAAAGCCATATATATATATATATATATATATATATATATATATATATATATATATATATATATATATATATATATATATATATATATATATATATATATATATATATATATATATATATATATATATATATATATATATATATATATATATATATATATATTATATATATATATATATATATATATATATATATATATATATATATATATATATATATACTTCATGTTAAATAAACCTATAAACATAATCTGGTCCTGGGTACCCTTAACTTCTAGAATTAATATTTAAATCATAAGTTTATCGAATTTTTCTTTCACACGGAATAGTTCCACGTCTTGAATTTAGAAATATTTTTATATCATACTTTCTTGCGTTAGATGTTTCTAAAATGGTACAAAATAATTGAGAGTTAACCACTTTTTCGTTTGAGTGATAGATAAAAATCTCGCCCGGCAGCGACTTCGAGGGATCGAAAAAGCATAGCATCCGATATTCGAGTGAGATAGGCATATCAAGGGAAGGGGCTTCGAGTGGTCCTTCTTGTCTTGTTAATGTTCGGTACTAATACTTAAAACAGTCTTACTTGTTGTGCGTGACCCGTGGGGGAACAAACGAACACTAGTTTTCCGAAATTCCTCTTCTCTTTGGACCGATTTCTAAATTCTTATTACTATTCCGGTCGATGGACCAATGTTTAGGCCAGTTCAATAATTGGACTGTATTATAAACTTTTTAATCTACGAAGAAAAGATAGAACGCATAATACAACGTTTTCACTTGAAAAATCTCGGCTCAAAAGAGGAAGAGGTACACTCAGCGTACAACGTTGTCAAATTTGTATGAATAATTTTGGCGTTAACAGTGTTATCAACCTGTGGAAGATTTAACTCTAAAGAATGATCGACGTTAAATTAATATGTTGTTTTTATTTCTTTTTATCACTCAAAAAGACAAAAAATATATTTAGTTTCTGGATTTGTGCCATTATGCAAGGTAAACGAAAAACTGGTTAACTGACATTTATTTTATACCGTGAGACATTTAACTCTAGAGAATAATGGACGTTAAACTAAATAAATTGTTTCTCTTTTTATATATCACTCAAAATAAACGAAAAACTAGTTAACTCTTAATTATTTTTTACCATTGTAGAAACATCTAATGCGAGACAGTATGATATCAAAATATTTCTAAATTCAAGACGTGTGAAAAGAAAAATTCGTTATGGGTACCCAGGACCAGATTATGTTTATAGGTTTATTTAACGTCAAGTAGGAACGAAATTTAAATTAAATGCTTATAGTTACCTTTAATATAAAATTTACTTACAGAAAACGGTTTCCATATAATTAAAGAATTCATAAATTTTGCCCAAAAAAAATTCAAATTAAGACCGCGTATTACTTTAGTTCGTTTTTCAGTTTTCTATTGTATTACAAACGAAACTCTGTTTCTTGTCAATTCGTATTAAGAGTAGGTTTAGGAAGGTCGCAAGCTTGAGAGCAGTGGCGAGCCTAGTTTCTTGTGGGCCACCCCGCAACACTTTTTTTGGGAGACCAATACTTGTCAAAGTTTGTAGTCTTTGACCTTTTGACAGAGTAATTAGTATAGCTAGTTTATAGATTAAGTCCTCTAAAGATAATATATAAGTTAACATTGTTTTCACGTATGCTAATAATATGGCAGGATCCCATGTGTGACTATATCTAGGTAGAGTACGTCTTAGGCTATGGACTCCTTTAAAAACCTTTTAATTCTAAAATATAAAGTTAATGAAGGCCCTAATATCTGAGAGAGCACTGCCCTATATGAATTTAAGGAACCAAAGGAAGTACCTTCTTTAAACCTCATTGTTAAAAATTCTAAAATTTCTGGAACTATGGTTACAAATAAATCTAAATTTTTTATTTTTCTAAAATACCACCATAGCTTAAGACCTGCGCTATACTGTAGTATAGTTGACTTGAAGCTAGGCAAATTTCTAACGAGTCATCCGGGACCTGCCCTGCTTTTAAGGCTTGCAGGATAAGACTCCTGCTACCAGAAAAGTCCACCGCCAAATTGGATGTGGCGCACAGTGTTGCGCTCAATGGACAAAATTAAAACCTACTTTTAACAAAATACACCAATTTTTGTTAAAAATAGTCTAACGACCTAAAATATGTCAAACATTTCAAATTCCAATGCATCTATAAAAAACTGTAGGGTTTAGAACTGATAAGAAAAATATTTCTGTGTCCGAGAATACATAAATATTTGTTTACTTGTAACAGTCTCACTTTAATTTTTCTGCAGTTATAAAGTGTTTTGCGACAGTGTCCAAATATGGATTTCAATTCTAGAGGTATGTACTATATTCCACTAGTAATACATAATTGATAATATTAAGAATTAGGCATTTACTTGTTTTTCTTTTATTGATTTAAAATTTTTGTCAAAAGTATGTTATATGGCATCTTTAATTAAACTTTTTAAAAAATGTTCTCAAAGACTACCCCTATTACTGTGCTTTAATATTCAACTTGTTTGTCATGACCCAATCTGCCCCCTTCTTAGTTATTATATTTTTTAGATGCCTCTTATGAGAGACCAAAAAGAATGTTATTTTAGGAATGGCTACTAAACAGTTCAAGTAATTAAGAAAGCGGTGTTTTTTTAAAAATGAAAACATTTTTAAATATAAAAGACGACATTTTAGAAGAAAATGAAAACTGTTTAGCAAAAGCATCTTTTTTGTTTAAAACTCGAGGATTTGTGGAAAAAGAACAGTCGATCTCGAAGTAGGGTAGAAAAAAATCGCGAGAAATGGCTTGATGGAGTCATGACTGTAACCTTTAAAAAAGAAGTTGCCGCTTTAACATCAGAAGCTAGCAGTTCAGGAGGACATAAAATGGTGGGCAGACCTAAGAAATCGTTCGAAGATTTGTCTTCAAAGAGCAAAGTAAGACGAGTCGAGCCTCTACTTAAATGCTATGCTATGGAAGAATTGTGTTTTGCGGCCGATAGATCAATGCAACTATCATCAGATAGTCAATGTTCCAGTCAAAATTTAGTCAGTAAAAGGTGCTTAACACCCTCATATGCTTTGGCACTTTTCTACGATATAGGCTCGTCTGTCCAAAATTACAATATTTTACGTTCTGTTGTTAACGCGCTTTATCCAGATTGTTTTCCGAGCTACCGTTCAATTGTACTAGTCAAAAATAAATATTTACCAGATAAAATTAATGTTACGGAAACCTCTGCTGAAGTTGACTTTCAAGAACTATCGCAAAAAACCACTGATAGCATTTTAAAAATTTACAATTTTAGTAGTGTTCAAGACTCCCACTTTAAACTTGTTTGTAAATGGGGTTTCGATGGCAGCTCGGGGCATAGTCTATATAAACAAAAATTTACGTCTGCAAAAGATACAGACGAATACATGTTTTTGACAGCAATGGTTCTACTACAATTACTCAACAGCCAAAAAAATGTAATTTGGAATAATCCAATATCCTCCTCTATATTTTCTGCCGACCGATTAAATTTATATTTGCAAAAGAAAATCGGGAGCTTGTTTTTAAAGAAGATGAGAAAATAAACAAGTTTGTAAAAGAGTTTAAAGAATATACGACCTTTTTCCAGGATAAAACTATTATTATTTCTTATGAAGTGTCGCCAATATTTTGTCAGAAACACACTCTACTGCAAAATGCATCATTTGAAGAGCCACCCCTAAGGAGATGAATGGCGATAAAGTGTTAGATAAACCTCTCATATTACAAAATTATCGTTTTGGTATATCAACAATGCACTGTTGGATACGATTTTTTAAATGTTTGTTACATATTGCATATCGTTTGCCAATTCGTGTCTGGCAAAAATGGGTCTAATAGTTGATAAACCTAAACCGGGATATGGCTCCACAAATGACGGCAATACGGCTAGGAGGTTTTTCCGAAATCCCGAGTTAAGCGCTGAAATAACGGGAATCGATAAAGGGTTAATTGAACATTTTCATTTAATCTTAGGAATATCGGCACCCGAATTTAAGGTTGATGTAACCAAATTTAGGGCTTTGCTGAACGAAAGCCGTATATAAAAATACTTGAGCCTTTATTATTGGTACTATATGCCCAGTTCTGTTCACAAGGTTTTGGTGCATGCATGTCATATAATCGATTTTTTTGAATTACCTATCGGCCAGCTCTCTGAAGACGCTCTAGAAGCTAGGTACAAGGAGTTCAGAAAAATCTGATTGTGTAACAGTCGCAAGACTTCAAGAACGGATACTAATACTGACATAATTAGAACTCTTTTACTGACTTCAGATCCAGAATTATCTTCATACAGACAATCTTCAAATAAAAATAAAAACGTTTTGTGTGATGACAAACTTAAGGAATATTTAATTATTAAAGAATCGCCGAACTCAAATTCAATTTTAGACCTGTCAAACGCCTTAAATAGCGACATCGAAAGTGATGAGTCTGAACTGTCTGACTAAATTTTGAGTGGATATTAGTTTTATAATAATTCTAGTTTTGAGTTTGACATTTCTATAACATTTTCAGTTTTTTTATTGTAAATCATAATTTACTATAGATTTTTGTCGTATAAATACATAAAGAGACTAAAGAGAATTAGATTAGTCATGGCAACTAACTAAAAATAATTTAATTTTTTATTTATTTAATTTTTAAAAGTAAGCCTGACTAAGTTAAAGCTGGTCTCATGTATAATATTAATAATTTCATTCTTATTCTTAAAAATCGAATTATAAAAATAGATATCATGTATGTACATATCTAAAGAGTACAGAAATATAAATTTATGTGATATTTGTACCTATGCAAAAATTATTTTCATTTCGCTTTTTGATATTTTAGTAAAATAGGGCTATTTTATTGACTTTTAGACAAAATACAACACGCTAAACTGTATTATATTAAACCCTTTCCGTTGTTAAGAAATCGTAAATAAAATTCTTTGTTTCCTTCCTTTATATTCTGAAGGAAAATATAGAAAATATCATGTCCAAAAAATATTGCAAATATTTTTTTATATCGCGTTTTTGTTGTTCTTTGATAATAAAAATATTAGATAAGCGTATATTTGAAAAGTTCGTTCAGAATGGATTTTGACCAATAACACCTATACCACGCAACACTGTGTAGCGTACCCCAGAAAGCCAGTGTTTAAAGTGTTAATTAAAAATGATTGCTTCACTGTCTAACACCGAGTAAACGAAAGGGTACCTCGGTTGGGAAGTCCATAGTGGAATGACAACAATTTCTTTAGCTTTGTCTTCTACAAATTTTTGTAAAACGGGAAGAATTATCGAAAACGGAGGAAACGCATAAAAATATTTATCACTCCAGTTTAATGTAAAGGCATCCACTCCTATGTCCTCTGGATCTCTCATCCTTGAAACAATTTCTTTGCATTTAGTATTATGTCTTGTAGAGAAAAGATCAATATCCGGTTTTCCAAATCTGGCTAATAGTTTCTTGAAAGCGGATCTATCCAACTCCTATTCTGTTTCTATTGATAATTTCATTCGAGATTCTGTATCAGCTTCGCTATTATCTGAGGATTTTCTATAAGTAGCAAATATATAGATATTTCCAGCTTCACAGCTTTGCCAAATTGCCCTCGATAAAAGATTAAGTCTTGGATATTGTACACTTCCCATTTTATTAATATGTGCAACTGCTGTGGTGTTATCCACTCGGCATAATATATTGCAGTTTGTCATGTCACTATCAAAACATTTTAATGCAAAAAATACGGCCTTTAGCTCTAAAAAATGTATTGGTAATTTTTTTATGATTCTGTCCAGAAACCGTGACGTTTATTACCATTTGCGCAGGCGCCCCATCCTATTTTACCTGCATCAGAAAATATTTCAAGTTGATAAGAATCTATCTTAATTGAATTTTTTACATCAGATATATTATTTAACCACCAATGGAAATCCGGTTTAAGAGTAGTTGGTGTAAGATCAAATAATGTGAGACCTCCAAAAATAATAATAATAATAAAAAAAAACTTGAGGCCTCTTGGTAAACAAAAATAATCTATTTAATATAAACCGAATTTAACTTACAACTAAAACAAACATAATGTTTAAATATAATAAAGATACTGAACGGACTTATGTACTACTTACATTAACTGAACGATTATTGACAATATTTGATTATCCTGTATAACCAGGCTGGCCGTCTTTTGTTGAGTTGTTTTAATAGTTATCTGTAATTAGGAGAAAAACAATATCTGAGCAACAAGTACTGACTAATTAAATAAGTCTGACTTTCTATGGTATTATTGGTTGTTTATTTAATAGTTATTGATTGTTTGTTAATAGTTTTTAATGATAACAATAATTAATAGTGGCCATAATACTGAACGACAGTATGTGGGCATGAACGACAATGCCTAATATTCCGAACGACAGGAATATGAAAACGACACTGAACGACAGCGTCTTATTAACACGTACGACTGTGTTTTAATATCTGAACGACAGATAGTAAGGCCTGATAATTTAATGTGTGACTCAGAGTCCCCATTGACTATCTACTAGTAAATAATTAAATAAAACATAAAGCAAATTTCAATTAAATAATATACAAATGCAAAGGTCAATACGTTTTGCCCGTGAGCAGACTCACCTAAATGTGTACAACCACAAATACCACCACAAAAGTCACAAGAACTGCAAATCAATATCTTTGCACCGCTTTTGAACAAAACAGAAATCACACGTACTCTCTGCAACGCACCATGCAAAAGTGACGACGTAATTCTTTCTAAATGCCGCCACCTGTGCGAGTAATCCTCTTATCTTAATGGTATTTTAAAATAACAACGTGTGATTCATGTTTCCTTCAGAGTTAGACACGTATTTAATTTTTATGAAAGAGTGTTTGTTAAGAAGAAAATAATTCTTACAGTCGGCCATCCTGCAGATATCTCGTCTCGAGGTATCCTTATTTGATTAGGGCATCATCGGAAGAATCCGAAGACAATGGTACCCCATCTTCTCCGCTGTCACTATCTGTTTCGTCTGAGATGCCACCAGGGATAGACCATGGACGCATCTGATCAACGGCAACTGTGTTTTTGTAATGTGATGATCTCCTAGTTCTTCGCGAACCAGACATGTCCTCAACAATAAACCTATCGTTTGGTAATATTTTCTTTATTATCATGGGCCCACTATAAAGCGGTGCTAGCTTCTTGCTGGTGCCTGTTGAAGGGTTTTGTTTCATTATTGCAACTAGTTGTCCTTCTTTATAAATACGTGGTTTCTTCCTTTTCTTGTCAAATTGTTGTTTCTGTTTTCTTTGTGCGATTTGAATTTTATTAGAAGCATCTTCCCTTGCTGCTATCAGGTTTTCAAGTAATCTAGGTATCTGTTGTACTTCATCTCTCAAAGGTGCATCGGAACCTTGACGTGGAGTGTAACCAAACATTAGCTGGCTTGGTGTTTTTCCAGTCGATTTATTGGGGACATTATTTATTGCGAATTGCACTTTTCGAACTTGCTCATCCCAAAGCTCTTCTTCTAACACAGATGGTAATAGTGCCGCAAGAACAGTATTGTTTAAACGCTCGACTTGTCCATTGGCTCGAGGAGTAGCCACAGCATTTTTGATATGACGTATATTGTTTTGTTTACAAAAATTGTCAAATGACTTGGACGTAAATGAACTGCCCTGGTCTGAAATTAATATTTTGGGGGTTCCATACGTCGCAAAAATATCTTTGAAATAATCAATTACGTATTTTGTCTTCGTAGATTTGGCAGGCCGCAAGAAAACGAATTTTGTGAAGGCGTCAACTCCCACAATAAGATAAGCATTATTTCGTTTTGACTTTGGAAACGGTCCAAGATGGTCAACATGAAATGTGTTTAGAGGTACCGCTCCTTTAGGTATGGAATGTAGGAAACCTTCTTTCTTACCACTATTTCTTTTATGATATAAGCAAGGTATACAACAGCTAATATAGTTTTCTACATAGGCACGCATCCGCGGGAACCAATAACTTTCGCATAATTTATGCAAGGTCTTCTCCACTCCAAAATGACCCAAATCGTCATGCGCTGTCTTAATCACACGCTGTCTCATACCCCTTGGTACCAACCATAGTAATCCTTTAGCCGTTATACGATATACTCGATTTTCTCTCAGACAATAGTTTTTGTAAATGTGCTTTTCGTACTCTGATGTTGGAGGCTTGGATAATATTTCATGAATTTCTCGAACTTTGTCATCTGTTAATTGTCCAGATAACACCCAATCGGCTTCTTCAATGTGTAAAATGACTTCGTGACTAGCGTCATTAGTAGTATTTCGACTCAAAGCATCGACATGATGCATCCTGTTCCCTGGTCGATATTGTACCTCAAAGGTAAACTCTTGTAGTTCGAGCCACCATCTAGCAATACGGGGTATTAGTTGTTTCTTTTTGCTTGCAGCTTTGATTGAATTACAATCTGTCACAACAACGAATGAGATTCCTAATAGATATGAGCGAAATTTTCTTAAAGCCTCTACAATTGCTAGGGTTTCCAACTCATACGAGTGATATTTTTTTTCTGCTTCGTTGGTCTGTCGGCTATAATATGCTACTGGATGTAATCTTCCGTCAGTCTGCTTTTGAAGTAAAATGCCGGCTAACCCTAACTGACTGGCATCGGTATGTACTTCGGTCGGTAAATCATGGCTAAACAAACTTAAAACTGGTCTTGTCGATAAAACTGATTTTAATTTTTGGAACGCATTCTCTTGGTCTTCCCCCCATTTCCACGTTGTGTTCTTCTTGACTAACCTGGTCAGTGGGCAAGCTATCGAAGCGTAATTGCGCACAAAGTGACGAAAATAGCCCGTTAGTCCTAAAAATTGTCTAACTTGATGCACGGAGTTTGGAGTTGGGAAATGTTCAGCCGCTTTTATCTTATCAGTTCCTGGCCTTACTTTACCTTTTTCAATATCGTAGCCCAAGTAGGTTACAGTGGATTTAAGAAAAGAACATTTTTTTAGATTTAGAGTAAGTCCTTCTTCCCTAAATATTTGTAAGACCTTTTTCAGAACTGCTAATGCTTCAGGTATCGTTGGCGCGAACAAAAGCACGTCATCTAAGTAAAGAGCGGAATTTTCGCGAACAGGTCTTAAAATTTTGGTCATTAATCGTTGAAATACCCTTGGTGCATTTGACAATCCAAAAGGGACCCGATTATATTCGTATTGCCCTTCCGGTGTCACAAATGCTGTAAGACGTTTGGAAGACTCCTCTATCGGTACTTGATGGTAACCGGATCGTAAATCAAGGCTTATAAAATAATTCCCTCCTTGCAGTTTGTCAATTTGATCATCAATGCGGGGTAAAGGATGGCTATCTTTAATGGTTAAGGAGTTAAGCTTTCTATAGTCAATGCAGAGGCGTTGTTCGCCATCTTTCTTTTTCACTAGCAAGACGGGAGAAGAATATTCAGAATCAGATTCTCGAACCACCCCATTAAGTAAGAGATCCTCCACTATGCCTTTGACTATATTTTGTTCGGTCCTGGACATTCGATAAGGTCTATGAGAAAATGGCGTGTTATCCTTCAGATTAATTTGTAACTTGGCTGACTTAGCACAACCTAAGTCACCAGTGCTTAAAGCAAAGCAGTCTCTATATTCGTTTAATAACGTTGTTAGTTGTTGTTTAGTTTCTTGATCTACATCACCTATTATTATCTGTTCTTCGGGTAAGTTTTGTTGAATCTTCTCTTGGATCGTGGAAATTTTCTCTATTGTACTGGTTTCTTTTACGCATGGGTATGCTCTGGCATAAACCATGTTCTTTTTAAAATTTATCTCTTCATCCGATAAATTAATACAGGGCAAAATTGAAGGTTTTCCCTTGGTAAGGGTGATAACTGTATGGGGTATACAGTAATCTTTACCTCCAGGTGATCTAATGCTAGCATCAATACATAAATCTCCCTCGTATTCGTCATTGAAAACTTGCACATGTCCCCAGTGATTCGGTAACACGGTTGTTTTTGTTGCCAATCGTAAAACGACCTTACCGATATTTGGTTCTGGCTCGATTTTGTTTATTTCTGAGTGCTTGAAAAACTTCAGGGAGACGTTATCCTTGATGGCTAATATATCAGGTGACTCAGAAAAATTTCGACCTAACAAAATTGGTACATCCTGTACATAATCTGGTACTACATATGCATCTATAGTTATTGCTATATTATCAATTATTATATTGAGCGTAGTAATTCCAATTGCCGTAGTATAGGAGTTGCCATAACCTTGCAGGGTCGTCTTCTTTTCTGTATTATATTGTAAACCCAGATGTTTAACTTCCGATAACTTAATAGTGGTACATGAACTTCCTAAATCTATGTAGGCTAATAATGATGTACCATTGATAAAAATTTGTTTGTAGTATTTTTGGTTGGGTTTGTCCGATAATAGTCAAATGGTTGGTTTTGGTTGTAAGGACTTCTTTTTGAGAAAACATTTCTCTTCATTGTGACCAGCACGATGACAGAAATTACATTTCTTGTCAGCTCCATCCTTAACATGTCTGTCTGATCTTCCTTGCGGACACATGTTTGAGGTATGTCCACGTCGATTACACGAGAAACAAGTAAGCGTCACAGATGTCCTACCGCTATTTCGATTTTTGTTAAAGTTTTGCGATTCTGGTTTCCTAGCAGAATTGTAATTAGGTTTAATCACCTTAGAAGATTCTGGCAATGTTGAAAGATACGTATATAGTGATTCCGGTGTTGCGTGATTTCCCGCGCTGGCTCCGGTTTTGACAACCACGTCAGTGATTCCCCCAATAATGCATGACACAGCATCTGACCCATAAATCTTACAAACGTTAAGCATAGCAGTCTTTTCATAATAATATCTTGTGTAAGATTCCTCAAAACGTTTCTTTCGCTGTACCATTTCCATTAGATCTCCAAAATAATCTCGTTTCCCAGGGAAGGCTACTTGTACTTTTTCTTTCCACTCTAGCCAACTAAATTTTAGGCTTGGTAGACTTTTATACCACGTATTCGCTAACCCTTTTAACTTTGACATAGCATAATATATGGTAGCCTCCTCGGACCAGCCATATATTTCTCGCAATTCGTCCACTTTTTGGCACCAAGCAACCGCAGTTTGCCCTTTATCTTCGGGATTAAATTCAGGTACCACGTCGCCCCTAACAGTGGTAGCATTACTGTTATTTTGTCGGACATTAAGTTGTAGAAAATTGTTAATGGCTTCCGTGAACCGATCAACTGAGTCGTCGGTTCCGGTAGAGGTTCGGCTTCGCTGTCGTGAGGGACTACGCTCCTTTGAATCCGAACGCGAATCTGATCGTACAGCTAACTGACGTTTGTTTTGGCGACGAGAACTCATGATTTGAGTACGTGATTTGGTCCAGAAATACTTATGAAAAGAAAGAAAAAAAACAGAGCCTAAGATATTTGTCAATGACATATTCAAATAATACACAAAGTTTATCTCAACAGACAGGCACCTTAGTTATACAAAAGATAATCTAAATTGTTTCTTTATTCGAATCCTGATCCCACTTCTGATCTGTGAGACCTCCAAAAATAATAATAATAATAAAAAAAAACTTGAGGCCTCTTGGTAAACAAAAATAATCTATTTAATATAAACCGAATTTAACTTACAACTAAAACAAACATAATGTTTAAATATAATAAAGATACTGAACGGACTTATGTACTACTTACATTAACTGAACGATTATTGACAATATTTGATTATCCTGTATAACCAGGCTGGCCGTCTTTTGTTGAGTTGTTTTAATAGTTATCTGTAATTAGGAGAAAAACAATATCTGAGCAACAAGTACTGACTAATTAAATAAGTCTGACTTTCTATGGTATTATTGGTTGTTTATTTAATAGTTATTGATTGTTTGTTAATAGTTTTTAATGATAACAATAATTAATAGTGGCCATAATACTGAACGACAGTATGTGGGCATGAACGACAATGCCTAATATTCCGAACGACAGGAATATGAAAACGACACTGAACGACAGCGTCTTATTAACACGTACGACTGTGTTTTAATATCTGAACGACAGATAGTAAGGCCTGATAATTTAATGTGTGACTCAGAGTCCCCATTGACTATCTACTAGTAAATAATTAAATAAAACATAAAGCAAATTTCAATTAAATAATATACAAATGCAAAGGTCAATACGTTTTGCCCGTGAGCAGACTCACCTAAATGTGTACAACCACAAATACCACCACAAAAGTCACAAGAACTGCAAATCAATATCTTTGCACCGCTTTTGAACAAAACAGAAATCACACGTACTCTCTGCAACGCACCATGCAAAAGTGACGACGTAATTCTTTCTAAATGCCGCCACCTGTGCGAGTAATCCTCTTATCTTAATGGTATTTTAAAATAACAACGTGTGATTCATGTTTCCTTCAGAGTTAGACACGTATTTAATTTTTATGAAAGAGTGTTTGTTAAGAAGAAAATAATTCTTACATAACATATTTATATATTATTAATAAAGGATATATTTTAGCTGTCTTTATATTACAGCTTTAAAATATGAGACTAACTAGAGGCTTACGATCTTACAAAGAACTGAATAAGTATTTCTTTCAGTTCCTTAAAAACATTCGTCAATACCATAAATACGTAATCTATATTTATATTAACATCGTAAATCGAAACCGATAAAAAAAAGTTGATTCAGGCTTCTTGTTACTAAAGCATATCGAACTGCCATTTAAACCTTTTTTTTTTCTTTTAAATAAATGCAGATATTAATATATACAAATCATTTTACAAATGCGTTGGATTATACAGAGGGTTTTATAAATTAGTAACATAGTGAAAATGGAAATTAACGTTACAAATTTAAAAATAAGTCTCAAGTATTTTCTATGAGGTTTAAAAATGGGCAATAAAAATATACATCTAGGGTCCCCATAAAACATTCTTTTTTCAATAGCCTGATAACTGTTTTATGGTCCTCAAGTTTAAAATGTGCAGAAAATAAATACTTATTAAGGAATTCTAGGTTTAAGACCAACCGATGAGTAGCGTCTGGTTTAGGAGTTAAGAATATAATACTTATAGCTCCGATTTTTGAAAAATCTTCAATAGATAAGTTAAAAGCGATTTGTTCCGATAAAGACCACTTGGATTCTTTGGGAACACATTGTTGTATTTGTTTCTTTATAAACGGTAATCTTAAACCTTTAATGTAGGATAAAATCACTTTATCAGAAGTAATTTTACGCCACTCAACTAGAAATAATTTTAGTCGCCCTGCATGTTTATTGACCTTTTCTGTTAGTGAAGACACCTCTGTTTAATTAACTGTGTCCTGAGCAATACTCGGTACGACACTTGTGCTTTCTTCCTTACCCGAAGTTCGCGATTTCCCATTGTTTGACGTGCTTGTCGTTGAAACTGTTCGCAGGGAGCTTTCTCGTATTGTTGTCCCACTCGAACTCCCTTTGTTGATCGAAGTGGACCTATGGAGTTTAACGAGCGAATGGGCTTCTTAATGACCTTTGGCTTCCAAGGTTTGACCAAACCAAAACTGGTCAACAGAGGCATCCGAAAGTGTTTCTTTAAGATCTGTTTAAATTAATGGCAATAAGATCCTTGCGTGTGTTTATTTCGGAATGGAAGAAATCACAGAGGAGTCGCCCCGCATCGCTAAGGAATACTATATATTGTCGATTGCCCCCTCCCACTTCGGCTAACATGAGTGACAGCGTTTGACCAATTGCCGTGATGCTCGTCCCTAGCCATACTTAACCAACTTTTCATCTCTTCGCAAAACCTGTGTAGACTATGGTTGCCAACTCATTTTCTTGGTATATCGGGTCGAACAAGTCAAAATCGCGGGACCGACGGTTAAAATTCGGGACAACTTATTTTTTATAAAAAATGTACAAAGAAACACCTTGATATGTAAACTTGCATTATGATTATATGAAAAACATTTATTCAAATACTATAATAAAATATAATAATAAAATAACATATATGCAATAATAAATGCAGTAGCTCTTCTACTTACATAATAAAAAAACAAAAAGCTACAACTTCGTATTTACTATAAATTTTATTGCCTTTTAAAATCATATTTTGACTGCGCTTTTGCAAATTTTAATATGTTTTTATTTCTTGTTAAAATGAAATTATGAAAATCTTGGCAAGAATAATTAAGATTTACTTTAATTTGTAGTTCAGCCTTTATGTGCTCTGTAGTTAAACATTTTCTTCAATCGTTCCAGGCATAGTTACAAAGTGAAAAAATTCTTTCTGTTGCTGCATTTGATGCCGGGATTGATGCAACAAATTGAAAGAATTTTAAAAAGTTTGGAATTTTATCGTTCTTGCAAAAAATATTATTCCATTTATCAACATAGCTCATATTCTCATTTTTATTTTGCACGGCAGCAAGTAGTCCATCCCGAATTTCACAAAATTCATTGTATAACTCATCTAAATCAACAAAATGAATTAAATTCATATTAATAGTTGTGTTACTTAATAAATCAAAGTTTATATCCACTTCAACTTTTAAGGAAAAAAATCTGAACTGATACATATAGTTGTTATCCGAAAAATCAAATCTCTGCTCAATGTACTGTAATAAATTTTTTTGGAATCGAATAAAATCTGCCAAAACGGAGTCATGTAAATGTTTTTAAAATTTTAGCCGAATGAAAAGGCAAAAACTTATCTTCAACTCTTTGATTTAATTTATTTTTTATTCCAGAGAGAAGAGCAAATACTTCTGTACAGAGAAGGAACTCATTCTATAATGTTTTCACACTATCATAAACCACTTTTAAAATATTTTGAAAAAATGCTAAGTAACATTTCGTTAACGAACCAACATTTTCGTTACCGGTTGATTCCCTCTCATGTTCGTCGGGAAAAATTTTTTGCAAAACAACTGTGCAGTCCTCACCTAACGAAACAAAGTAGCTTCTTATCGCGGGAAAACTTTTAGAAGTCTCTCTACGGCAGGATACAGACTCAACCACCTTGTAGGAACACATTTTAAAATAGTTAATAAAAAAAAAGAAGCTAAAAATTCTTTTAATTCTTTTGTTCGTTTTGCGTGAGCGGAAAAATGGCTGTATGTTTTTAATACTAAATTTTCAACATCAAAGGAACATTTTCCTAAAGCAAATTTTATCATGTTATTTAGCAAGTGAGCTGGACATCCATCACCAAGAATTTTTTCATTTTCTTTTCTAAAAAATATATATACTGATTTATTCTTGCCAAAATTTACACTAGCATTCTCCGCTGAGTAACTTGAAATTAAAGAAACATTTAATCCTGCCGATTCCATTTTGGTTTTTAACTTTGTAAAAATACCATCTGATGTTTCATCATGGTCTTAAAAAAAATCAAATAGGCATATTTTTATGCCTTTACCCTTACAATAATATCGAAGTAAAATAGGAAACAATTTAACATTACCATGATTCGAAGCATCATTTGAGACACTGAAAAAGGTCTTATTTTGAATAATTTCTTTCATATGGTCTTCAAGAGAAGCCGGACCTCGTACATTATTAGCAATGGCACTTGCTTTCGTTCTACCTAAAGCTACAGTTTTCGCGATTTTTGAATCAGGAAATATTTTACTATAAAGTTTTGTTTCGCAATCGACAGAATTAAATGAAAGCGAATGTTTTACCGTATGGAACACTTTTGGCCGCAATTATTTTTTCCGTATCATGGCTTATTGTTTCCTTTTTAAAAAACTAGAAATTACTTGATTTGACCGCCACGTTGCTTCTTGTTTCTTGTGTTCCATTGTATTGTTGTTTTTTGATGTCATTTAAAGCACTATGATTGTAAGTAAAAACCTTTTTGCATAGTTTGCAGTAGCTCTTATTGCCGCCGATGTTGAAGGTCCACAGTCAGCGTTTTCAGCGGGTCTTAACCATTGAAAGGAAGCTTCCCACTCTTTTTTGTACACACACATACGTTTTTTTGCCGTAAGATTTTTAGGAGGAGTGTTCCTTCCCTCGTCGCTACTATCAGAAGACGTTATCTTTTATTGAGTTCGCCTAAAATTATAATTTTCTTAACATTACCCTACTGAATAATCTAAAGATTAATTTTAGAGAATATCTAGATTAATTTTTAAGAACATCTAGGACAACAATATTAGGGTTGCAACTTTAAATATGGCATACCACACCAAAAATATTTTATCTCATTCTCTTTCTCTTTCACACCTCACACGAAACTTTGGCAACGTGGAAAAACATATGTTGTCCAAGAAAGATTCGTCACGAAAATTTCCCTTAAGTACAATATTTTTATTTTCATCGATAAAAATCCCAAAAATTCTTTTCATAATAAACTCGAATACGTAGTCGTAATATTAAATAGGTATTTTGTATTTATCTTCTACACATTTTAAGACGTTTATAATAAGTTGTTAAAAAAACTCAATTGTATTGAATCATCTATGTATACCACTTACCAACTTATCACGTATTGCGAATAGTGCCACTATTGCCAATTTATAAGTCTCAATCGGCGAATTTATCGACCAAATATAATGGAAAATTGATCGTTTCGTTCCGCGTTCGTTATGTCGTTTGGGAACTACCCCGCGCATAAATATTCGAGATTTCGGGTGCGTGCGATGACAGTCGCCGATTTCCGTAGCTATCATTAGCCCCATAGGCGGGTTTGTCTTTTTTATTCCATCAAGTTATATAATTTTCCAAAGATTTCGTTAAACTTTAGAGATGTTTCTAAAAAATCGGGACAAATTCCGTCCCGCGGCGTATAGCGGCGGGACGCAGTACAATTACCCCGGGAATCGGGACATTCCGCCGACGGCGGGTGAGTTGGTAACCTAGTGCAGACAGCCAAGGTTTAACTCCGGAACTTTTAAATTGCAAAGGTTTTCCGGTATTGAATGTTTCTTAAGAATATTTTGCTTTGTGTACTCGTCTAAGCCCTTGGTTAAAATACCCTGAGCAGAATTTTCTGAAGGTTCCATAACTAATATTCCCATAATGTCATTTCCCAAAACCTTTTGAACTGTCTCAGATGTAACCATCTGTTCGGACTCAGAAACAACATCCTGATTTTCTCTCTCAATAAGAGCATTAATATCTTGGTCAGCACGGTTTTCCTCTTCGGCACCTGGATCAAGGAGAAAAAAAACCATCCAGATAAGATATAAACATACAGCGTAAAAGTTATACTGGTCCTAACAAAGGAACGAAAGTTCACTTTAAGCTAGGAATTTAGAATAAACCCAAAAAGTGTTGTTACCAAAAACAACTGTTACTAATTTATGTGTCATCAAAAACACACTAAAGTTGTTACCAAATACAACAATTATTAAACAATGTGCTATCAAAAGCACTAAATATTTTATTTGTTTACTTACTGTCATTTTCATCTAGTAAGCTCGGCGGAAGGTGGCTAGTCGAGGGGTCCGATGCGTAAACTGATGAAGCTACACTTGCACTTTTTTCACCTCCGTTTTTTATTTCACGGTATTCCTCTTGAAGGTTTACATACTATCAATCGATGTTAGTATCATTTTCTAGTGTAGATATTACTTAAGTAGTAATCGGTACTCTATAATTGCCATTGTAGAGAAGTGAAACTTATACAGATTCTTCTACTCTTGTCTCCAATTCATCCATGGCCTTTAAACATGCGCGATTGGAAAGTAAACATTTTAAAATTAAAATAAATGTCTGTAAATAATATATGCAGAAACACAGAGTTTTGAAATATCATGCTTTGTGTCTTTTTTTTAGTTTTTATTATATACTGTGTCCGTCAAAAAGTTGGAAACATATATAAACAACTTTTTTATAAAAGAAAAAATAATAACCTATTTTCGTAATACTTCTCAAAACGTGCAGTTTTTATTAGATTAATGTGTGGACCAAGTATTTGATCAGTGAATATCAATAAAAACTCTAACAGCCGGTTTCACAAAACTTAATTGCTGTTTGCAATATTTAACTGAGCTTTCGGATGTGACAAGCTGCTTATAGCAATCTAGGAACTCGCTGTCAAATTTGACATTCCGTTAAACATTCTAAACTTTAATTGAGCTTTCTGCAACCGGCCGATAGTCCAATAAAAACCTAAATTAATAGGATCAATTTCGTAAGCAAGGAGATGAGTATCGTACACTGGTAGAGTGACGAAACCTGTATTCCAATGTAGTAAATACGACAATAAAATTCAATAAATCCTTCAAGAAAAAATTAGTTTATCTCTCTGAAAACTCTAAATAGGTTTCTACAATTCGATATTAGGCTAGAAAGTTTATTCTATAAAACCGGATTTTAATATTTAACGTTGCATTAGAAAAAGCCATGAACATATCTAACAATGGTTCGATAAAATATCCATTCGCATTATTTTGAATTTGCACATCTTTTCTCGTAAAATTTTTGTTATTGTACAGCGAATGTGAGAATTCCAATTGCTCGGGCTCATTTCGAATTTCCTCATCAGCTATGGATGCTGGTTTTTTGTTATCAATAAAAATTGACCAAGGACAAATACTAACAGGTGAAAGACTGTTTTCCGATGTTATTGAAATGTCCACGTTTATAACAAAATCGTTGTTGCATACATTTGTACAATCAACAAGAATTTCATTTACGCGATTCGTATACACTGTTCTAATCAAAATAAACACTCACTACACACATACATTATTAAAGTCTTTTCTGCCTTAATCTGTGCTTTACACTGCGTTTTTGGTAAGTGTCAAAGTAGCCGAGAGCATCAATATGGGGACCATTTCTGACCTAATATTTTGTCCCTGAAGTTAATGAACATGAACATAAATATACTGTAGATTATTCATTGAATTAATAGCCCTATTCGTTCTCACAATGTACAGTTCATTAGTCGATGGTTTAGTATATTAATATAATGAAAATGTCATTAATATAATGAATGCAGTCATTAAAATTTCAACATTACCACGAAGAACATTTTCCCAATGAAACAATAAGTAATAATCGTCGTTCGTTAACATTATGAACAATATTTTTTTCAGTAAAATTTGCAAAAATTCCGAAACCAAAATTAACACTGGTCTAAACCCTTTTCCTGAATTTTCAACCCTTTTATATTTAGTTGCCAACATCTTTTCAGTTCCAGTTAATATTTCTTGGAAGGCTTCGAATTTGCTTTTTTGCACTATCATATATAGATGTATCTTGAACATTGCCAATTCAACGCCTGTTAAATATAGTAATAAGGGTCAAAGTACGCTGTACTAATAGTTTATAAGTATCAACTGAATCATCTGTTTTAAGAAAAGTGTTATCTCAGCCCCTATTTCTAAAATTCCATCCCATTATTTTTTTTTATATAGCTGACTAAATTTACGAGTAACGGCTTGCTTAATCGTTTTTCATGTAAACCCTATGGGCTAGAGGAATATCTCCGTTGTTCACCTAGTCTCTACCAACATTTTAAAATGTTTAATATATTCTTGGCGTTCTAGTGATTCATTTTTTAACTTGCTTAGGAATCCTTTAATTTCCTTTAGAATTAAAATTAATGTAGTATCATTATAACATTCTTTAAAACATGTGGAAAGGGCCGCGAAGAATTTTTCAACCGTGCCATTCTACTGCAATAAAATATGATCAAAATGCTTCAGGTGAAACAAATCTTTTAAAGATACATTTTTATGGTCAGTAATTTCTCCTTAAGCGACCAATAATCTGGCAAGATCGCTTATTTTACTGCTATAAGTATATTCTTTTTTCTCTCTCTTTTGCGATTAAAATAGGATTCTCTATAAAGGGAAATAAGGAGATTATTTTTTTACTTCGAAGGCGATTTTATCTCCTCACATCTTATCAGAGACCTAAAATCAGCAGAGTTATGTATGTACAGAGCGTTTTTTACTTTAACATGGTCATACGCCAACGCTCTCAATCTCACTTATGCGTTCCCCAACGTTAAAACATGCTAAAATCAAACAAATACTAATAAAATTCGATTTTGTCTTCGTCCTTATTCTATCTTGATTAACTTTTAACTTGACCAAATAGAATTTAGGGTGCTTTTTACTATCAAATATATTATGTGTTAATATATTTTATTTCACGTTACACCAACGTCATAACAAGGACACTAGGATCCTTGTCTGGAACATCTTCTGCAACACCACGGGAACAATGCACCATTTTAGTCAAACAACGTTCGTGATTTCGCTCTTTTTAGAGCTCATCAGACCGCCATTGACTAGCGAGTCACTTGTCGGGCAAAGCCACAAAATGCAATTATATAAACAACTACTCCACTTTCCAATACCACGACCGGCATTGAATTACACTGTTAACTCCTGACTTACGTTGGGAGAAATAATGCTAATATATTTTATTTCACATTACAGCAACGTCATAACAAGGACACTACGATCCTTATATATAACATGCCCTGCAACGCCGCAGACGCAATGATCCATTTAGTCAAATAATCATGGCAATTTCGGTCTTTTTAGAGCTCATCAGGCCACCATAGACTAGCAAGCCACGTGTAGAGCAAAGGCACAAAATACAAACACAGAATCAATGACTCCGCTAGCTAATACCAGCAATAACATTGCGGTTGAGAGTTGTTTCTGTGATTTAATTTTTTAAATAGATTATGTATTTTAGGGTTATATTTCGTGCTATTAAGATTATATCTTCTTATTATTGAAAGAAATAACGAAGTTCCTAGAAAAATATCGAGTATTACTTCGAATTTCTCCACTCACAACGAAATTCAAATATTTAAAATAAAAAAGAACCCCCTAAAATTCTAAACATCCCATGCGAGATGTAGTGAGAGGGCCAGCATGAAAAGTTTATAACGGCCTCGGTTTACAAAGTATAGCGCGGAACCAGAAGTGAGCCCCTAAATGAATATTATTTTAAAAGATGTTAAATACAAAGGGAGTTCATCTGAACTCACTGAATTTACTCAAAAAATAAGCAAAGTACAATCGCTAAGTAATCAATTTATTTAATTTGCTATAAGGAACATTTATATCAATGGTAATGTTTTTAAACAAGCGTTCTATTTAAAATAACAATGTCGATTTTTTTATTTTAAAAATCGTGGTAATTCAGATAAAAGCCTAAAACAGATATGTTGACGATATTTTGGCTTGTTTCACAGGCACAGAGAGACAACTTAACCTTTTTCTAAATTCTATTAAAAAATTACATAAAAATATAAGATTTACTTTAGAATTAGAACAAAATAAGTCCATAAACTTTTTAGACTTAAAAATGACTAACAACAATAACAAAAACAACAATATACATGAGTTTGAAATTTATCACAAACCAGTTTATACAGATATAACAACACATAATATATCAAACTACCCATTGACCCATTGATAATATTATAAAAGATTGCAGTTAATAATGGTTATGACGTAATCATAATAGACAGAATCGTGAATAAAAAACAATATAATAAAGCAATCAATTTGGTTTAACCTAATTGTATTACAAAGGACAATATTAAGTTTAGCACATTAACATACCCAGGAAAAACTAGAATAAACATCTTAAAAAACAAGTCATAAAGTAGCTTTTTATACAAATAATACTTTCGGTAGACATATTAAGAATAACAAATCTAATACAAATAAGGACCAAAAATCTGGGGTATATGAATTGAAATGTGGTTCTTGCAAAAAAGTATATATTGGTCAAACGGGCAGATCTTTTTATAAACGTATAAAAGAACACAAAACATCACATATTAAGCAAAAGATTCTAATTATGCAAAACACTTACTAGAAACAAATTACAATTTTAGCAATGAATTTAAAATGTTGCATTCAGACAATAAAGGTATAAGTTAAATTAAAAAGTCTAGAAATTAACAGGAAGAAAAATCGTAATATTTTATTGAAAGATCAAACGGACTTAAACGGCTCCCCATTGTTGAACCTTTATACCTAATATCTGCGTGGGTTAAGGTGGTAGACACTTTACTATTGCATTATTGTTAAAAAATTCCAGTTTTAGTATCATTGTTGAGTTGGTTTTTGAAAAAGACACAGGCTGTCGAAACAGATGTCAAATTATAATAAAATAATAATAATAAATAAAATAAATTAGTGGAAATTACTAAACAAAAATAGTTTATTCATTATACTAGGCCTAAAACGTTTACTTAAAAATATTTGGCGAGATATACGTAGAACCTGGACCACGAAAAAGGTAATAGAGGCAAAACAAAAACAGGTGGTCACCAGACAGCACTACAAGAAAACCCTCGGAAAAGATAAAACTGAAAAAATCAACCACTTTTGTAGTAAGTAGAAAAAACTGATATCGCTGAAATAAAATTAAGCTAATTTTTTCGAGAAAATAATTTAACAAAAACAAATAATGTTTTATATCCTATGGAAATGTTGCACACCAAAAAAACGGAAGATATATTTTCACTAAAAGCATATATAGAACATTTAATTACAACTTTTCAGGATGCAACTTCAAAAAATGAATATTTAGGCCAAATATCGACCATTGCACAAGCAGATGACAATAAACCCGTGCGCGAGACTAATCACACCGCACAGCTGAAGACGAGATACGCGACTATAACATTACAATACACACAAACCAAAGTGAGGATTCTATAGTAGGAATTCCAATTTACGATATACCAGTAAATTATGGATCAAATCAAATAATAATTTCTTCTGTATTTCATTCACCTGCACGACCTAAGATAACAATACTATTCGAAAAGAAACGTCGAATTACCAATTTTAACACTACGAATCAACAAATAAACTAATATATAAACTTCTTAAGAGTAAAGTAAAACCAATAAGTTATATAGTACAAAAAACTAAAAACAGAGAAAATGTATTTTATTGAAGATAGTCTTGATAAAATTATTAACTTTTAATAAATAATCGACTCTTTATAGCAAGATATTGAAAACTCCATCACATTCTGAAAACTAAAAATATTTCACCCGAGCATAATTCAGACCAAAGATCTTTCAAATGAACTTAAGAAACTAAACAAAATTGGTATGGGGGTTACCCACTAACTTAGAAAATATATTTTTATTCGAAAATATTATAGACGTCGACTGTTTTATTTTGAGTAACCTAGTAATTAATCCAAATAGTTGTTCTTATTTGTACTCTAAAGGAATTGAGCATCAGAATATGTTGAAGGTTGCTATTCCGCGAAATAAAAACTTAAAAATCAAATGTACATCACATGCACTTATGCCAAGAAGTTGTGCTCAGCTTATTTCTTAACACCTCAAAGAGATTACTCCAAAAAATCCTTGCGAAGTACAGTTCTTACAGATTACGAAAAACACCTCTACTTGCGAACAAAGTAAATCGACCTACAATCGCTTGATTGGAATTATCCAATTGACTAATTACAGTTAGTAGAATTGCAATGTGACTCTCAAGAAAAATGCCAGAAACTACGGAAAAGCTACATGTTGACCGTTTCAACGGGATGCCAAACAATCAACTATATATAGATTACACAGAGGAACAGTGATTCTGCGGCGCGGGTTCTGAAAGTCGATTTTGAGTAATTGTGTTGCCCCAAATACGAGGAGTATGGGAAAAAATCTTAATTGACTCTAGTTTCTGAGATAAAAAAAAGTGTCATATAAATTAAAACAAAAAAAAAATAAAATTATTTATATTGAATATCTATATTTTGAATGCCACCAGCTATTTTATTATGTTATATTAAATTAAAACTAAGCCAATAAAACTGAAATACTAAAAAAAGTTAGTTGAAACGTTTGGTATATGACCGTCTCTTGTATCTTTGTTCTGGGCAATCCCTTTGTAACGTCCAGCAGTAATCCGCCATCATATGACGATCCCACCGGCCTTGGTATCTTTCTTCCATTATTTTTATATCCTGATGGAACCGCTCTCCTTGTTCTTCGCTGTAATCGCCCAAGTTATCCGGGAATCGATCCAAATGGCTATGCAAGAAATGAATTTTTATACTCATGTTAGCTCCTAGTTTTTCAAAAGTTTTTAACATCTGTGTGACAATTTCGCAATATTCTGCTGCCTTGTGATTACCCAAAAAGTTTTTGACAACAGATACAAAGCTTTTCCATGTTTCTGCTTCGACCTCATTCATGTAATTTAAAAAGTTCTTGTCTTTTATAAGATTGCGGATTTGGGGACCATCAAAGATACCTGCTTTTAATTTCTCCATGCTAAGGCTTGGAAATGTTTGACAAATATATTTAAAACAATCACCATTTTTATCCAGAGCTTTAACGAACTGTTTCATGAGCCCAAGTTTAATATGAAGTGGCGGAAGAATGATTTTTTCCCGGCTAATTAGGGGTTCGTGAATAATATTGGCATTCCCAACAGTCATATTTTCTCTCGACGGCCAGTCCTTTCTAGTCCAGTGCTCTTGCTTTGCCCGACTATCCCATAAACAGAGAAAACAGGGGTATTTAGTATACCCACCTTGTTGACCTAATAAAAAGTTCACCATTTTTAAATCCACACATACAGACCACTGATGTTGTACAAACAAAATTTTCTCTAAAACCAGTTTAATGTTTTGGTATTCCTCTTTAAGTTTGGTAGAGTGACCTATCGGGATTGAAGCTAATCTATTTCCATTGTGCAGTAAAACACATTTTAGACTTCTTTTAGAACTGTCTATAAAAAGCCGCCAATCTTCTGGTCGGTATTCGGAAAGATCCATTAAATGTAGAAGTCCGGAACTATTTTCCTCGGTAAAATACGGAAGAATGTTTTTCTCTCTCGTTCGATAAGATGTTATGTTTACCTCAGGCTGTAGGCACTGTTTTTCTTTAAGTCTTGATGCAAGAAGCTCTGCTGATTTCTTAGACAAATTTAAATCTCGAATCAAGTCATTTAACTCTCCTTGTGAAAAACCCCTCACTGTTGTAGTTGCACTATAATATTCGAATTCACTTTCACTGTCGCTGTCACTTTGAATGTCCATCATTTCGACATCATCACAAGTAACGTTTGACAAGGTACTAAATATCGGCACTGGCAATGAGTCACTATGCAACACTGGTGATTTAGCCGACTGTATATTTGGAAAAACCCAAGTACGCTTTTTATATTTATTCATACCTTTTATATTCACGGCACAAAAGTAACAATCATCAACATGATTTGATGGCTCACACCACGTCATCGGCACCCCAAATGGAAGTCCTTTGCGTCCCCCTTGGGTCCAGTAGCGAAGTGACTCTACACAAGATTTACAAACTTTATGAGGCACCCACCATTTATCCTGCTGTCCAAGATACTTGCCAAAATATGCTTGGTATGCTTGTTTTACAAAACCGTTAATGTTTCTTTGCTGTTTTTCTTGACAGAATTTTCCACATATGTAGCAAAATTTGTCGGGATGGTTCACACAACTCTTGCGTGAAGAATTCATTGTTATTTTTAAATTTAACACCAACTTAAACGACTTAATGAACAAACTGAAATAGTAGCAATTAAAAATACGTTCTTTTAAAAAATTCAGACAGTGACAAAAAAGCACTTGATATCTAATAAAATAATTTTAAACTGACTGAAATGTCACTGTCAAAAAAGATTTGTGCACTCGATTTTATTTCATGGCCCGCTTAGATGCGATAAGTAAAGTCGCCGCGAAGGCAATAGAGAGTCAATTTAAACAAACAAAATATGTAGTTAGGACTTATTGTGTTTAATGTCACTAAATTTACTACAAAAACTAATGCCGCAGAAAAAAGTTTTTTTTTTGTTCCCCAGTGTTATCAATAATCAAAATGAAATCGATATCAATCAGCAATCTATCCTAGTTCCGGACTTCCAAGACTTTTGCATCCACAAGATTGAAGAAAACCATTTACTCGAACTTTATGACCATGATCATTTTTAGATATTTTTTTATATAGATATTATATCCAAATATTTTTGAAATAAAACATTTTCTAAAAAGCGATTCCGTAGTCTCCTTTAGTTACTGCGTACTCAACATATAATGTTTTCCACATATTGTGAATTTTCCCTGAGATAAGGAAAAAGATCATAATATTGTAATTCAGAAAAGGCTTTACCTTTTTGAATGGCTTCTTTTACAAATGTATTGACCTTTTCATTTCCTTTTAGGCCTGTGTGACCTTTAACCCAAAGTATACTTTAACCTTCCTTTGTTCCAATTTTAGTAGTTTTTGACATATTAAAAACAAGGCACGGAATCGGACAAGATTAAAGAATTCATTTTCAAGCTAGCTTGATTTACAATATAATCCAGAGCCTGGTAAAACGGAGTTAGCCTCTGCGGAAAATATCGATGATCTGTATGTACCCTAAACAGTAATATGATTTATACTAGGAATATAAAATGCAAATCGTATTGACATTTCTTATAAGGAAATTGTTATTTTAGTATATGCTTTTTGTCAAATATTTGTCTGCTAAATACCACTTAGAGGTGATTCACCCGTTTCACCTAATAAGGCCTGAACCGGGGTGGAACGATAACCTCCAATTAATGCGTAAGGCCTTGCACTGGAGACGATATATATATATATATATATATATATATATATATATATATATATATATTTAATATGATTTTAATCAAATTTAAAATCAAATTTTTAATTTATCACAAAATGGGATAAGTTTAATTTTTTCTCTAAAATGTGAACTTTTTCTTAAATTTTCTCAAAGATTTTAAATAGAAAGTTGTATTTATTAAATATTAGTATTAAAGTATATCTTATTAGCTACACGAAACCGCATAACAAGCCGTATTTTTGCTTTTTGTTTCAGAAAAAATTGACAAAACCTTGCCGATATACATTTTTCCTAATACATAACATGAAACAAACACACACATATTATTAATCAGAAAATCCTGGAATATTTTTTATTGTTTATTGATAAGTAATTTTGTATTATTTTGACATTTTATGGCTGTTGTCTTATTTTAGGAAAGCGAGACAAAATCACAAGTAGTATTAATTTTATTTTACCGGTAGATACGGTGCAGTAACATGAAAGATGACTTAACTAAGATAAGTAGGCCTTGGAAACAATTGCATAGGGATGCCATTATAATTTTCATTAGATTTAACCAGAAACGTCAAAAGTACTGTTTTGTATCGACATTTCTGATAACTTTCGTTACATTTTTACACTGAGAAGTGGTTCTAGTTAGTTTTAAAAATAAATATTATGGTTTATTCAAGAGAACATCAAATTGACATGCTCTTTATTTATGGGGAATGTCGCAAAAATTCAAGGGACACAGAGAGATTATACCAGGAACGCTTTCCGAATCGTGACGCTCCTTCACATGCATATTATCCTTGGATAGTACAACATTTAAAAAATGAAAATAATGGTGGTGTCCATGCTAATGGCAATGATGGTTTCGTAGTAAGCGAAGAAGTGGAAACAAACGTTTTAGCGTACATCGAGTATGACCGTACAGCTTCCCTTCGTGAATTAGGCAAACAGTGCAATACGTCCCATGAAAGCGCCAGAAAAATTTTAAAGAAACACGGGTTTAAATCGTTTAAGTATCAAATTCACCACCACCTATTTGAAAATAACTTCCAAAGACGACTTATTTATTGCAATTGGTTTTTAGATAATTACAGAATAAGTCCTGTGTTTCATCATAAGATTATTTTTTCGGACAAATCAAGGTTTACTAATCTAGGGATGTTTAATAGAAATAATTTTCGTTATTGGGCAAAGGAAAATCAAAGATTAGTAAGAGAAGGTGCCTTCCAGGAACGTTTTGGAGTTAATGTTTGGTTAGGCGTTGTAGGACTAAGCGTTATTGGTCCTAAATTATTCCATCAGCCTTTAACTGGCGAGATGTATTTGGACTTTCTCGAAAATGAAATTGAACATTTTATAAATAATTTGCAGCAAAATGATGATTTAGTTTACCAACAAGATGGCGCCCCTGCTCATAATTCAAGAATTGTTGCAAATTACTTGAATGAACGATTTGGTGAGAACTGGTTGGGAACCAATGGACCAATTCGATAGCCAGCGAGGTCGCCTGACCTAACCCCGCTTGATTTTTCTATATGGGGTCATCTGAAAGAAAAAGTGTATGCAACTCCTGTAATATCGTTAGAAATGTTAGAAAATAGAATAAGACGAGCCGTTGAGAGTATCTCAGAACAGCATTTACGAAACCTGCTCGCGGAAAATGTTGAGAGAGTTACACTATGCCAAGAACAAGGCGGACAGCGCATAGAACATTTAATTGAGTGACTTTTGTATTAATTGTGAAAGTTTGATTTTAAATTAGCATTAAACCCAATAAAAACCCCCATAATTGTTTATTATTTCTACCTATAATTCAAAAATATCTTCGGTCTTAGAAAATGGCCGCCATATTGAATTTTAAACAAAAGCTTCCTGGTCCTCCATTTCGAAAAAAAATCAACTTGTGATATATCAATGTAAAGGGAATTCTAAGTTCTATCAAACTGTGTGAAAAAAGATACAGGGTTCTTTTTAAACTTCTTGACTTAGGTCTAGGTATTTCCGGAAAAACCGAAAGCCTACCGGTAAAATAAAATTAATACTACTTGTGAATTTTTCTCGATTTCCTAAAATAAGACAGCAAAAATCATAAAATGTCAAAATAATACAAAATTGCTTATCAATAAAAAATATTGCGAAATTTACTGATTAATAATATGTGTGTGTGGGTGTGTGTGTTTCATGTTATGTATTACGAAAAATGTATATCGGCAGAGTTTCGTCTATTTTTTCTCAAACAAAAAGGAAAAATACGGTTTGTTATGCGGTTTTGTTTTTGTTTTTTGTTTTTCTCAGTGTAAAAATGTAACGAAAGTTATCAGAAATGTCGATACAAAACAGTACTTTTGACGTTTCTGGTTAAATCTAATGAAAATTATAATGGCATCCCTATGCAATTGTTTCCAAGACCTACTTATCTTAGTTAAGTCATCTTTCATGTTACTGCACCGTATCTACTGGTAAAATAAAATTAATACTACTTGTGATTTTTTCTCGCTTTCCTAAAATAAGACAACAGTCACAAAATGTCAAAATAATACAAAATTACTTATCAATAAACAATAAAAAATATTCCAGGATTTTCTGATTAATAATATGTGTGTGTTTGTTTCATGTTATGTATTAGGAAAAATGTGTATCGGCAAGGTTTTGTCAATTTTTTCTGAAACAAAAAGCAAAAATACGGCTTGTTATGCGGTTTCGTGTAGCTAATAAGATATACTTTAATACTAATATTTAATAAATACAACTTTCTATTTAAAATCTTTGAGAAAATTTAAGAAAAATTCACATTTTAAAGAAAAAATTAAACTTATCCCATTTTGTGATAAATTAAAAATTTGATTTTAAATTTGATTAAAATCCATTGAAAACCCCATTTTGTTTAATATTTTAATAATTTGTTAAACAAAATTTCATCGGTATCGGGAAACGACCGCCTTATTGAATTTTGAAAAAGCGCTTCCTGGTCCGCCATTTTGAAAAAAAAATATAACTTGTGATATGTCATTGAAAAGGTAATTCTAAGCTCTATCAAACTATGTAAAATAATATACAGGGTTCCATTTGAAATTCTTAACTTGGTTCTGATATCGGAAAAACTGGCAGTAATATTCAATTGTTTTTTCATGAAAAATATGTCTTAATACCATATTTCGTTAACCCAAATATAAATATCCTAACCTAAAAAGCAAATGAATGGCATCGTGTAAAACGATATCGTTGACACCCGGTATACATATATATACATATATATATATATATATATATATATATATATATATATATATATATATATATATATATATATATATATATATATATATATATATATATATATATATATATATATATATATATATATATATATATATATATATATATATATATATATATATATATATATATATATATATATATATATATATATATATATATATATATATATATATATATATATATATATATATATATATATATATATATATGTTTTGTGTTTCTTAATTGAGTGTTAATATTTAAGGAGATGATTTTTGGGCCCATTTTAAGAATAAAACTTCATATAAACATATGTCCTAAACGGTGTAAATTTTGAGATATAGGGTGTTAAACTTTCAATAATTTCATAATTTTTCGATAATATCTCGAATACCACTCTAGATACTGTAATGAAATTTGGCATAGAGGTACTATGCATCTAGTGGAATTTTTTGATGTAGAACATTTTTTTTTTATTTCAACCAGTGGCGTCCATACGGAATCCGATCTGCATATTTTCCCAGACATTGATGGTACGCCACTGATTTTTTTTTAAATAAAAATTATTTTTGAAATTCCCATTCATTTTTGAGCAAGTTTGATCTCTTGGTAATTTTGAGTTGAACGCACGGTTTTGGTTTTAAAAAATAAAAACCGTTTCTCTGCAGAGTTTTAACAATATCGCTAATATGACAACACCAATCGCCATAGAATGCAAGGAAATTTTTTTTGACTGAAATTGAAGAAATCAAATTTGCTTATGAATAACTAATACCCAAAGATTTCAAAATTATTATTTGAGCTTATAATTTTTTAACACGAAGCTATAAAATACTATTAGTTCATCAATAAAGAAAGATTACTAATAATAATTATTATTGTAGTAGACTTGGGCTCTCAGAATTAATACTTCTCTTGTAACTTAATTTGACAGTTCAGCTTTCAGATTCAGTCGGGTTTAATTAATTTTGTGTTGTAAATATCTGATATATCTGAGAAAAGAAATGGTTGAGTTTACCAATGAAGAGTTGGCAGACATGCATTACATGTATGGTTTGGCTGATGGCAGTTCACCGGAAGCTAGGCGATTATATCAAGAGCGCTTTCCTGGTAGAGTCATACCAGATAGGCGAATATTTGCAAATGTGCGTAGAAGGTTGACTGAAACAGGTACATTCAAGCCAAATAATCAATTAAAAGGGGCCCATCGGACTGTAAGAACTCCAGAAATTGAAGAGGCAGTATTAAATTCCATAGATGAAAATCCTGAATTGAGTACTAGGAAAATTGGAATTAACTTAAATATTTCGCACATCCTAGTTTGGAGAATTCTACATAATTTTCTTTTATACCCATATCGCATTCAACCAGTGCAAGCCTTACTTCCCCGAGATCTTCCTTTCCGAGTTAATTTTTGTGAATGGTTTTTGGAAAAAATTGAAGATGAAGCGAATTTCTCCAGAAACGCTATCAGAAGCTTCCACAATAATCATATCTGGGCCGACGAGAACCCCCATGCCATTGTAGAACATCATCATCAAGAGCAATGCTCTGTAAATGTTTGGGCTGGCATTATCGAAAATCACCTAATTGGACCTTTTTTCCTCACAGAAAGACTAAATGGCCATAATTATCGCCGGTTTCTTGAGAACGATTTGCCGACACTGTTAGAAGATATACCAATTCTGATTAGAAACAGAATGTGGTTCATGCACGATGGCGCGCCTGCTCACTTTAGTATTGAAGCCAGAGAATATTTAAACCGCACATTTAACAACAGATGGGTAGGTAGTGGCGGACCCCAACCATGGCCCCCTAGGTCCCCAGACCTAAATAGTTTGGATTTTTTTCTATGGGGACATCTTAAATCCTTAGTTTACCGCACCCCAGTAAACACTGTAGAGGAGCTGAAGGATCGTATAAGAGATTCTTGCGATATTATCAGAAACACCGAGGGTATCCTTCAAAGAGTTCGCGACAACATGAGGAAAAGGGCTGAAGCGTGTATTCGCCAAGGTGGTGGGC
Organism: Kuschelorhynchus macadamiae; assembly: GCA_030620095.1. Classification (NCBI taxonomy): domain Eukaryota; kingdom Metazoa; phylum Arthropoda; class Insecta; order Coleoptera; family Curculionidae; genus Kuschelorhynchus; species Kuschelorhynchus macadamiae. Next base: position 1,184,867 of record JAUTXW010005262.1, on the reverse strand, counting down.
ACTTTCAACAACTTATCTAATTTTTTCTTCTATTTTGTTTCACAAAGTGTGCTGTCAATTTGTTAAAACCTAATTATTTTTGTTGAAATTATTAATTATGTACCTAGTTGTTTTTGTATAGTTTTGTAAATAACTTGTTATTGTTGAAGAATGTCATATTATTTTAATAAAATTTATAAAACGTATTTATGAAGGAACATACTTCTGAAAAACATTGACATGGTGGTCCTAGATTGGTGGCTGAAGAATACATACTACGGTACGGTTTTTATTTTTTAAAACCAAAACCGTGCGTTCAACTCAAAATTACCAAGAGATCAAACTTGCTCAAAAATGAATGGGAATTTCAAAAGTTATTTTTATTTAAAAAAAAATCAGTGGCGTATCATCAATGTCTGGAAAATATGCAGGTCGGATTCCGTACGGACGCCACTGGTGGAAATTAAAAAAATGTTCCACATCAAAAAATTCCACTAGATGCATAGTACCTCTATACCAAATTTCATTACAATATCTAGAGTGGTATTCGAGATATTATCGAAAAATTATGAAATTATTGAAAGTTTAACACCCTGTATCTCAAAATTTACACCGTTTAAAACATATGTTTATATGAAGTTTTCTTCTTAAAATGGACCCAAAAATCATTTCCTTAAATATTGACACTCAATTAAGAAACACCCTGTATATATATATATATTTTTTTTTTTGTTAAACAAGACTTGCTTGCTGACCCATAAAAAACAGATGCAAAATCAATTATTGATATGACATAAGCCTTATAGAAAATTAATGCTATTTTAATTTCGGCGCTCCAATGTCTTTTAGTAGTACTTTTAAAATTTTTACCTCTGGCGATCATATTAAATACATCCAATTTTGTAGGACTTTTTAGAAGTGGAGCAATGTGACCACGCCATATGGGATACTTTGTTCCACTTTTCAAAAAATAATAAGAAATATAATAATCATAATTTAAAAGTAAAAAGTTGCCTTCACGTGTTTATTGATATACCCTTTATATGCACGAAATATTACAATAATCATAAACAGCACCAAACAAGTTTTAAACTGATTTATAACTAAGTTTAAGGTAAAACTGGAGCAAAGTAACCCAAGTTTTCGGTATATTATTCTTAGTTGATTGGGACCTAATGCCTCCAGAAGTCTTATACCGGCAAAATTATTTTGAGGTGAGCTCCACAAGGCATGATATCTAATAAAGTCACTCCATTTATAGATCTACAAGCCAGATTACTAAAAACTTCCTTAGAATGATTTGAATCGGTATTCACATTAGCGGGTCCATAAATAGACAGCAAGGACATACCATCCTTGTCAACCGGGATATTGACACCAGATAACTGACTCCGATCATTCCTAAGATATTTTTTTGAAAAATTTGCTTTTCTATACTAGAACCAAGTTAAATTAGACTATTGTGGTTCGTCTCAGATGTTTTAAATGGAAATACTTTCAAGCATCTTTTTAGTAACGAAACTGGTTTAACCGTTAATTTCACAGAAAATATTTATTATATATGTATTTGAAGAACTACAACAATAAGTATTAAAGCAAAAATGATCATAAATTTTTTGGAGATTATATTGCTATTTTTGAAATTCGTATCTTAACCGGATTCATTAAAGAGAAAACACTGTTTTTATAGTTAGCTATTACTGTTAATTTCCACCCCAATCTCTCTCTCTCTCTGTCTGGAAGGAAATTCTCATAGTTGTGCGAGGACCGGTTTCTGGAATACAGCCGTCCTTTTTTCTTAGTTGCCCACCCTATACATATTATGATGAGAGCTTTCTTTTCCTTTCTGCTGCGTATATAGTTTAATACAGCACTTGTAAACATATACAGGATGTTATACATTTGGGATAGCGTTGACATTTTAAAAACCACAAAAGATACAAGGTTGTTTAAATTATGGCAAAGTTGCGCAATTTAATGTCAAATAACGTGTTTTTGATAAAGTTGAACAATCCATCTACTTACTTAAGATATCTGTAAAAAACCGAAAATGGTAATTTTTCTTTTTATTTTTTTTTCAAGCTGTATTTGAAAAGATATTACAATATAAATATTATATATTCAGTCATTTTTCCTCCTCCACCAGTCGTCTTCGAGGTCTCTTCACCAACTTCATTTTTTTTTAAATACGAACCTGGATTTCATTTGACCTCTCAAAACCAATAATGTAATGCACTCAAACATTTAGAGTATGCTAAATTATCCTTTGTGAAGATTCCGGTTTTCCGTCTCTCTGCAAAACATTGTCTCTTAGGAGAAAATTTTAAATCTTCTGTTGAAACATTAATTGTGATTCAATGTTAGTTTTGGAAGGTCGAATGCTTGTTAAAAATGAAATAAAAAAATGTAGGCCCGTGTTTAAAAAAATCAAGTTGATAATGAGATCTCGAAGATGAAACATCCGGTTTTAAATCTTGGGGCACTATCTTGTAGAGGAGGGAAAGTAACTACCGTCATTTGGGATGAAATTGATCTCCCGCGGTGAGATTGCTCACTAAATCACGTTTTCATAAATTCAAATTTGGCCTCGAAACCAAGGCATAATACTAACAGCAGAAAGATGGCTGAATATGGTGTGTGTATACAAAGTTTAAAGCTTTTATATTTGGCGAGAAAACTTATATTTATTTTTAAGACTGGTGTTTTTGTAGTGAACCTAGAGAACTTTGTCAGGTAAGTCAGAAACTAGATAAAATTTTGATATTTCTGGGGAATGAGGGTCAGTTGTTTGCTTGTTAACATCTTGTGCTTGCCCGTACATTGATATATGTGGAGCGAGATTGATCACGACCATTGAACAATCTCACCCCACATAAATGCCTAAGCTGGTTAATATTTATTGTTTAATTCCGAAAATTTAACAAAAGCTTTAAAATATATATTTTGATAATAAATATTCTTCTAAACTAGTATTATTGTTGCAGGCTCCAACCATGCCGAGAAAATATGAAAATTAGGAGCGCGTTCTGGATTATCCTCAAGACCACATTGGCTCTTAAAAAGATAGCTGAAGAAGGATAGTCTCTCCGTCGTGCATCTGCTAGCTACAAGACTCCATTTGGAACACTTCGCAATAAGTACATTGGTCAACTTATTAAGAAAAGCGGCGGTCAAACAGTTTTTGCTCCTATCGAAGAAAACGCCTTTATTAGAGTTGCGAATTGCTGTAAGGAATGAGATTTCCCTTTAACAACATTCGATACTCAACTAAAAATTACCTAGATAGTCAAGGTCGAAATGTAAGCAAGTTTAAATCTAAAAGGGCTGTAGTTCTGTGGCTTGTTATAACCGAACCCACCACGGATGGATGGATGCCCAAACTTTTACTGATTGGTTTGAGTTGTCTTTTTTACCTTACGCGAAACGCTTACCCGGTCGGAAAGTTCTAATAGGAGATAACCTTTCATCACATTTTACAGAGAGTGTCTTGAGGCAATGCGAAGAAAATGATATTGCTTTTGTGTCTCCCAAAAAATTCATGTATCTTACCCAACCTCTGGACGTCGGTTTTTTCCGTCCATTGAAAATGGAGGTCTGTATTAACAAACTGGAAAAAAAGCCATTAACAACAAACAGCAATCGACAAGAAAGACTGTCCCCAGTTATAAGCCTCCACTCTCGTATATATGAATAACAAATTCGAGGAAGCTATAAAAAAGGATTTAGAAAGTTCATTTGAAGCCACTGGTATTGTGTCCTGGAATCCTGACTGAGTTCTATACAAGATTCCGGAAGAACTTGGAACTGTAAATAATATTCTTGTAAACTATTTGCAACATCAAATGTTTACAGCGGCACCATCAAGAAAAAATATTAAACGCCAAAAATTATCTGTGAAACCTAGTAGGAGTGTGGTAGCAAATAACGGAGAAGATTCCAGCGCGTCAGATATAAGTGGACCAATGGTCAATGATAATTCCGATGAAGATCCTCTCGAAGATATAAATGATGATTGCAAGCAGAAACAGAGTATTTCAAACCAGAAGAGAAGAAAATTCAAGTGGGGACATTCTTGTTTGTTAAGGTCTATCGTGGCTCCAGAAAAAAACTGTTTATCTTTATGCTGTCACTGTCCAAAAGATAACAGAAGATGCATAAGGAAAAAAAGAGTTTGAGTTACAGGGACTAAAGACTTTGGACATGGTGAGAAAAATGTTCGAAATTCCAGAGGGTGACGAATTTCTAGCATATATGTCTGACGTAATTGCCATTTTACCAAATCCAGTGAGGGAAGAAACTGATGGTACAGTTACATATTCGTTCGATATGGTTATCGATGTGTTTAAAATAAAATAAACATTTTCGATATAGTTTGTTCAAAAAGTTTTGTTTTTTGTCAGAATTCGCTTTTTTTAGTTTGTAACCTTAATTAGATTTTGTTTCTTATTATTAGAGAGTTTGAAATCACATATTTGTTTTTTATACAAAAATATATTAGGTATGACTATTGATCAATCTAACTCCTACTGAACAATCTCACCCCAAAATACACTAAATGCTATAATTTCAGAACCATTAATTTCTAAGCAGTGAGGTTGAGATTGATCATTTATAGATATCTTCCTTTGTAGTTTATGCAATAAAATATGTGTGAACAACCTCGCCCGAAATCGAGAATGATATTTTTCAGGGCTTTTTTGTTTTTTGCAGTCTATATTAAACATTTTATGAGCGTAATTTTTTACACAATCATTCATATTCTACGTTCTTAACCTGATTTTACCTGTTTGTTGAGTATTTTTTGAAAAATATGGGCAAATATATTTTAATTTTGATCAATTCCATCCCAATTGACGGTATTCATATTTTGAAGATATAAAATTTATTTTGTAATATCTCTTCAAATGCAGCCTGTATTATACGGATATCTTCGGAAGTAGTCGGAATTTTCAAATTTTGTCAACGGCATATTATTCGACTTTAAATTGCGCAACTTTGCCCTAATTTAACCAACCTCGTATCTTTTACGGATGCTAATGCTGCTACATCCCTTCGAATTTTTAACACCCTTTATATACGTTTAGCTCTTTTATCCACCGGAGGCTTTTTTTTTAATTTACTTCAATTTCTGCAGTCCCGATTCATTAAAAAATACATATATTTGTGCACACACAAACAAATATGTCCCGATTCATTAAAAAAATACGTATATTTGTGCACACACAAACAAATATGCTTTAAATTACATTACATTTATTTTCCCAAGCAATTATGTCGTCGCTTCTTTTAACTGGTGTTAATTAACACCAGAGTCCGATTATTTTCACAAAACAATTACAGTTAAATTAACCGAGGTTTGGTATAATCCGGTTACCACTAAATAAATAGGTTTAATCCAGTTTAAATACAATTGGAAAAACAGAAGATGCAGCATAATGCGTTTGAATTAATATCGGTTATTTTATATTATGATAATTAAAAAGTTATCTATTAATCACCAACTATTTTAATTTTTTGTTTAGTGTAAACATAAGTTTAAGTTATTGATCTTTTCTCTCTGTACGCCTATCCGTTTTTTACTATTTCCAAGTCTTAAGAGAATATTAGAGTAACTCTAAAAAGTGTCATCTCAGGTCTTATTTACCAACGAACAAAAAATGTGCCTAGTAAAATTATGTTATTTTCCTTAAGATTACCGAAAAGTGTATTTTTAATTTTATTTTTTTCTGCTTTAAAAAAGTTAATATTTTTTTTATTGAAAACCTGTCGACAGATAACGAAACTTTGATAATTTGTAATACAATTTAAATAAATTCTGTTTTAAATTTTTTTCCAAAAAAAACACAACTGGTTTTTATTTAGTAAAAAAGGCATATCTTAAGATCAATTGCCATACTTTATATTTTGCTGAACATCCGGCTCGTTCATTAAACTAATGAGGTTTGTGTGTTATCATCCGCATCGACCTGACATTGCATATATCATGTGAATCAATTAATTCACTCCGAAATTTTCTTAAATATCAATATTTGCTTGACTCATATGGTAACCTCAATACGAATTCAGTCAAAGAGTCTGGGTGTTTCAGAAGGATTACTTCGTTACCAGAATAGTGTAATTAAATATTGTTACTTCGGAATCAGACCAACCAAAAAAGCAACTTTTTCTAAGTAAGGAGGAACTTGCAGAAAATACTTTCAGCGACACCATACAATGAAAAAAAAATTCTAAGTCTCCGATTATAAGCGTTTAAAGTAATTTTCCTTTGTGGAGAAAAAATGTATTTCACTAGAAAAAAGACTGACCATGGAATGTGTTATCAAGGGAGGAATATGCAGATTTTATAAAGAAACATATTATGTGTCAGTTAGGTATATTTTATTAAACTTAAAAAACCGCTGAAAAATGCTTTAATTCGCATTGTACTAGGGATAATAGTTCAACAACATGTTGGTTGGTACCAATTTTGCCTTTATCTAGCTACCGTTGCCTTAACACCAAACAGTTAGTTGAATTATTAAAGTTAGGTAATTTTCCACTACATAAATGATGTTCATGTTTTTTATATATCAGGTTCCTATTCAATAAAATCAGGTAGTCATTAAAATAAAATTGTAGGCTTTATATGAAATCCAAAAATGAAATAATGTTTTAATTTCATTACCATGGGACATTCATATTTATCCTATAACTAAAAGCACAGTTTTTATCAACCATTTACGATCGGTTTTTTGCACCTATAATTATAGCTGATAGTGTGTTTATGCAAAAGATTTGGTTGATGAAATCAAAGTGGGATGAAACAAAATGAACGGTGACATTTGAGAATAATATATTATAGAACTCAGATCTAAAAACTCACAGATACTTAATAATGAGCAATTATCCAATAAAGTTTAAAATTCATAAATATGCAAATGCTAGCCTTAAGGCTTATGGTTGTTTTGAGAATTTTGTATTAAATAAAATCACTTCTTATTATTGGGTATGTTCTGAATCCCGTATTATTGCGATGCATAGTGTTATTCTTCCGGTATTAGAATTGTACGCATGTGTACTTTGGCTCAAAAAAATATCTGGTATTTTTAATAAATATTTTCAGCTTGACAGTGTTAATTTACGAACACCCTATCAAATTTAATACGTTTGTCGTGCATAGAGTCTCAATTATACAAGAAAACACATTACAGTGTACTTGTACATATGTTAAGTCAACCGCGAATTTATACCACTTAGTCTTTCTGCAGCAGATTAAATCGGTACAATAGTGAAGAGCTCTGCAATATCTAGACAATTAGTTGAAAACATAGCCTCCATCGATCAAATTCCAACCATTATTTTTAGGTGTAAAAACCCTTGGCTCATTTAAATCACTATTCCGCTAGATATTCGTAATTTATACAGTTCTCAATAATTATTGTTGTAGTTCGCTTGCCAAACGAAGCACTGTTTTCAATCTCTAAATGTCAGCCTATATACCGCCCCCTCTTTAGTGGCTTGACGTTTTTGGATAGCTGGCACGGTTTTCTGATGATTGAAGCTTCCTCGATTTTTCAGTATACTCCGCGTTTCTTTCATGGTTTAAATTCTTTTAATTTAAAACCAAAAACCGACAATCTGATGGACATGGAAAAAGAGCTTTAACTTCCTCCCTTTAAATTCTGACTTCTTCAAATTTTAACCTACAAAAAGTGAATGATTTGAGATACCTAATAATTGGCATTTGAAACGTAGCAATAATTAGGTTGAGTTAAGTATGTACCTGTAAAAAGTCAATTTACTTGGATCACTTTTGGCAGAAAAGTTGTTAAGCATTTCTTTAAACTTATCTATATTTCATGTTAGGTTTGGTTGGGCTACCTATAAATTAATTTTAAAAAATCGGTAAATTTTATTTATCCAGAACTTCCCTCGTTATAAATCTTTCTTTTTATTAGGAATAGTTTCGTGCTGCATATAGTCTACTGACTTATATACAAATACTGTCTTTTCAAACATTTTTATTGGGCGCCATTTTGTTCCGGTATATTATATTCGTACCAATATTTTACCAGTTTCTACATATGACACACTTGATTTTTAGGCATAATTTAAAATAAATTGAATCAGTAATTTTTATACAGATTTTTTAAGATCGCCATTTTGTTTCGTTATGTTGAATTCGTGCCAGTTTATCCTTTTTTTGCACAATTATTTATTTAACCTTTATTTTGTTCCGCCATCTTGAATTCTTACCACAGTTTTACTAGTTTATCTCTGTATCATGCTTGCACAAAATTTGAAATTAATCTAATTAGTAGTCTTTTCAGGCTGTTTTTTAAAATATTTTATTACTCCGCTATCTTGGATTCGTATCAAAATGTATTCCGTTTATTTATATATAATGCTTGACAGATCGACAGAGACTCCGACAGAATTGCGGAAACATATTTTGCATCTAGGAACTAGATGAACGTGAAGATATGTAAAATCTGGATGTTGATTTTTTTGCGATTTCAAACATTTCATTGGCCATACAACAATTTTACCAGTTCATCTCTATATCATACTTAATTCTTGCACAAAATTTGAAATCAATCTAATAAGTAGTTTTTCCAGACGGATTGGATAACTAGTTTTTTAGTAATAATTTTCTTAACATTTCAGTATACCGCCATTTTTTTTCGTCATATTGGATTTCTACTAAAATGTTATTTTTATCCCCATATTAGCCTTAATTTTTTTGACCAAAATTTGGGATAAGTAATTTTTTAGCCATGCAGCGAACAAACCGATAGACAGACCGACGGAACTCGAAAACATATTTTCTGGATATAGAGACCCGAATCGCAAAGATCCGTAAACATCTGGGAGGGTGATTTTTTTCACGATTACTTTAATTCACTTTTACGAAGAAAGTAGTAAATCACAGGAGGATGTGAATTAAGTAATAGGTATTATCAGTTTATTCCCTTGCTCTGTTTATAGCTTATAGAACACCTGTGAATTCTACTTGAGGTGAGATGATTCGCTTCGACTGTAAAAAATCGTCTTTAAAAATATATCACTTAAAAATCTATAGTTTTAGAATTTTTTATTGGAGGGTATTATTTTTTACATTCTATTTTTTTAACCATTAAATGTATATTTCTTTAAAGAACAATGGAAATCTGGGATGATTGTCAATGTTACGTTTAACCACATGGGAGCAAGCAAACTGAGTAAATGATGCTAAGAACTATGTTCAGAGGGAGGAGCCAATTCGATTATCGACATGGTCTCACACATGTCAAAAAAACTACCTAGACAGAAAAGATGGCTTAATTAAAATATCGAGATATAGCGAAAACGTTATATCACCATTAGAACAAATCTGAATGCCCACAATGTAAAGCAAGGCAATAGAAAAGAAGTGTGGCAAAAAATTCTTAAGCAATTTTACAGTGACAGTTTTCTTCATCTATACCCATCTGCACATCTAAATGTTATTACTTAACTCTTTCTTAGAGTGACCGGCAAAAAGTTTGCATCGTATGGAAACATTTTTTAATTTGTGAATTCCACTTTTTTGTATTTTTTGAACAACTTACACATCCGCCTTAAGATTTTTAAGAGGTCGTTATCAAAGTAGCCTAATTAATAAATAAACATAAAATAAGACACAAGGTCCCGGATTTAGCAACCAATATTAAAACAAAAACAAAGATTACGTGACTGTTGTTTCAACCAGAGACTCTTATAGCGAGGTACATCAACAGCTCAACCTATCTGATTCCTGGAGACATCTTTACTTTTTTATATGGATTGACAGCTAATTCTTGAGAGGTACTTGTTTCTTTGCGAATATAAGTGTGCCTTCATTCACGCTAGAGACACTAAAACGTCAAGGGTTTTAAACCTTAAGTCTAAAAATTCAGAGGCTGCTAATGTATATTTTTTGGCTCGAATTGTTTATTTAACTGAGGTAAGATGTTATTTTTCAAAGCTAAACTTATTCTCACTTTTATTTTGAAATGTTTATGACTTTCTCTATGACAAGTTACCGTTCGGATAACTTTACTTATAGCGGATAATTTTGATGGCTTAATTCAGTGGTAAATTTATCAAGTTTCAATAACTTCCTTTTTGTATGTTCTGGGCCGATACGGAATCGGGTGCAGTGGCTCTTCCAAGCATTAGATCGTTTATACAAATGTTTAATTTTAAAAATATTTTCGTCATGTAAAAGACTGAACTTCTAACATCAAATAGCATTTTTAAAATTGTTCGTACTTGTTTACCTTGGAACTTTGCTTTTATTTAAATTCTCAATACTTATTGGACTTTTTTTTAAACATTTTAAAACGTGGCGAAGTTTTGTTAATAATTGGGAAAGCCCTTCGGTGTCTTACAGCATGTTCTCAAACCAAATTAATTTTATGTGCTGCATACGGTAGATGTTTGTTGGTTTCAAATGTATCATAAATTGTTTTAAAGATATTAAATATAGCTGATAATTACATAATTCTAAACCCACAACGTATTTACTGATATGAGTTGCATTTAATGCTAAAACTTCTAATTCGCAAATCTTATTCTCACTTCTTTAGTAAAATGAGTAGTTTTTTGTAAATAACTCGCCATACACATCGTTTCAGTCTACATATTTGTATTTAAGGAAACATTAAATTTCATTATGTTTCTTCTAAAATTTTTAGATGAACTGCTATTTATTGAAATAAATGTCTAAATATCCCACCTTCCATAGTTTTAAATAGTAGGTTGTCTTTGTATATGTAGTATATACATGATATTTTCTGTAATTTCGCTATGCATTGTACCTTCTAGTTTGAATAAATTTATAGTTTAAAAGACTTGTACATTGTTGGGTGTTATCCTCCATGCCTAATATTACTATCACCTGATGTTCATTTGTATGGTAAAAGGTAACTCAGATCCTGGATTAAACTAATTTGGAACAGGATACTATTCGTTGATGATTCGATTGATGATTGATTCGTCCGCATAGTATGGGGTCCGGTTTGTCCATGCGATTCGTGGCAATTCCTGCTTTTGGGCGAATAATCAAGTACGCTTTGGTTCGGCGAACCATGCCTCCGCATCAGGTCTTTTGTTTTTTGTGTATTGTCAAATATTGAAACGTATGAAGATATCTTCGTGAAAAGAAAAAGAAAAAAATCTCTAGTGAAACTTCTGAGGCTCCGTCAACAACGTCAGAAACACCTAATACCCGTGTAGAGCAATTCTTAAATGAGACAGTGGTTGATGAAAATAAAGTTCAACACGTTAAAAAGCAGTTACTTTTTGGCGAGGCAATAAAGGAACAGCTATCAGAAAGCTACCGGGAGTTACGAACCAAAGAGAAGCATGTATTTCAAAAAATCGTTCACGGAAGAGTAATGAAAAAATATAAGCTTGAATCAACATGTGAAAAAATATTTAAATATAGAAAAAATTTAAGACTGAAAAGCAGCAGTCAAGATCGACATAATATAAAGAGTAAACTGCGTATTTTCAAAAAATGCAGGATATCAGAAAGAAAATCGAAAACTTTTTGCAGGAAGATATTTATAGCAGGATATGTCCTGGAAAGAAAGATTATGTTACCAAGGGGAAAGTTACTCAACAGAAAAGAGTTTTGTTGAACACTATGAAAAACCTTTACGTCAAGTTTCTGCAAAAATACCCTAATATTAAAATAAGTTACACTTTTTTTTGTAGATGCAAACCCTACTGGATAAAATTTTTAAGAGTAATGGACCACGATACATGTAAATGTGTAGTTTGTGCCAATATGGAATTATTAATTCATTCTCTTTGGAAGAATGCTATTATTCAATTGAGGGTAACTGAGCAAATTGTAAAAAATCTTACGTGTAATAACCACTCAGAAACATGTCTTTTAAGAACATGCTCAGAATGTAAGACATTTAAATTGACTTATCACATAGAAGATGAAAATAGAGATCCAACCATTTCGTATTATAAATGGACCAATATAAAATATACTTTTTTAAATAAAAAAAATAAAAAACTGAAGTTCGCTCAAAAATCGCAAAAAACAGCTTTCCAAGTAAAATATTCAGAAATTATAAAAATGTTTGAAGAAAATAGTCTGCTATTTTTAGCACACAAAGCTAGAATTCAACACCAATATTCAGCTATATTGGAGAAACAAGAAAACCTGACCAATAGCGAAATTATCATACACTGTGATTTTTCAGAAAATTACTGCTTAAAGTATGCCGAAGAAGTACAAGCGTACCACTTTGGTGGTTCTCGGCAGCAAATTACTTTGCATACAACAGTTGTCTATAGTAATCTGGAATCTGATATTAAACCAAAAATTGAAAGCTACTGCTCCGTATCTGAGTCTCTTGAACATGGCCCGGCTGGAATTTGGGCTCAGTTGTGTCCTGTACTAGAGTGTTACTATAACAAGGATATCAAAAAACTGCATTTTCTTAGCGACTCTCCGAGTACTCAATATCGCAATAAAAAAATGTTCTTATTTATTGCGAAATACCTTAAAAATGATTTCCCTGGTGTAGAGTATGTAACTTGGAACTATCAAGAGGCCGGACACGGAAAGGGAGCTCCAGACGGGATTGTAGGATTATGCAAAAGAACTGCAGACCGTTTAGTGGCGCAAGGCAGTGATGTGTCATCATTTAGCACATTCGTTCAAGTTTTAAAAGATAACTGTCCTGGCATAACCATTTTTGAGGTTCTTCCAGCCACAGTAGAATCATTTGAGGCGTTATTTAATAGTGTTCCAGTTATGCCATTTAAAGGATCGATGATGGTTCGGCAATTAGCATCCGTTTGTAACTTGGAAAAGTTATATTTTAGAAAGCTTTCTTGTTTTAATTGCAAAGAAATATGTGAACATTATCATTTGGGCGTTTAAAACTACGATGAAATAGAAAGTGAAACATCATCTGAAGACACAATAAACGACACACTACATTCTAATAACACAAGTAAAGTAGATTACAAAGACATTTATGATAGTTCCTCTGATGACGATCTACCATTGGCAAAACTAGCAAAAGAAATTGAAAATAAAAGAGAAGATTCTTCTAAAAACCAAACATTAATACCTATACCTAATACATTTGATATACAAATCAAAAGCGGTTCCTTTATACTAGTTACAATGCAAGCCGAATCAAATAAGAAACAAAACTACCGTTTTCTAGCATTGTGTAAAAGTGAAATTGATTTTGAAACTGGGGATATTCAAGTAACATTTCTAAAAGAATGCAGTATAGATAAGATTTGACAGTTTTTTAAGTTGGACGAACAAGATAATAGTTATATCAACCAAAATAATATTATTGAGGTTTTGCCAATGCCAACAATTATAAACAGAGGGAAGCGCAAGTACTATAAATTTTTAAACAAAATTAATGTATCAACAATTTAATATTTTATACTTTGAGCTTATACTTAGTTTTATGAACTAATGTTCCTTGCCCGTTTTACTATTTTTTTAAGAATTCAGTATTATGTTTTTTATACTTTTGGTACGATACATTAGTTATTTTTTTAAGTTAAGATAACAACAAGCGTTAATTTTAATGATTTTTGCGAATTTCGTGAGAGTGTTATATGTCAGTTTCTTTTTATATACATTTAAACCAAACCTTACTTGGTACTTTTATATGTAAACTCTTTAAATACAATGTTTTGTTTTTATTTGTAATTTAATAAATAAATGCGTGTTTTAGAAAATTAAATGATTTTTGTCACTTCCATGCTAGACTGTCAGTCCCATGCTTTTACTAAATTTAAAAAGCGCTATAAATTAAAAAACAGTATGCATTCTGTTAAATATATTTTTATGCGTGTTCTTAAATAAATGCATTTTTTAGAAAATAAATCATTTTTGTCAGTTGCGTGCCAGACTGTCAGTCCCATGTTTTTATTAATTTAAAAAAATGGCTATACATTGAAAAAAAAAACATATTTTTAAACGTTCTTTTACGAATTTGGTTTACCTAACCAGACTCTCTTCTTTTAAATCCATTTGTAGGGCACAAATACCATTTTTGTCTCTCGTCGAACATTCTTATTAAAATCTCTTCATTTTGGGTTATACACCCATATATATATATATATATATATATATATATATATATATATATATATATATATATATATATATATATATATATATATATATATATATATATATATATATATATATATATATATATATATATATATATATATATATATATATATTCAGGAATATGTTTTACATGTACGTTATATATCTAAGGAAAAGATATGATCATAATAGCTACCAGTGCAACAGAACCTATCACCCTAATTGTATTATTAGGCACAATTTGCCCAAATCAAACTCCGATATTTTCACATGTCAACTTGTCTTAAAAGGACCCTTTATCATTGATTAGGATAGCGGATTAATTTTTTTTTAGTTTATGTTTATTTTATTTTTTGCAATTTACGAATACAATGCAGAAAATTATTATTTTTGTGCTTTTTTATGTTTCCTTTAGGCTTTTCTTTGAATTCTTTACTAAATAAAGTAGTTTTTTTATGTTTAAACTATTGTTTTTTATATTGTTTAGGTGGAAGTCAATTTAATGGCCAATAACTGTGTTAAAAGAGGGCCAACTACTCTTTTAACATTTTTTGTGAAAAAAAAAATAAAAAAAAAAAATTCCAATTTTTCCATTTGTTACATAGAATAAGAACCTCCAGTATTCTAGTATGTCTTTGTTTTTATGATTTTGAGCGAATTTAACTTTTTTGTTTATCGAATTATGATGAAATTCCATGTCTTAAAAAGGGCAATCACTATATGATTTACCCTGTTTCGAATTTCTGATGTAAGATGTAAATTAGTTTGTTTAGAGACCGAAGAGAATAATTTTGTATTTTTATCTCTACTACATACAATAGACATATTAATTAAATAAAGCCAGTTTTGTATCAAAAATACTTGTAGTTCAAAACTTATAAGTCCTTTTCAAAAATAGACATATTATATATTGCATTAAATGCATCTTTACAAGATTACTTATTATAAAAGGAAACTTAGGAAAAAATCAATCTGATCATTAGTATTTTATAGCATATATATAAACGCTTAGTCATTGTATCAGTTTTCCTCAAAATGCTAATCAAGCAAAAACGAAAAACAATTTCTCTAGTTATAACATAAATTTTGAAAAAAGAAAATTTTAGCAAACCCAATTATCTAAACAGTGCTTTTATGTTCTTTCTCACTAACACTAGGGCAATGTAGTATTCGCCATTTTGTCACTTAGAGGTAGTAAGTGAGCGATTCCTACAAGATTTCCAAAGATTGTTGTTAGCATGCAATGCCTATTTTCGCTGTAAAGAAGAAATCTACTATTATAGAATACACTCGGTGCACTTGAGTAAGAATTAAATTAAAGAAATAAATAGGGTCTGAAAATGGCATATTTTCTCTAATTTTACCATCCTTGTAGCTTCGGAAATAGTAACTGATATGACCTAAATAAGACACCCTGTATAGTTATATAAAATATGTCTAAAATTCATCGTACAATCCAAAAATGCAGTACTGCTAATGCGAGTATACCAATAATTACAGTTATTACATATATCTCTCTTTGGTTATTGTCTTTTAGTTTCTGTATTTATATTCAATTTTAAAATCTATTAAACCCATAATTTATTTTATCTTTCAAAATACAAAAGAAAATTAAATTAATATATTAATATTTTAAAATTGATATTTGTAAATTATTTTAGGTTTTCTATTTATTGCTCCTGAAACAGCTTCTAAGTCTAAATACCACTGTGATTATTGTGAAAGCACTTCCGCGTATAATGTACCCGCTAAACGAATAAGAATTGATAGTATATTAATTTGCATCGCCTTATGCACAATGGAGCAAAAGTTTCAACTTTTTAATCATTACTTCCCTCGTAAAAGGGAAGTATTGTAATCGTAAAAAAATCACCATCTGAGATTTTTTCAGATGTTTACGTTTCAGGGTACATAGGTGTCAAAAAACATGTTTTCTTAATTCCTTCGGTCTGTCTGTCTACCGGTCTGTGTGTTCGCAGAGCATAAAAAACTACTTGCCCGATTGACTTTACATTTTGGTCAATAATTTAGGATCATATGAAAATAACCTGGTAACATTTTGGTAGAAATCCAATATGACAAAACAAAATGGTGGCCTACTGAAATATTACAAAAATTATTACTAAAAAAAACTACTTATCCAATTTATCCCAAACATCAAGTATTATATAGGAATCAACTGGTAAAAAATTATTACGAATCCAAAATGGCGGTACAAAATAGCGGCTTAAGAAAATATTTAAAAATTCAGCCTGAAAAACTACTTATGGCCGTTTACCTCGTAGTGAGCTAAGCTTATTTTATATTTTCTGAAATTGGGTTGCACCGCTTGAAAATTTGGCTTAAGCCAGGCTTGGCGTTGAGCCACCTATTTTGGCGGCTTAACCCCAGCTTATGTGTTTTGTGAGGTTAGATATCGTCTTCTATTTATAAAAAAATTAGTGTTTAAATATGGGCGAAATTTTAGAGATTTTTCTTGGTGATGATCTTGATATTTTTGACATCCTGGATATCAGTTTTTCTAAAAAGTATACCGTAGGTCAGATTATTTAAATGTTATGATATGAACAATTTAACTTTTTAACGGTTTCGTCTAAGAAAACCTACAATCCTCAATATTTTAAATCAAATAGAAGATCAATTATTGGATAGTGACGTGTAAGTAAAGTATATAAAGTAGGTTAAGAAGATATTCGAATGTATATTGCTGTAGTTAATTGGACCGTGCTGTCAGTCCTAGTAGCCAACTGTTAACAGCATTAAGATTTGATGCCTCTAATGGTCACTGTGCCTAGCATTGCTGATATTATGAGGATGCACTTTGTTGTTGTTATTGGGTGTAGAGATAATAATAATATACCCATATAAAAACTCAATCTTTCGGTAAGTATCTACATTTTTTCTTAAGAGTTTAATAAATTTTGTGTCTCCAGTATATCAACCAGCTAAATATATTTTTTAGGTGGCGATGATGCAGAAGTATTCCGCAATAGAAAGAGGTATTTTTCCACAAATAGTTTGAGGTCCCAATTTAAAGATTACTGATCTTGTTGCTCGATGGCCAGGATCAGCTCATGAACAAACAATATTTATAAATAGTCGAATAGCAGCAAGATTTGAAGCTGTATAATTTACAAATTATGTCCTTCTAGGTAAGCTATTGCCTATAAGACAAAAAAAATTATGTATTGACTGGTATTTGAAAATAGGTCAAATTAAAGTGGGGCAAGTTTTAGGATTAGAAATACACTACAAGTTGCTATTATATCAAATTAAAGTAAACATTAATTTAACCAAAATGAGAAGCAAATATTCAGACATTCTTACATTTTTATTTATTTAAAAATATATGTTTATCTTAGTTTTGCTTTTACATAATAATAATATGTTAAATTTAAAGTAAATACCTATAGCGATTCCAATTAAACATTTTTTTAGTTTACTAGTGAATTGGTAACATAAGGCTAATTTTTTGAACAGATATATTTTTAATGTAGTAACTTGCTATGCTTTACAAATATTTTATAATGTGATTATTGTATATAAAATGTATCCTAGAGTAATATCTTTTCCAAACAATGGAGGACATGCTTTACAACGTTTTCTCTTAACACCACTGGCTAATCCTGTTGCTCTGAACAGTTCTGCAATGAATCCCACATAAGAGCTCGAAATTCAGTAGAAAGACTATTTGGTGTGTGGAAACGGAAATTTCCAGTTTTAGCATATGGATCACGGTGCAATATAAATTTAGCACAAGCTGTTATTGTAGCAACGGCGCGGCATTACTACACAATATAGCTATCGAAGCTAATGATGGAAATCCACCACCAGTAGAAAACATGAGTGAGGAAGAATTCAAGTATTTAGTGCTGCAGGGGCAAATACCAGACTTACCACAAAACGGTAATAATATAAGAGGAAACAATTATTGAGATTAATTGACATCATCGGAACTAGTTTTCCTTGTGCTTAAACATTTCAAAAATGAAATCAATACTAAACAATATCTTTCCATATTGTTCAAACTTTCTGGACCACCCTGTAGATGCTTTAAAACCTATTCGAATTTCTTTTTGGTATGGTATAGATTATTATGTATTGTTAGAATATGTTTTGTGTAGACTGATTTTTTTATGATACAGACTGATATTTTTTACTATGAACTATGAGATTATAGGCAGGAAAAATGAGGTAGGACCAGGTTAGATATAGTTTTTTTTTACTTCTAGTTATACACAATAAAAAAAATCTTTTGTAAGTCGACAAATATGTTTTTCCGTTCAGATTTTATTTTTAATTACATATTGCTTTTAAATTGCATTAATATACTAATTATGTGTATTATTTAACATAAACTTGGAAGAAAATATTAAAATTAACATTTTATGGGTAGTTTAATCCACAAAAAAGTTTCAATAAGTTGACTTTTTTTTAAGACAATCAAAAAGTAAACAACTTAAAACGTATCGAGAAAAAACTAATTTGTTTTTGTTTAATTGAATTTCTTGCTTAACTTTTTCTAACTACATTTTTAATAAATTTACTTTTAATTCATGTTCTTCATCATCCCTTTCAGCATTTTTTTCTTAATTCTGTCTCCCGCAAATCGGCAATTTGCAACCTTTTCCCCATTAGGTGATCATACTTTTCAGCAATGGCAAATGAAGAACGAGATTTTTTTTTGAAAATTAGGACAAAGTGGTCACCTATAATGTTACTTTTAGAAATGTATTTATCGTATATATAACATGTTGTGTATAAATTCAGTTTTGGATAAAAAATTCTAGATATATTTTATATAGCATATTAAAACCTTAGTGTTTTTGAAATACCAAGGTTTAAATATCAGAATTTTGCATTCTACTACTGGGTCATTTCAATAACATTGTTCAATAAATGCATATAATAATTATGAATCTGAGATATTTTGAAAACAGTTCAGTTTAGGTATGGGGTGTGCTATATGTCTAGAATTTTGCTTAGAATCTAAAACTGAAATCATATACAAGGCGCCCTTTTTAAAAAAATTATCACTTTTTGTTCCCTCCTGTATACAAATGGAAATAAAACACTTTGTTATATGGGTGTAAATACTACATTATCAATCTTATCTGCTCCTATTTTAAGTTTTTCTTAATTTTGAAAAACAAGAAAGTT
Organism: Kuschelorhynchus macadamiae; assembly: GCA_030620095.1. NCBI lineage: Eukaryota > Metazoa > Arthropoda > Insecta > Coleoptera > Curculionidae > Kuschelorhynchus > Kuschelorhynchus macadamiae. The sequence continues at coordinate 1,165,633 of JAUTXW010005262.1, read as the reverse complement.
AAGGAACATATTCGATCGCTTTATAATTATCTGATATGTAGCCATAACATAATGTTTTATTTTATTAAAAAAAGCTGAACTAAAACCAAACAATTTCTAAAAAATACTGACTTTGTTTGTTTCTTTGTCTCGAGGCTTCATTTTCTTGGGATATTTTGGATTTTCGGTGGGATCAAGACTGCCAAATTCCTCAGTATTGTTTCCAGATGATTCTGTGATATTCTAAAAAATGCATTAACATTATTATAAAATCAATTATTCAAAGCAGTTCCTTACTGATGATATTTTAAAAATGGGTTTTTCTTCGAACTGGCTTTTAGATGAATTTGTCAAAGCAGCCGTAACTGGTCTTTTTAACTGGTTCGGAGTATGCTTACTCCAATCACTATCAGTATTTAGATCGTATATTTTAGTATTTTGCTTAATAGATTCAGATTGAATGTCTGTTTCACGGGAACTTTCATGATCCTGTAAAAAAATCATTAAGAACTGCTATTAAAAGACAATTAATTAATAATTAAACTGTTTGTCATTTGCTACATACAATGTAATGGCACGTAATGTAATTAAAGTATGGATCTTACTTTTAATTCACAGTCATCAAATAATTTCAAAAAAATCTTCTTTCTGTGGATGTTTCAATAGGATTCGGTATTGCATCGCTATCATATATGTTTTGAAGACCATGTATTGTTTTGTCATTCACAGCTGAGAGGATTATATCATAACAATCGTTCTTTTTAATTTCTTGAGGTGTACTTCCCCTAGTCTTCAATGCTTCACTCCTTTCCAAAGCAACCATTTTACTCACCTCTTTTTTTCTTATTATCATAAGCCTTTCTTAAGCAATTAGCAGTACGATAGACATAATTGGGACTTGATGCATTGAACTCCGTGTCAATTTTAATCCAAGTTCTTTCTTTTCCGTCAGTTCCTGAACGATCAGTCTTTTTATCTTCAATTATGTTTTTATATTTTAGGGCTATATTACACAACATGCTTTTTTCTGATAAAGTAAAATTCCGTGCCCTATTAGGCTTTCCACTGTCATTTTGTGCATTGTTCATATTTTCTGTTAGCGTAAATAATCCAGTTAAATAACACTAACTTCCCTTTCTCTATGCCAGACTGTTGGTAGTTTGTTTATGCCACTGCACACAAAAACTATAAAATCCACAAAAATATTACGTTTTTTCCATCAGTCAAAATACATAAAAGAAAAGATAACATTTGTGGAAATTTGAAATCTCTGCTAGCTCGAAAAATACTAAAAATAAGTTAGGGTTGTCGAAGTCAATATAGTAGCACACCTAATGCCATAAAAATTACTTAGAAAGAAGCAGACAGTGCAACGTTACCACTTCTATTTTCGGTTATACTAAACTTGGCTTACATTTTCTCGGTGCAAAGAAAGCTAAAATAAGCTCGGTTTAAAAATTTAGGCCAGCTTAGTTAAACCAGGATTTACTCTAAAACGATGCAAATGGAAAGGGACCGATTTCAAATTATGTGCCATAACTAATTGTGATGTAGAGATGAACTAGTAAAATTGTGGTACTAATTCAAGATGGCGGAACAAAATGGAGAATTTGGTCTCCATTTTGTTTGTGACCGTGAAAAAATCACCTTCTCAAGTTTAGCATATCTACATGTCTTAGCTTCCCTAGATGCCAAAAAATATGTTCTATCAATTCCGTCGGTCCCTCTGTCAAAAATTAACGGGTAACCTAATAATATTTTGGTAAATATCCAATAAGTCGGAACATGATGGCTGCCTAATGGAACATTAAAAAAGAACCTGACTTAAATGCCACATATCTAAGAAATTATTTTGCACTGATTGCAATTTATTAATGTAGATTTGGAATTATGGATACCATACCACAGCATTAACCTCTAAATGGGGCCTTACCAACAATACAAATAAAGTTGTTTATGAATAAATTGTTTTTTCTAGTAAAAAGTGCTTTAGATTTTACTGTTTTCTACTTTATTATTTTTTTAAAGAGATTATAGAAATTTTAAAATATTTGAAAATTTTGTCCATGAGTATTATATGTATGCAGAATACAATCACATGTAAGCAAAATTTCGGGATAAGCGAACATGAAAAAGTATATCAAAACCTCGGCAATGAAACATTATTTTAGCAAGAAAATAACTCTTAAAATCACAAGGACAACTAGTACTTTTTACTTCCCTCGTAAATGTGAAATATTGTAATCGTGAAAAATTACCCTCCGAGATTTTTACGGATCGTCACGTTTTAGGGTCCCTAGATGCTGAAAACATTTCTTAATTCCGTCGGTCTGTCAGTTCACGGCATAGCTAAAAAACTACTTACCCGATTATCTTCATCTTATGGGGATAACCTGGTAACATTTTGGTACACATCCAATATTGCGAAATAAAATGGCGTCCTTGTGAAAAGCTATTAAAAATTATTACTGAAAAACTTATAATGTACTTCAAATTGTGCACAAAACTAAGTGTTATATAGAAATGAACTGGTTACATTTTGATACGAATCCAACATAGCAATATAAAATTACTGCCTAATAAAATATTTAAAAAATCAGCCTGAAAAAAATACTTATTTGACTGATTTCACATTTTGCGCAAGCATTAAGTGTAATTAATATAGAGATAAACTGGTAAAATTTTGGTACGAATTCAAGACGGGGAAAAATATCTTATTCAATTGAGTACAAAAAAATGTGATATGGGGGTAAACTGGTATGAATTTAACATGACGGAACAAAATAGCGGTCCCAAAAAAAAATCGGTGTGAAAATCACTTATTAGATTTACTTTATATTATGCCCAAAAACCAAGTGCGGCATAGGTAGAAACTGCTTAATACGAATCCAAAAATGGCGTAAAAAAAGATCGAAAGGACACTATATAAGTGTTAATAAATGGAAAGATTTATAGCGAGGGAAGTTCCGGATAAAGGAAATTTACCGATTTTTTGCTTTATTTTGAGGAAACATAGTGAATAATAAGCATTTTTTTTAAATCCTAGATCTCTTGATCACAAGTTCATTCATTACTTAGAAAAATAAATGTTACAAGAGCAAAGGATTTGAGCCCTAAAGCAGAACATTTTACAATACATTAAAGAAATGGAGTATTACTAAGCAAAGACGGATTGTTTTATTGCAACAGCGTTTGGCGGAAGCTGAAAAATTAAATAAAAGTGATACATTCTCTAATCTGATAAAATACATCAATATGCCAAGTTACAATTTTATTCTTTGTCAATTGAGAAAACCAGAAGTTAAGTGGAAAGGCAATATACATATAATACAACATAAGTATACATTAGAGGAAATACGTCTAGCTGTGTCTTTGTATAACGGTAACGCAAGGGATATAGACTTCTACAAAAAATATTTAGTCTCCTTCAGCAAAAATTCAATGTAAGCAGGAATAAACAAGAACATTTTTCAGTTTTTAAATAATCTGGTTTTAAAAATGAAAGATGAAAGAGAAAAAGCGTGAATTCTTCTCTTTGATGAGCTTGATACTGATTCAGGTTTGAAGTTTCAGAGAAAGGAAAATAGCGTTCTTGGTTTTCAAGATAATGGAGGTAAGAAAGAGTGGCAGGTGCCGATCATGCAAATGTGTTTATGTTTAGAGGAATTTATCGTCAGTGGAAGCAGTCGATGGTTTCTTCTTTCAGCAGTGGATCAATAAAAACCATCACTTTAAAAAAAACATAATTAAGAATGTTATTGAGGAGTGTAATTTGATTGAACTTAATGTTTTAGCTACATTAAGTGATTCAGCTTTAAAGTTTCAGAGAAAGGAAAATAACGTTCTTGGTTTTCAAGACAATGGAGCTAAGAAAGACTCGCAAATAGCCGATCATGCAAATGTATTCATGCTTAGAAGAATTTATCGTTAATGGAAGCAGCCGGTGTTTTCTTCTTTCGCAGCGGTCCAATAAAATCCGTCACATAAAAAAAAATTAAGAATGTTATTGAGGAGTGTCATTTGATTGGACTTAATGTTTTAGACACAGTATGTGATCAAGGTGCAATCAATCAAACGGTCATAAACATGCTGTTAAAAGAAACACAGGATATTTTTCCCAGAAAGAATAAGGATAGTCTCTACTTTGGATTAAACGATATTCCTCATTTATTCAAATATCCTTTGCCACCCACTTAAAAACCTTATTAATTTCAAAAGATACAAAAATACTATACAAAAATTATAAGATTTTTCCTGAATATTTGCATTACGCTAAATGAAAAAACAAATGACGAACGGAAAATTTAGAAATCACGATGAACTTCTGTATTTTAAAAAAACACCCTGTATATTTTGGAATTTTTGGATTCTCCTAATTATCCTTTTTTAAAAAAATATATAATATATGTTTATACTTGGACCAGTTGTTGTTAAGGTATTTGATTTTAAAAATGTCCCTCATGCGCTATACACATATTTGGTCTAAAATAAACAAAAGAAGATAATACCCTGTACACTTGGTTTACAAAATTAAATTATTACACCATTAAGAAATGTAATTGACTTTTTAAAACGATTAAGTTATTAGTAATACTTTTCTGTATGGATTTCTGCATTGGAACAAATATATTTACGATTTACCTTTTTTTTTCAGACATCAAAGACAACGCCAACTTATTGCGAGACTCAGAAGATACAGCCGAATTACTACTTTTTTTTAGATACATTTTTTGATATTGTGAATGAACGAGGTACACCAAAGTTCAAGCAGCAAAGCCATTAAAATGCCCCATTACCCATAAAAGTCTGGTCATCAGGAATTTTGGTTAGAGGCAACAAAACTGATTGATAGCATGCAATTTTTTCCCCTCAGAATAATTGCTTTGTGTCCAATACCTCCATTAAAAATCGACCCTCAAATTTAAAGGTGAAACAGTGTGAGGTGTGAAAAATTCTAAGGAGAGAATTATTGTTTTAGTAGCAGCTAACATGACTGGTTACACAAAAAAGAAACTCTCGGTTATAGGAAAGACGAAACACCCCACCAAATACGACATCTGTGTTATCAACCAATGGACCAAGGGGTTTCTAAATAACTTAAAGTCCATTTTTTCAACCAGCAATCAGAAAATTACGTTAGCTTCTTTAAATGATGAATACATTTAGTATTTGAAGACAGTTCTTTAGAACTAAGAAGAAATCAGAGGAATCTTCAATCCCCTGTTCTTTTTTTCAAACTCTACCTTCGAATATTCTAAAAATAATTATCACAACTAGAATATTTCTTGGGATTCTGAAAATTTGTACTAATATCCCAAAGGTATTTGCCATAATGTTAAGGCACACAATTTGAGATCAGTCCATTACGTACTTTTATCAGGCTGAATTTTTAAATATTTTATTAAGCGATCATTTTGTTCCGCCATCTTGGATTCGTACCAGAATTTTACCAGTTGGTCCCTACATAATACTTAATCTTGTTTCGGTATATTGGATTTTTATTAAAATATTACGAGGTCATCTCCACATGACTTTCAATTTTTAACTAAAATTTGAAGTCAAGCAGATGAGCTTGGATTCGTATTAAAATTTTACCAGTTGTTTCCTACATAATACTTGAATTTTTGTGCAAAATTTGACATGAATCGTGTAAGTAGTTTTTTAGTAATAATTTTTTCAATAGTTCACACCAGACAGACCGACTGAATTTAGAAAACAACCTGAAACGTGAAGTTCTGAAAAAAATCTTAGAGGGTAATTTTTTTTACGATTACAAAACCTTTGATAAAAAAATGTGTTATTTTCTATGTAGCATATCGGACATATGGGCGTACAAATTTCATTTGGTCAATCAAATGGGCATAACGAGCGTTTCACATTCGTTAAAGATTAAGAAAGAAAACATTTTAATTAAAACATAATTAACATCGTTCCGTACCCCACTCAAGACTAGATGCTAATTAAAAGTTTATTAGTATTATTAATACGAATACTTCTTAAAGAGTTATCAGTTTCAATTTTTTTTGCCTAAGAGTGCTAGTGTTTGAAATTATTTTTTCTTTCTCAATAGTAATGTGAAATTTAAAATAGTGTAATAGTCATTAACCAATTAATTCGAATGAAATACAAGAGCCGTGCTAATCGGGAAGTAATTCAAATTCAGTTCAGAACATATTTGGGATATTTCAACTAAATAATCAGCGGGTAAGCAAATGTATATAGATGTTTTTATCAACATTGTCAATAAATAATTTACTTAGCATAGCATTTTTAGAACAGGTCTTAACACTAACATTTAGAAACTCTGTACAACTGTTAACTCAATCAATACTTTATATCGCAATATATATATATATATATATATATATATATATATATATATATATATATAGGCTAGTACAATACACAGGATGTATGTATTAATGAATTTTCCCATACCGATACTACCATATACAATTCCTCATATCACCCAATTCAACATAATCTAGCCGATTTTCACAGTACGATTCATAGATTAATCTCACTGCCTTTAAGTAAAACTAATATAATCAGACGGAGTTAGACACCATCAAGCAAAGCGAACAAAAAAATAACACAAAAGTTTAAATAATAGCAACAGCTAATTCAAGTATTAACAAAATAATTTGATAATAATTGAAGTATTAAGCATTCAGAATGATAAATAAGCCAGGGCCTGAATTCTCTAGTAGAGTAACAATCAAATGTCCTGGAACAGTTTCAATAATTACAAGAAAAGGTAATAGTAAAAACTAAGTATGCAAATATGTGGGTAGTATTCTTAATTCTTCCATATAGAACAAATCTGAATCAAAGGAAGAAACTTAGAGTTAATGTAAAATTTACATGACTAGAGCATGTAAAAATATAAGCAAATAACCAAAGAAATAAAAAGCTCTGGCGGCAACATGATATTTAAATCGAATAAAATTTTAAATTTCAATTTAAATAAATTGAGTATGGTTTTACGGTTAATTGGCTTTATGCGAAACATATTTATTAATTTGTTTTTTTCTAATATGTTTTTGTTGAGTTGCCTCTAAAATATAAGGAGGTTCGCGGATGGGCATAACCGGCTGTCTACTAACTCTGGTGGCAACATGCCGTTTAAAGGAAATTATTAATTGAAATTAATTAAATAAAAAGTCGTGGTAACATTATCAATCCAAAAGGTGTCATCTTTTAGTATGGTTTTATGCGGCGATTAATGCGCTTTATTCGAAAGATATTTATTATTTTGTTTTTTTTAGATTGCTTTTTTATTTTCAATTCCTTCTTCTGGGGTCGTTCTCCTTGCGTGATTGGGACACTTTACATCAACAACACCTTTTTCTCCAATAACGTCGTCTGAAGTAGCTTTTCAGTTCCCCAATACTTTGATCCCTGGCTCTAACTTCCAATTCTTTTATTTCATATTTTATTTTCAAAGATTGTTCAAAAATATGTATTTGGCCTTTTAGCCTCTTTCTCTACAAACTCTGGCCTTTCGCATTTGGGGACATAATTTTTATCTCATTTTGACCCATTTAATTTAAATAATCGTTGCTTTTTAGTTTATTTATTTTTCTTCGTATGCGGGTTTTTTTTGATAATATTTATATAAGTTATATGTAGAGCGTTTGATATTATACGTTAGAGCAGTAATATGGGCTCCAACCTGATATTCTTGCCTCATATATTAATATGTTGTCCAGATCATAAATAAGACCTAGTACTTGATCCAGTTTTTCTTCTTGATCAAAATAGTTTGCAATGTTCGTGTCCTTAAGACAGGATTGGGTATATTGTTCTTTTAAATTTTAACTTTCTGAAGTTTAAGAAAAAAGTTTTACACAGTTTTTACAACTCTCCCCATTTTTAAAATATTTGATTTAAGCCTGTTTCTTATTTTGTTCATCAAATTCACAGAAAATTATTTCTTGATCGAGTTTTTCAACCGGTTTATGATGAGGAAAATTCTCTACTTTTTATATACGTCGCTATTACTAAAACCAGTAAATTTTGTATATCTGAATCGGAACATATTTTTACTGGCATTTATATCTTTAACCAAAATGTCTCCTTTCATGCTAGAAAAGGACCCTTCATAATTTTTAAAACACTTACATTTAAACATATATTTTAACATGAAAACTTTAACTTTTGGCTCTTTCTCAAGTTGTACAAAATTTGTTCTTCACACCCAAATATAAAATTGCAGCATAATTTTTCCTATATGATCTGTTCGACCACACGCCATCACATATCACAGATTTTTCAGGAAGGCTTTCCTCAACAACAAAAAAAAATTTAATTGGGCAATTTTTATCTTTTAATCTGCCGCAACTGCCGTTTATGAAAAGAACTATCCATATTTTCCATTAAGTCATGTTTATTATAATTATATTGACATAAATTGTTTAGAAAATCCTTCATATATGAATAACCGAATCTAACGCTTAGTATCATCAAATGCGCACTTATTATTTTCCATTTTTTCTGGGTTAGTATTATAAATGTCAGTTAACCACATATGGTTAAATTTCGATTTTTAAATAACAAAAATATTCGGCAAGCCTTTACAAATGTGTGCTTGGTTTATTCGACCTATTTTCAGAAATTCTTTCTTGGAAAGGAACTCTACACTAAAGGTATTCCAACGAAGTCTTATTCGCCCTTCGTACGTGCCGACAAGATGGCAAGAGCTTTCCTCCTCTGTCCCACTAAAACAGGATAAATTAGCTGCTACTAAAATTTGTATAATAAATACAAAGGGTTTAGCCCAAAAAAAAATTATATGGATGCCTTTCTTGATGTAAATATTTAAATTGGTTCTGACGAAGAGCTGGAAGAATTTGATAATATAGTCGATACAAGGCCATATAATATTAAACAAAGAATAATTTAGGAAACAGATTTCGATTATGAAAAAACTATTTTATCAATTATCGGAACGCACAGAGGCGACCCTACTGAAAGGTGATAACTTTTGTACGATTATGTCAGCCGTAGAAAACCGTACAAATATTATGTAAAATCTAATATATATAACTAATAACTATTTTTTACACTGTCTTTGTTTCACAAAACGTAACACGTTTCGCTACACAGAAGCTTCTTCCAACTTTACATCTCGAATAAAGAAGCTTAAATAGTAAAGGAATCTTTATATAACTAGGTGTAATACGATTCGAAAATTTTAACATATTAAAAAAAATTGGAAATTTTTAAGTACTAGCCATAAACTAAAACTACCAGAGGTGAATTGTTCAATTCTACCTAATTGTTTAACTGATATCATCTAATTCAACACATAAACTAGCCTCTTTTAAGAGTATGATCCATAGACTAATCTCCCTGCCTCTAAGTAAAACTAATTTTCAGACTTAGTTAAACATTATCAAACAGATCTCAATAAACAATGGATATTCAATAAATATAACTGAGAAAATTCTACAAAAAAAAGTTATATAAAAAAACTCTAAATATGATTTATCCTAATATCAATGAAAAAACAACTCCATACAAAATTATATCCTATATAGGTAATTCTACCTCTGAAATAGATACATTTCTAGGACGTTTAGATATTAGAATAACATATTAAACAAGCAATTGTTTAAAATAATAAAACAAAATCTGGTAAACTTATCAGGGGTATACCAACTAAATGGTTGTGATTATGAAAAAACGCATATAGGTCAAACTGGCAGGTATTCGGATAAAAAAATAGACATTATAAATATAAAACATTTGTAATGTCTATTTTTTTTATCAGAATACCTATCTGTTTGACTGATAGCAGAAGAGAAAAGCCCAATGCAATTATGCAAATCACTTCATTAAGACGGGTAATACTTTTGTTAAAAATTTTAAAATTTTACATAAAGAAAATAAGGGTCATAAATTAAATATACTGGAGTCTCTAAAAGTAAATAACATCAAGAGTTTAAATTGTTCATTAAACTATCAGGTAAAACTCAACAATTCACCCCTGTAAAATATATTTTAATAATTTTAGGTTGGTTTAATTTATGGCCAGTACTTAAACATTCCCATAATTTTTTATATTTCAAAATTTATGAATTGTTGTATTACACCTAGTTCTAACGTTCCTTTACTCTTTAAGTTTTTTCATTCGAAGTGCAATATCAGAGGAAGATACTGAGTAGTAAAACATGCCGCGTGTTTGCAAATATTGGTTATGTTTTTACATTTTACATGATATTATTTGTACGTTTATTAGTGAACAGCTACTTGTTAAAAAGAGTCATTATGACTCATGTTAATGTGTGCGCATTTCTCTGTCTGGATTGGAAAATTTTGAAATTCGTGTTTTTTGACCAACGCGCTCCAGCTCCTATAATAAGCAATCAGTGGCTTCCGATGGGAACACCTTTTTGAAAACCCTATTGAAACAAAGTGCAGTTCCCTATATTTAATTTTTTGAGGTAGGGCATTTTTTGACCAGACTTCCCGTCCAAAAATCTCGGAAGAGTTCGTTTACGGGAAATAGGAGTACGGGGTGCCGCTTGAAAAAATAAAAAAGAGGTAAAAAATAAAGTAACTTTTACCAAGCTGACAACGAGAGAGAATATAAAGGAGATTCAAAATAGGATAGGTTAACACATGTCACTGCTTAGGAATAGTTTACAAAAACTACTTCGGCTTATACGGGGCTAGCTATTTAGAAATGAACGTATTTTTTTTGTAATGTTTTTTACTTTCTCCTAGAGACTCATTCAGCTCGATGCCAAAAATTGGTCCAAACAGTAATTGAAAGAAAGGTGCGGTACAGATTACTCAACTGTGAGCATGAAGAATAACTACCTACCACGTGTCTTGTTGAGTTCAGACGTTCGTCGAATTATTAATATTATTTTTGTCTGAGTTCATAATAAATAGTATGTATGTTTTTAAGCTTCTACTACATAAAGCTAACAATCACATTTCCATTTAGTCGCCTTTATGCTTTCCAATAATTAATAAAAGTATTTTTTGATAATTAAAATCTGTTTCTAAAATCAATGTCATTCCAATACTTTAACTGGTTTTTTTTCTTTGTTGAATATTGTATGGCCTTCTACTGACGGTATAATCAAATTCTTCTAGTTCTTCATCAGTATCCTATAACTTTTAACACTTCCATATCCATATCACTTATGTTTTATTATTTTTGAGGCTAGAAATCCTTTGTTTTTATTTTACCAATTTTGCTAGCATTTAAGTTACTCTATTCCTAGTGGGTACGAGGAGGAAAGCGCTCGTGTGGAAGATGAACAAGACTTTATTGGAATACCTTCGGTGACGAGTATCTTTCCAAGAAGAACTTGCCGCACCTGCTACTACTACTGGATTTAAGTGGGTAATGGTATTGTTGATATTCAGTACTTTCTTGAATAAAGCAGATTATTTGATTAATCATTGGTGAAGATCTTCAGTGATTAAAAACCGAAATTTATTTTTGAAATATATCATGTGTGATTGGAAAACGGATATCTATAATACAAACCCAGAAAAAACCATTAATAAGTGTTCATTGAATGATATTATTAGCAGTGAATGTGGTTATACTATATAATTTAGGCCAATTTAATCAAATTACACATGATTTAATGGAAAATCTGGAAAAAGAGCCTGTTATAAAAATGTTGTTTACAAGCAAAAATTGCCACATCCAATAATCGAGTTGTAGATGGAATAAAAATATGTTCGAATTCAGATATACAAAATGTATTGACATTGGTGATAGTTATGTATATAAAAAAATTTTAGACAATCTTCCTTATCCTAAACTGATTGAAGATTTATTATTACAATCTATCTTGAAGCAGCGAGGCTTGATATGTTAATGGCTGAAAAAAAAATTAATACACTGAGCACAATGTTCACACTATAAAAAATCAATATTTTACGTTGTTTGTCCCTTGGTTTAGCCGACACTAGCTATCTGATGTTTGGCCATACGCCCACTTTGGGTAGTTTTAAAAAGTTGAAGCGACCGATTCCCTATATAAAGTGTTGCCAGATTATTAGGATTTTCCTAAATGATATGTAGTACAAATTACATTATTGACATTTTTAGGTATTAACTCAGAAAGGAAGCTTCCAGAATGCCTTACTTAAGACTGAAGATAATATTTATAGTAGTATTTATTTATTTAATTGCTCACAATGAAGTTAATGGAATGGTGACCGACGAAACTATAATAAGAGGTAAAGAAAATCGTATACATAATAAATATAGTAGCAACTACAGCGTGATCCAAAGGAAATTAATATTGCTTCGTATCGCCGTTATTAAAGACATAGAAAACATGTTAAATAGGACGCTAGGAATTTTATGAAGAATTTAAATTTATTTTCGAAAAAACAAATTTTTTTCTTGATTAATATTTAAAGACATCTGTTTAAAAAAAAACTAAGCAAATTTTACTGTTTTCGAAATGGTTATGGTAAAATATTATTCAATTTTTCCTTACTTAAAATACTTGTTATGAAAAATCCTTACCTAATAGAAACACATGAAGCCCATCTTTCTATCTTACTATAAAGATTACAAAAAATATGTTAATAATAAATAAAATTTTATTAGTATTTGGATAAATATCTGAAGGCCCTATTTAAAATATTTATTCAAATGTTAATATGAATTATACATTTTATTTATTTAATAACATATATTTATTTTTTCTTCTGGAGATATTATAAACAAGGAGAGGAACATGCGCTTCATGTGTTTAAAATTAAGAAAACTGGAATATTTTACCTTAAATATCTCGAAAACGGTTATATATTTGTATAGAACATGTGATGTTTCTCGTAGATCCTAAAAATTAGTAAAATATCGGTCATTACACTTGATACTTATATTGAATATATTTTTTTAATTGATGTTTAATTATTTTTTCGAAAATAAATTAGAATTCTTCATAAAAATATCAGTTACTTTTACATTTAACGTTTTTTTCTGTTTTATAACAAGGGAGATATAAAGAATTTTTCCACTCCTTTGGTAACCCTCTACATACTTTTTATTTTTTATTTTAATATTTATAACTGTGTGTAAATTAAACATTGTTACCATTGTTCGTATTGTGCATTTCTCTTAAAAAAGTCAAAAGGTCCTCTACCCGGCAGATTTAAAATATAGGATTTTGGCTTTACCGATTAAGTGAGAATTGCCAGAATATGCCAACAATCAATTTTGTTGGTACAAAGAAAGGATAAGTAATTTAAAACAAATATTAAAATGGTTCGGGTACTCGGACCAGAGAGGGCTCTGCGGAGAAATCATATGTCCTGCCATCATAGTGGTCTTTGGCGCCCAGTTTGACGTTGTGTTTGGCCGTTCTGTGTAACTTATAGTGAACTTTTTTCGAGGGGTTTTAATTTGCAAGAGTTACCAATTAGCATTGTCGCCTTTGGTACTAATAATTTTGGTAATGATGAACTTTTTCAACAAACATCAAAAGTAAAACCGTGTGTTTTGGGGTGCAAAAATCGGGAAAGCAAGCGATATCGATTTCCAAGTACAAAAAGTTTCCAGATTTATTTAATGCCTGATTGGAACCAAAAAAAACTCATAATTACGAGGTATATATAGTCGAGAGGAAATGTACGATTGCTTTCTTGTTCGTGAAACATATTTCCTGCCGATGTCGTGCCAGGCAGAAGAGGCCTAAAACCAAAAGCAATTCCTTGCTTGGATATTCCAGGTATGTATATTTTATATTATGTTTGTCCAATATGGCGGAACAAAATGGCGGCCTTATGAAATGTTAAAAAAATTATTACTAAAAACTAATTATCCAATTTACCTCAAATTTTGCACAAAATTGTATGTTATATATACTGGTTACATTTTGGTTCGAATCCAAAATGAGGGAAATAAAATGGTAACCAAATAAAATGTTTAAAAAACAACGTGAAAAAGATCTTCTTAATCAATTAAATGTGATATAGAGATAAACTAGTATGAACTAGTTCGATTTATTTTATATTATATCCAAAAATCAAGGGTGGCATAGGTATAAACTGTTCTCCTAAATATTTGCACTACGCTACATTGAAAAACAAATGCCGATCGGAAAATTTTAAAATCACGATCAATTTCTTTATTTTAAAAAGAACATCCTGTACATTTTGCAATTTTTGGATTCACCTCATTATTCTCTTGTCAAAAATATATAATATATTTATACTTGGACCGGTTGTTGTTAAGGTACTCGATTTAAAAATGCTCCTTATAAATGGTTAACTTTCACATATTTGGTCTGAAATGAACAAAAGAGGATAATATCAGGATATTAACAACAACCTGTACACTTAGTTTGCAAAATTAAGACAATTTAGTTACTAGTGATAATTTTTTGTTTGGAACCAATTTATCTATATTTATCTTTTTTTTTTCAGACATCCGAATTACTACTTTTTTGGACGTTTATAAAGGTTAAAAGTTATAGCAGCAGAAATGTTTTGTAATGTGAACATTTTACGATAAATCTAAAGAAACGAGGTATAGTTATCAAAAAACTAGACTTCATTCAGATTTTTGCCTTTTCATTTTTAACTAATATTATAATATGTAGTATCTTAAATATTTAAGATGTATTTATAATTAATAAATTAAAACTGACATATACAACTGTTTTCTTATTTTCTTATATTTTTGAAAATAGATGCTTATAATATTATATAGATTGCTTTGTATGTGTTTAATTTTTACAAAAGTGTATTGCAAATAAACAAATTTTTTTGTTATCAATATTTACTTATTGTTTATTTATTCTATATCCTAGATCACCTGGTATACATGCACGTAATTGTAACTCTGGTCAAGTGCTATCGAAAACGTTTTCAAGTATTGCAAATTTATGTCTGTACTATTTAATTTAAAAGGTTTTTAAATAATGTCAGCAAAACTAAAATCATATGCCCATGTATTAGTTCTTTTCAAAATTCTCAAAAACAACAGTTAATTATTTAACACATTTATTACCATATTCTCATGTGGCTATTGGCCTTAAATGTATACTTTTACCTAATATTTTTGGAATAATTTTTGACAACAAATGGTCGTGAGCCTAGATTTTTTTAAAGAAATTTTTATTATAATCCTTGTGTTATTTATTTCTGATCCTTCAGGTATTTCACTTTTTATAGTTTTTTTATAGCCAACAGTGAAGGCTGTAAGTATGGTACTAAATATATAGTGTTTACCAACAAGTCCGCACTATATTGGAAACTTTTTTTGTTATAAATTTTTCAGAAAATGTATTTTTCATGAAAGTTTCAACATATAAAATATATTTTCAGAGTCTTAAAAACCCGAGAAACGAATAATCAAAAGTTTCCCATATAATGTGGACTTATTGGTAAGCAGTATTTAAAAGGAGTCCCAATTTGCAAGATAAAATTACAGATAACTTTTTAAACGTCTAAATGCTCGTAGTTCGGTACTCGGACTAGAGATGGCAAGTCAAAAAATATTGTTATAATGAGTTAAATAGCAGTCTAAAAATAAGTCGGTAGTCTGTGAGTTTAGTCGGAGATTTCAAAGTGTAAACAAGTAGACAGTTTTAGATTACCTTAGTTACGAGTTTTAGGTATAACCAGTCTTTACCTGTACTACCTGTAAGCTGTGTTTTGAATAAAAGGAAACTAACTGAAACTACGTGAATAGTTGCCGGCCAATCTGGAGCAATATTTAACCGATTACTTAAAAAAAATCTGTTTTTTAAAGTATGTGTATTATTAATGATTTGAGCAGTCTTTATAATATAATAAGTCGCTGGGTTAATGCAGGAGTATACTTTGTTACATTTAATAGTTTTTACAGTAGATGATAAAAACAAGATATCCCTGATACAGCTTATATATGTTATTCCTTTAGTAGTTTATTGTTTTGAAAATACGGCAGTTTATATCGTCTGGGATTATTCAATACAAAAAACAAAAATAGGGATATAGGATACGTTCGTATCAAAAGTGGTAACCTATGTCTGAAAAAATGCACTTGCAACTTTTATATTGAAAAAAGAAGCCTATGTCCTTATAGAGGTATTATACCTTAATGTGTACATTCTTTAAAATTAATTAATTTCCAATAGGTTATCGAGTATTAAAATAACCTGTATTTAGTTTTTGTAAAATAAAATATAATATTAATTATGTCGGAATTTCCTCACGATCTCCAATAAAGTGGACTATATTTCAATTCCCCCTGTCCTAATTTTTGTTCATAAACCTAGCATTTTCGCAAAAAACTGTAGACCGTTATCACTAACTAGCAATCGTAGTAAACGTCTAAAAAGAATGGTCAACCACAGTCTAATCTAGTATTTAGAACAACACAATCTCCTACTACAAAAACAAATGGTTTTAGACAAAGTAAATCCACGATTGATCATTTGGTGGGTTTCGGCATGGATATCCATAATGCATTGAACCAAAAATCGTATATCATAGCAGCAGTCTTAGCTATGACTAAGGCTTTTGACTGCATCAAAAACTGAGCTGTACTAAATACTCTACATTTATGAAACATTTCTGGCGAACTCAACACATACATGAAAGGATTTCTTCGCTATCAATATAGAGTTAAAGTACGCCATACCAATTCAGATATATTTTTACCAAACTTCTGGCGTTCCTCAAGAATCCTCAACAAAAAAATATTCCACCTTCAGTATAGCTCAGAATATTGCTTACAGATATCTTGATACATCAAGAAACTACCAATAATATCCAAACACGACAAAAACTTTCTACATGGGCTCAACCTAACGGACCGTATCTTCATCAAAATGAGTTGTAGTTTACTTCTCCAGAAAACGAAAAAGCACTTCAAATACAAATTTAAATATAGATTTGCATTTAATAAAAAATAAATGAGAACACTCCTTTTTGTGTATGACATTTGACCAAAAACTTGATTGGGAACCACATATAGACCAATTAGTAAGGAAATGCAATAAAGATCTAGCAATCATAAGTATGCTTTCAAACACGAATTGAAGTTCAGACAGAATCTCTCAATTAAGAATATATAAAGCATATATACAATTTAAACTAGATTACGGTGCCATTATATACTTATCTACCCCCAAAGCTTACGTAGAAAAACGAAACACTCTATAGGAGCCATCGGCCTTCGCAATGAATCAGAAATTCCTTACTTATCCTACAAAAGAACCCATTTAATGTTGAATTATGTACGATATCTTTAATTTAGACCAAATATCCCACGCAGTCATAATTATTTTAAACCAACCACCGCAAATTCATAATAGTAACTATACTCCCTTTACTTATATCCAATATAAAATACTCAAAAAAGACCAAAGCGGCTTGAATTATCCTCCATATATAATACTGGCTTATTCCTTTTTCGTCAATTTCCTTTAATTAATTTTTAATATAAAACTTACTTCACTAAATCCAAATAAATCGTCCATATTTCTCTCAGTCAGACTGAGACCGAGACTAGTTTATTCTTTTCTTTAAATTCTTACTTCTATAAATGTTCTATCGTAATTGCTCACTATCAGCAAATAATAGTAATAAATCTTCACAGTACGTTCAAAGAGAAAAAACTCAGTAGAAACTGCTTACTATTCTATAAATAACGAACAATCGGTCTCCCTACATAAAACCAGAACAATACTAATAGCAGAACGACTGGCCATATTAAACCTCGCGCAATATTTCCTCATCTCAAATGATCCTAAATGGGTCATAATTACAGCTTCACTTTACACTTAACTCTTTGGCTCAAGAGATAAAAATAATCTAAGAAAGGATAAGATCTAAATAAAAATAATATAGATTGCCTATGGATGCCAAGTCACATAAGAATATTTGGTATTGATGTAATGTAAATGTATTTGTTCCGAATCGAGATAACTATAACCACACCACTAATAATATATTTTATATTAAAGATAGTAAAATGTATCATACAGTACTGATACAAAAAAATTGGCTCAATTAGAATGGGGAAGAGATTCTATTATCATCAGAAGAATAAGATACAGTAAAATTACTTACTTATTTTTTCTCGATGGGCCAGAAACTTCGACCTGTAATCACACCCATTTATCACAAAATACAATAGACATTAAAACCATATTTTAGCTACACATGTATTATACCAGAGCTAATAAAGTTCCTTAAAAATAAAGACTTGTAAATTATATATAGAAAACCACTACAAAATAAAAATTACAAAAAAAATTAAACAGGAACAGAAAATAATAAAAAAATAAATAATTGCTAAAGGACCATGCAGTCGATGCGTTCCTAATCAATACCACTCACTCTATGTTTGTACATTTTAGTAGACTAAATATACCGACTGTCGCGTATTTATTTAAGACAGAACAGGTCTATGTCTATGTTAGTCACGAATTTAAAAGTTGAAGTAGTTTATATCCACATGAGATTCTAAAATATTTGAACTCTCAAAACATAGGCCAATTTAGTTTTGGTAATCTGCTGTACTTGGGTTTAAATTTGCAAATAAAATACTTCTGCAGCGAATTTCTCGATACCTGTACCGTACAAAGGTATAAAAAACGCATTTGGACCAAAAACGGGCTTAGGTCAATTCTGCGTTAACTCAGCGACGTATGACGTTTTCGTATAGTTTGTTATATTATCTTAGTTTTTCTTTTTTATTTTTAGATCAGTGCCATCCAAATAACTCTGCTTCTTTTTCGTGGATAGATTATACAGTATTGGGGACAATGCTACTTGTATCTTGCGGTATAGGAATTTTTTTCGGATTCTTTGCTAAAAATCATGAAAACAGTCAAGACTTTTTGCTTGGAGGCAGCAACATGGGAACGTTTCCGATGGCAATGTCATTGGCAGCCAGGTTAGTTCGCCAAGCGTATAAGTTTAATGGGATGCTTTCACCCGTTGCTCGTAATAAACTTAGTGTTTAATATAATAGGTAAAAAACGCTTATTTGCTATAGATAAAACTATAAAAAATAAAAGAAGTTCTATAACTCGTATATTGAGAATATATAATAACGTGTGAATTCGAAAAATGTTGGAATCAAAGGATCTCTCACACTTCTTATAGAAAATGGCTTTCGGTGAATTTTTCTTATTTTTTTGACTTGTGAAATTTTCATTGACACAACTTGATCTTATGACCAAATTTTGAGATACAGATTCTCAAAGTTTTGAATTTACTTTTTTTGGTTGAGCAACCCGGCCTTTTATTTAGGTCTTCTGGTAATATTTAGTCTATTGTAACGTATAAAAAAGCTTTACAATAGTTCTTTGCTAATGCAATGGCGGATCAGTATTTTCGTAAATACGTTCAAAAATAAAAGTATCAAGAAATCTATAAATTCTGTATATTCACAATATTCTTCTAAATGTTTGATATGTTAGAGACTGGGGTCAGTTTGTGTATAAAATGTAGTCTGTAAAAAAACGTGGTAATAATAGTATTCATAAATATTAAATCCCTGTTTCTCTCTTTTGTTTAGTATTATAATTTAGGTATGTTAATCGATGTTTAAAATTCAATAAAATATCGTACAATATAATAATAACAAAATGTAGTTGCTAGCCGAAATATTTCAATCATCTGACTTTAAAGGGTTGTAAAATCTAAATGGTTCGTCCTGGGCTAAACAAAATGCATATTCGTAGTTTTTTATTGTCTTATATGGAGTCGCCTTTAAATTCAACATGACATCAACTTTTTCCGATTTTTCTTTAAAACTCTCTTTAAAAAAGACTTCTGTTGATACCAGAAGTAGATGTCATAATGTGTATATTTGGTTTTATCCTAGACCGAACCGTTTAGGTTTTACAGCTTTTGAAGTTTAAACATTTTCAATTTTCAAACATGGATATTTACAATGAAGATGGACATAGCGTACATTATAAAATCTAGAAGTTTTCGTAAAATTCAATAATGCGATAAAAACCATACGTCTAATTTAAAATAGTCGAGAAAAACGTTCTTTTACACTATACCTTTTTTATTTGAATTAGTTATATTAAAATATTTCCCAAAAAGCGTCTATATGCTAGATAAATTAAGTTTAAATGGTAACCAGTTCCGCAAACACAGCCCATGTCCGAGGCGTTTCCGCCGAAAATATCCCTTGTTAATCACAAAGATTTTCCCACGGTTTGATGCTAGAAATTATGCGGGAAAAGTGCTGCTGCTAAATTGGAACCAAAACAGTCTTAATAAGACTTTATCAACATGTTTTGCCTTTTTCTGAACCAATGTAATATACATTTGTTATTTTAATGAAGTAAACTTACTTTAATTTTTATCCATGTAACGACTATGATAGTGTCAAAAATCGTTCCCGAATGTTCTGTTAGGCTTAATTCTTTTCACCCTGTAGTATTTAGATTATTCTAGAATTTTCTGGGACTTTGTACATACTACAGACGATTTATAAAAGGTTTTGCTAATATCGCTAGGCCGTTACATCGACTTACTGAAAGCAATCACAGTCATGTATGGACCGAAGAAGCATTTAACGCCTTGAAGAAAGCCTTGTGTAATCCCCCAGTGTTGTCATATCCTGAGTCATCCCAGATGTTTATCGTAGACACCGATGCAAGCAATGCCGCTATTGCTGGTATTTTGTCACAAATACAAGGTTCTAAAGAAAAAGTAATACATTATTTCAGCAATGTTCTTTCTAAACCTGAACAGAACTATTGTGTGACAAAGAACTACTGGCTATCGTTAAAACATTGAAGCACTTTCATAAGTATTTGTGTGGGCAAAAATTCCTTTTAAGATCGTCACTTAAATGGCTGCTACAATTGAAGAATTCAGAGGGACAAATAGCCAAGTGGTTACAGCGCCTACAGGAATATGACTTTAAAGTTGAACATCGGAAAGGGATAAACCATAAAAATGCTGATAGTTAAGCTCAAAGAGAAGACCCAGATATTGGCACTATAACCAAGCTGAAAACAGAAAAATCACCAATACCTTGCTACCAAGAAACTGTAGCCAAATCCCAGAAATTTAAAAGATACTGGGCTTTATGGGGCTCTTTGCTCATGAAAGATGATTGTTAAAGAGAATTTGGTAAAGTCCGGATGGCAAAAACCACAAATATCAGACTATTTTACCCTCAAAGAAGATCCCCAAAGTTTTGGAAGCCGTACACAACGGTGTCGGCGATGGGCATTTTGGTGTCAGATTGTCGAAAAAGTTCGAGAAAGATTTTATTGGTTGGGAAGTCGTACAGATGTAAAAAACTGGTGCCGAAGCTGCGAAGCCTATGCAGCCAGTAAAGGTCCCCAAACTCGTACTCGTGGCAAAATGAAGCAGTACAACGTAGGAGCACCCATTGAAATAATTTCCATAGACGTAGCAGGACAATTTCCAGTTAGTAAGTCCGGGAATCGCTTTGTGTTAGTAGCGATGGATTACTTCAGCAAATGGCCAGAAGTCTACGCAATACCTAATCAAGAAGTCATCACTGTTGCCGACGTACTATTTCAAGAATGGATTTGCCGATATGGAATTCCAAGGGAAATACACTCAGACCAAGGCAGGAACTTTAAATCCGATGTATTCAAAAGCCTGTGCAGCCTATTAGAAATTCATAAGACAAGAACAACACTGAAGGAACAAGAATCCACTGGAAAAATACCTGCTAGTGTAATATTTGAATCCAATTTACAGCTTCCAGTCGACTTCTTGTCTGGACGCCCTCCTGGCAATAAGATAACTACTACGGATTATGCCAGTCAAGTTATTAAACGCCTCAGAGAAATCCATGAAGAGGTCCGCCATAAAGTACAGATAGAAAGCGACAGAATGAAGTCGCGTTATGATCTACGAGCCAATCACCCTGGATTTTCAGTCGATGAAAAAGTTTGGCTATACAATACAAAAAGAACTAAGGGGCGCTCGCCGAAGTTGCAGAAGTCATGGGAAGGCCCGTATCGTGTGGTGACCCGACTGAATGACTTGATACTGGATTCAGAAAAGCCCTCATACAAAAATGAAAGTGGCGCACCTCCATCCACTACCCCGTTACCAAGATAACGAAGATGTTTGATCGAGACGATCAACTCTGGGAAGGGGGCAATGATGCTAATTTAGACCTAGTTGTAGTTTTGATAAGTTTTAAGTGAATTTATTTATGATTTGTTATTTTAATTAAGTAGAATTGAAACCTTCTGAAGGTAGTAAAACTAGGAATAAAGAATTAAACTTTAGTTTTATTTTAAAAAATATAAAATCGGTATACAGTAAAAACTGCTAGCGATACCAACTTAAAACTAAACATCGTTGCCAATATAATAAATACAAACAAAACTGAAATCAAAAGTTGCAATCCAATGTTGCATATACAGGTACGTATTCAGAATTGTTATATTGAATATCAACAAGATTTACCTTAATTTTTTATCCATGTAACGACTATGATAGTGTCAAAAATCATTCCCGAATGTTCTGTTGGGCTTAATTCTTTTCACCCTTGTAGTATTTAGATTCTAGAATTTTATAGATCGTTCCATCCTTTTTTAAAGGCTATATAAGCGCGCACATTCTGATTTTCTCGAGGAATGAGAGATGTAATAGCCATTCGAAATTAAATAAAAAATTAAGAATCGAAGAGGACCCCGAACACATTTTGATTTAGTTGTAATTGAGATTTCGAAGTATTAACAACCTGACATTGACAAGTTTAAAGCTACCTTTGTTACGATTGTTAGGTATAACCAGTGTCTACCTTTGATACCCGTAACCGGTGTTTTGAATAAAAGAGGTACAGTCAGAATCTACGTGTTTGTGTACCGGCCAATCCGGATATATATATATATATATATATATATATATATATATATATATATATAGATATATATATATATATATATATATATATATATATATATATATATATATATATATATATATATATATATATATATATATATATATATATATATATATATATATATATATATATATATATATATATATATATATATATATATATATATATATATATATGTGTGTATGTGTGATGTGACCTACTTTAAAAATGAGCATGATTTATCTAAATTTGAAAACTAGTTAGTAGTTGAAACTACCATGGTTTTATGGTATTTTGGCATGTTGGTGTGGTTTTTGGTGGCGGTAACATTGCTTACATTTTTTTCAGAGAATGTCTGAATTTGACCCATCATAAGAGAAACAAAAAGAGATTGGAACTAGATGGCCTGGATCATAAAAAAGAAGAAACACAACGTATTCTAGCCACTGAGAAAGTCATCATCATTTCTCCAAATGGATACAAAAGAAAGATAATTATACCGGTTTTTGTAAATTGTGAAATTGTGTCAAACTGATATTTCAATCAAGTATGAAGGAAGTCGGGGTATAGACAAACACAGAAAGACAAATAAACGTTGTAAACTTGAAACGGCATATAAAATATCAGGCAATCTTCAAAATTTTTTGATGATGTAAGAGAGCAATGAGGAAAATGAGATCTCAAAAGCTGAGTTGGTATGTGTTTCACAACGTAACTCATAGGATAAGTTACAACAGCCCCATTGCCAGATACAACCAGCTCCAGATGTGTATTCTGATAGCAAAATTGCTGCATAAATTTCTTGTGGACGCACAAAAGCTGCAGCAATAGAACGAAATGTGCTCGCTCCGTATGCGCCAACAAGCGGTTGCCGAATCAAAAGATGCTGAGTATTTTTCGGCAGGAAGCGCTGCTTCTAATATTGAAAACATTAAAACATATCCGTACCATATTTTTTCATTAACTGTATTCTATATCAATTTTTATACTGCGAAATAGCCAAAAAAATTTTCTCATTGCAAATAACGCAGTAAATAATTTCACTTAACTTTTTGAAAATTTTCAATGTACCTAAATCAGCTCTATCGGATAGTGGCAGGAAAGTCTCAATTGCGAGAAAAATCTGAGCAACATCGGTTTTGACCTCCGCAGAAGAAGGGAATTTAGTTACTTGGATCTTAACTTTAGCAAAAACTGGGTTTCCAATAGCTAAAACTCAGTTGTGC
This sequence comes from Kuschelorhynchus macadamiae, assembly GCA_030620095.1. Taxonomy (NCBI): domain Eukaryota; kingdom Metazoa; phylum Arthropoda; class Insecta; order Coleoptera; family Curculionidae; genus Kuschelorhynchus; species Kuschelorhynchus macadamiae. Next base: position 1,141,600 of record JAUTXW010005262.1, on the reverse strand, counting down.
GATTGTTCAGATGTTAATAAAGGAATTAAAGAGAAACAATCCTTTTCCTAACGACAAGCCACAACATCACTCGTATCAGTCTTTTCTGAAACAGCACCCGAAATTGTCAGGAAGAACTGCCCTATATTCTTGTGGGCAAAGGACAAAAATCTCATTATTGATAATCCTAAAAGAATTAATTTTCAATTGGGATGAGACCGTGGAAATACCTTCGAGAGGGAAAAACAGTTTATGCAGTTTCAAGTAACGACGAGAAAGAAAACATGACCACCTTATTTATGTGTAACGCTGCTGATGAACTTCCACCTCCACTGATTATGTATGTCTATAAGAAGATCCCAAAGTCCATAGTAAATGAAGTTCCGACTGGTTGGGGTATTGGAAAATCGCATAGCGGGTGGATGACAGGCGAGTAACTTTTCGAATACATCGCAAATATTTTCTATCCGTGGTTGCAGAAAAATAATATCGAAATGCCAGTTGTTTTGTATGTGGATGGGCATAAGTATAACTTAACCATGCAACTAAGTGTTTTCTGTTCAAAAATTGGCACTCTTTTGATATGTTTACACCCAAATTTTACCCATATCCGTATTCCATCCTCTCAAGTTAGAATGGAAGAAAAAGAACGAAGGCGAAATAACGGAAAGAAGCTGTTAGCTGAAGAAGTTATTTGCGCCACTTCTTAAACGGACCATAGATCGAATGAAGAGTCGACTATCAAATATTATTCAGAACGGATTCTTTACATGTGGACTTTTTCCATTTAGTTCAAAAAACACTAAATTCAGATTTTTTTTAAAAAACGAATGCCATAATTTGAAAAGTGCAAATAATAGTGAGAAGGTGTCCACGTTCTTGGAGTTTCCAAGTCCAATCACGATAAGATTGACAAGTTCAAATCTTCGAGCCCCAAATGGGAAGGAATGGTTGAAGATACCAATTTATTTTACTTTTGGCAGTCTCTAGCAAGGTCTCGATTTATCAGAGATATTCCAGAAGAAGACGAGTTCGAAGAGCTACCCGCCACTCACAATAATGAAGAAACTGTAATAGGTTGTGATACAACTCACATGGCTGAGTCTATCGAGCTATTGAATGGAATGGACTCTGTTTTTGTCTCTCCCTCTTCCCCTGTTCTTGATTTGATGCAAGAAATTGCAAGAACTGAAGAGGTTCTAGGTACGGAGGATAAATGTTTCAAGATTTAAATATAAATGGCACTTCATGTCAGACTCCTCGATTTATCAGACATATTCCAGAAGAAGAAGGGTTCGAAGAGCTACCCATCACTCACAATAATGAAGAAACTGTAATAGGTGGGGTTACAACTCCAAGGCTATCGAACTATTGAATGGAATGGATTCTGTTTTTGCCTCCCCCTCTTCCCCTGTTCTTGATTTGATGCAAGAACTGAAGAGGTTCTCTGTATGGAGAATAAATGTTACAAGAGTTACAAATAAATGGCACTTCATGTCAGACTCCTGCGGCACAAGATTAAGAACCTGTAATGGATGACGTTCTGTTTTTTCTTCCCCCCTTATCATGGGAGAAACTGGTTAAACCAAAGATATTTTAAGTACTGACAATGAACTCTATGTAAAAAATAACCTAGATTTAAGTATATTAGATAATGTATCTAATATAAACGTTCCCGGTGATGACTTAGTCCTAAACTTACTCTTAACGAATCCATATTGACAGAAAACCTATCACATAATATAGAAGACCGCGAGAACGAAACAAAAAAAACTATAATACATTTTCATAATAACATCAAAGAACCTAGAAAAAATGGATCAGAAAAAAAGTTTTACAATAAATACTGATTAGATATACCAACACCATTCAAAAAAGCATTATTCTTACATAACCAAAATGTACAAAGAAAAAGGCAAAAGAAAAAGTTCCAGCAGTAGCGGTTTCGGACGAATGGAAGGATTATGAGAAATAAAATCTTAAAAAAAAAGACATGGAAATGGCCGATAAGGGATGATGTCCTGAACTATCAAAGAAATGATGTAATGATGACAATAGAAAAACCTATTAATCAATAAAAGGTGGTGGATTCCAGTCCAGAAGTTTGGACTTTTTAAGTTTGTTATATTTTATATTAATTGTTTAAATTAATTTTTTGTAATTTTTGTTAATAAAAGTTCTTATTTCATTATCTAGCAGTAAGTTGCAGTTTACTTAGAAATTAACTTGACTATTAAAGTTGTGTCTGTTCTATTTTTTTTGCACTTGTAATATTTAAATGAACAAAATTATTAGAACAAAATTAATTAATCAATATTTTATAATACTAGTAACTAATACTAAATTAAATACGTCTTTAAATTGAGTTCCTAAGTGTGGCGGATGGCCGATCTTTGGGACATAACTAGGCCGATAATATGGACATCGCCTTTTTGTGATGTCCAATAAATAGGGTGTCCATGTATTTCTTTTCATTAAATAAATTCTAAGGGTTCTGAAAACAATTTAAACAAAATAAGCACATTCCATAGAAAGAACACTAAATAATTATTCCAAAAATATGTTCAGGATAATTATAAATCTAAACATATGGATACCTATTGATGTTAAAAATAAGCCTCCGATAACTGGGTCTCTTACCTTAGTTTGGTCTTAAATATACTATACATTTTTCAGAATTAACAAGATTTAGAGAAATATTTGTTGGAGGTTTGATATTCTCTGTTACATTCATTGCCTGAATTTGTTTCGACAAATTTGGTTTTCTTGCACATCCGAGGCTTCTATAAAAAAATGTTTCGTTACACTGACAAAAATTTTGATTATCATTCGCATAATTTTCGTTGAAATTTTCGGTACAATTTTCCTGATACATATTTTCAAAATTTAAATTTGAAAATTCGTCTTGCCACGTATTTAGGTCTCTAGAGTTAACCAACTGTGCAGCTTTGCCTCTAAATTGATTTTTTATTTTAATTAGCAATACAATTTGTTGGTCTTGGTTGCACATTTGATCTACTGTTGCAACCAATTATAAACGTATTAAACGCTATGTGTTCATCGTCATATTCGGGTATAAGAGAAAATATTTCAGAACGTGTATTCGTACGAATTGTTTTTGATTTTAATTACTAATAAAATTTTTTTGACTTGGGTGCACATTTGATATACTGTTGTAAGCATTTATAAACGCATTTGACGATATTTGATCATCGTCATATTCGGGTATAGGAGAAATATCTCAGAAAGTGTAACTGTAATCTTCAACTACTTCGAGAGTATTTTAAGTTAGAGGGTTTAGTAGTAATAAACAATGTTAAATTAATTTTATATTTAAATATAAGGTAAATGATGATTCAAATTAAAGAAAATAATATTCGTAACTTACATATAAAAAAGCAGCATTTATTATCTTAAACTACGATCGAAAGAGGGCTTCTTGCCGTGTCGGGGGCTTTACTAGATCTTCTTAATCCAAACGAAGCTGCTCGGACTTATGAGTTTTTTTATCTTCTATAACTTTTTGGGCTCTTTTGTCCTTTGTGCTGGTTTTGTCCCTTTTATTATTAAATAAAAATTTTCTCCACTTGTGAAACTGTTTCTTTTACTCCTTTTTTCTTTCTTTCATGAATGAAACACTTTTTTAAAAAAACTTTTATTTTATTTTGGAAATATGTACAATTTGCTACCAAAAGAAAAGAGTAATATTCTAAAATTACTTTTAAAAATGGCTGAGTTTAAGTTTAAACGGAGTGTCGACTACTTCTGAACTTCTGAACTGAGGCCTGTTTACTAGGTTGTAGATATTTAAACTTTTTTGAGTGTGAAAAACATCTTCTCGAACGTTTTGTGTCGTTTAGTTTTCAACAAGTTAAAAACACTGTCGCTTTCCAGCATAACTAGAAAATGATCTTTTATAGAAAATAAAGCGATCGTCGTGTTGATATTATTTACTACAGGGCTGTTTTCATAAGACAAAAAAATCATGTTTATGCACAAACTGTTATACTGTTTATTTCTAGAGCATAATCATTTACTATTGCCCAAGTTTTTTAATAATGATTTTTTTACATTTTGGGAGACCACCTTTTTGTCCCGTCATATTTGATCTTTATCAAAATGTAAACATTTCTACGCCATAAGAGCATTGATTTTTGACCAAAATTAGAAGTAAATCGGATAAGTAGTTTTTTAGCTATGCTGCTTAGAGACAAAATGAAAATATGGAACAAACAACGTTGGATTAAAACACTTTTGGAAATAAAAAAAAACATCTCTATAAACAAACTTGTTTATTTTAAACTTTTGTAGTTTTATTGAACATTATTATAACTTAAACATGTTGTAAGAAGAAGACCAATTAAGTAACAAATTAAAGTTAGAAAGAAAATTATCAAACTAAAGTTAGAAAAAGTAGAAGAATCATAGGGAAAATTTAACAGCTTCTGTTGAAATATCCTGAATTTCTTCTATTTCAACTTGCACATCATCGGGTACTGGTTCCTTCCAGTTTCTCCGAAATGCTGTTTAAGTAGTTTATTGGCATCCTGCAGTTTTTCACTTTTAATTGGCACTTGTAGTGGGAGCAGATCGGTTTTGAAATGAAAAATTTTACCTTTTTTGAGAAAGGGTTTAAAGACGGCCAAATCACTTCTGTAAGTTGTTTTCCCTTTAAGCATGATAGAATTTTTGGTTTTGATCAGCTTCATTCTCTTTGCAGGCGCAAACTGGAAATGTAATTGGCCTGGAGTTTTAACATTATTGGCTACGCAAGATTTAAAGTCAAACACAGGAACATCCTTACCAAGTATTCTTACTTGTCCATACTTGGAGAAAATATTAATGTATTCCTGATGATCAATTATGGTGTCTTTGCGTTTGAGCTCATTTTCTATTCAGCCGAACACTCTATCTGGCGGTATATAGAGAGACTGTATATTTGCAAGAGATTTTTCTTCAAGCCATTTTGCCAACATACCAATCATTGTAATATTTTTATTCTGGCTTGGGCTGCCGCTGAAGAGATTTCGTTCGAAATTTTCAAACGCTGATTTTCTGACCAATTAAAAATATTTACGGTTTCTCTGTTCTGTACATTCTTTTAATGTCCTTCCATATGGTCATGTTATACTGGCATAACTGCCTGAACTGAATAATAAGTAATTTGATCGGGGACTTTGGGTAAAACAAGATTTTTCTGGCAGTCAAATGAAAATTTTAAAGCTGAAGCATTTTGCTCCCTAAGTTGTTCATGAATGCCTTTGCCTTCATTTTGTGTACAGTATACCTTGCCATTGTTTTGGCTTTTTCTTGACCTTTAAGTATTTGAATTTTTGATTTAAATCTTATACACTCAGAGCAAGTATCTGTAGCGGGAGTCATGAAACTAATATTAAAATCCGTCATGAAGATATCCCAAAAAAAGTTATATTTTACTTTATTATGTGCTACAACTTTGCTGCTACACCGTTACATTTCAACACTTTCTTCTTATGCTTACATGTGGGTTTTTTTGGCAATCGTTTTGGTTTCCTCCTAAAATTCAAATGCCAAATGAATCAATGATAGGTATATGAGACCAATATAAACTTACCTTTTCGCTCATATAATGCGTTTCGTTATTATTCATTTTGCACAAAAAACTACTGGAATATAATATTACTGTTTATCACTGAATTTGCGGCTAGAGCAACGACTAAAAACGTTCAAAACAATCTAATAAAAAACAAGTCATGGCGGTCAAATGTTGCGTGCAGGATAAGATAGATTTTACTATGAAATTTAGAAGGGGATAGGATGAGTTATGGCACAAAAAATATACTTGAATATTATGCAAGGCTGCCAACGCTAGAGTTTGATTGTTTTACCACCAAAACTCCAATAACGGATAAGGCGAGTTTTGGAACTCAGCCCCTCATATATATATATATATATATATATATATATATATATATATATATATATATATATATATTATATCCCTTCTCACGAGCAATGTCACCTTCAAGTACGATGCCCTTGGTTCCCACCGTATCAAATGTCGGTTATCTCAAGGAGACGGCGAGTGCCGAGAAGCTTCATCAGCAGAATCTGCCCAGCAAGCAAGTTCCCACTGACGCAACATTCGTCTTTCATATAAATGGTGTAAATTGTAAATAAAAATATTTTTTAAAAAGTGAATTTTAAGTCGAGTTATATAACAAATTGGCGCAGTCGTGGTAGAATCTGGCAACGTTGGCAGAACAAGAGAACTCTAACTGGCAACGGTGGATCCCAACCCTTTAGCCAGAAGAACAAAGAAGCCCTATTTTGTGCATTGTGACGTCATCAACTTGACAGAACACGCATCTACGGAAGGAACACATAGTGAAGCCCCTGGTAGAACTAATTGTTGATGAATTGATTTCTGTATTCTATCAACATAAAATTTCGTAAAATATTTTGTGTTTTATATCCTTTTTATATTACATTGTGCTAGTGTTTATTGTCTTGATATTTGAGCAAATATGGCGGATAATGAAAGAATAACTGCAGGAGCAGCGGTAGCAGTAATTGAACTTTATAAACTTTCCGAGATTTTTTCTACTATCCCCGAATTCGAAGGTGATCAAATATTTTTATAAACCTTCCTAAATGCCTGCGAATGTGCATATGATATGTCTACGGGTAACCAAAAAAATCTTTTAGTGATTCACATAAAAAATAGGTTGCGAGGGAGAGCAGCGCAGCTGATAAGCTCCCGAAATCCACTTTTTTTTCTAGAGATAAAGCAATTACTTAATTCTCACTTCGGAGATACGCGAGATCTATCTTCACTTATTCAGGACTTACAAAGAATGAGACAACTACCAAACGAATCTCCTTTGACTTTCCTTAACAGACTTCAAGTCCTAAATGCCAACATACAAAAATCCATACTCGCACCCAGTCAAAAGGCAGCCCAAATAACATTACTCGAATCCATGTCTCTAAATAGCCTACTTACTACTTACTGGCCTGGAACCCCGGTCATATAATACGTGCAGGAAATCCACTTAATCTTTTGGAAGCTCAAATTCGCATAAGTCGCGAGCTCCAACTATCATATTTTGAGTCCCAGAAATCTTCTAAGCCTAATCCGCCTGCTAGACATATTCAGACTAATAAAAGACCTAATATACAATCCCTTAAATGTCATAGCTGTGGTCGCAATGGTCACTTAGCAAATGAATGCAGATCGCAACAACGAACCAATGGTTATACTTCCCAGAATTTTGGCAATTTTCAAAGGCTTAATACCAATCAACAATCAAATTATTCCCAATCAAGCACCTCCTTTCAGTTGAATAGACCAAACAACGGTCAGCCAAGACCGCAGTACATACCCCATAACCAATCAAAACAAAACAATTTCCAACGCCAAACACCATTTAACAATTTCCAACGTCCTTCAGTAATACAAAATAATCCCCAGCATCGTGCTCATGTTGTCAATTTCGACAATTACCATCGATAACTATTCCGAACCCCAATATGACGAGTATTGTAACCAATACGGCAGGAATGTATGAAGATAACCCCGATTACGAGTATCAAAATGTTGAAAATTTTGATCAACAAGATAAAACGAATTACGATGAATATCAGGATTTTCTTCCCACTTCGAATCAAAACCATCCGCCTATTCGAACAATTTCAAATACCAATGCCATGACGGAAATCCAAAACCAAATACAAACCCTGAATTTGGACGACATGAACCCGTCATTGAATTTCCCAGAACAATTTTCTTTAAATCCCCTTCTTGCTTCCCCAACGTTTTACGGAAAACCTAGTTCCTTTTCAAGCCGGAAACCCACATAAAGTTTACATATACCATTTAGATATTGATTTCGATAGTATTCTAGGACTCGACTTTTTAGAACACTATGAATGCACCATCGACTTAAAAAATAAACTACTTGTTACAAATTTTAAAACTCTACCACTGTTTAAGGCAGAAGAAAACCTCGAACAAAAAAATAAAATAACTAACGTAAACAAACGGTAGGACCGAACAAATTTTTAAATTACGTTGTGATTTAGTCAACACCGATGCTATCCTATTTAGGCAAGAAATCGAAAAAGTTCACATTCCAAACGCAATTGTCCATGTTAATGAAAAAGGCGAATTTCTAACTTCTGTGGTTAATGCAAACGTCATCCCGAAAACCATTCTTTTTTCAGATATCGAAATCGAACCTTTTTCTTCTCATTCGCTACTCAATTACAATTTATCTGATAAACAGCTATCTTCTAATCGCATTCCCAACATTAAGTCCCAACTTCGTCTAGAGCATCTTAACGAAAAAGAAAAAGAATAATTACCAATCTTTACGTAGATTTTGAGGAAATATTTTACCTCGAAGGTGACAATCTTACCTTTACCAACGAAATTAAACACCAAATTGACACCAATGGTGTTTTCACCATTCACAAAAAAGAGGTAAAAACTCAGGTTAATAAAATGTTAGAACAAGGAATCATAAAACCTTCTATTTCACCCTGCTCATCTCCAATTTGAATCGTCCCCAAGAAACTTGATTCCTCAGGCAAACAAAAATGGAGAGTAGTCATGGATTACCGTAAATTGAATGAATCCACGGTAGACGATAAGTACCCGCTTCCCAATATTTCCGATCTTTTGGATCAGCTAGGCAAGTGCCAGTATTTTACAACCCTGGATCTAGCTTCAGGATTTCACCAGATCGAGATAGACCCTAAAGATATTCCAAAAACTGTCTTTTCTGTCGAGAACGGACACTACGAATTTATAAGAATGCCCTTTGGCCTTAAAAATGCCCCGTTCACTTTCCAGAGAGTAATGGACAACATCCTTCTAGGCATTCTCAATGAACGTTGTCTCGTCTATATGGACGACATCATTGTGTACTCGCCTACAATCCATGACCACATCACACGCTTACGCGAAGTTGCTAAACGACTTCGAAAAGCAAATCTCAAAATACAGCCTAACAAATGTGAGTTCCTGAGAAAAGAGGTAGCATACCTAATCACTCAGGATGGAGTTAAACCTAACCCCGCTAAAATCGATTGTATACAGAAATCTCCAGAAACAAAAAATCCAAAAGACATAAAATCCTTTCTGGGTTTAGCTGGTTATTATCGTAGGTTAATTCCAAACTCTGCGAAAATATCAAAGCCACTTAACAGATTGTTGAAAAAACATATGAAATTTTATTTCGACTCAGATTGTCGTCAAGCTTTCGACGAACTAAAACAATTACTGACTTCTGACCCAATTCTCATCTATCCAAATTTCGATGATCCTTTCCTACTAACAACAGATGCAAGCGCATTTGCGATAGGCGCTGTACTTTCCCAAGGTCCCATTGGCAAAGATTTACCTATTGGTTATGCCTCCAGAACATTATGTAAAGCCGAAACCAATTACTCGACAATAGATAGAGAACTACTTGCAATTGTATGGGCCGTGAAATATTTCCGTCCGTATTTATTTGGGAGAAAGTTCATTCTAGTCACAGATCATCGTCCCCTTACTTGGTTACTTTCTATTAAAGACCCAGGTAGTAGGTTAGCACGATGGCGTCTAAAACTAGGAGAATATTAGTACGAAATTGTTTATAAACCTGGAAAAATTAATAAAAACGCTGATGCTTTGTCTCGAATAAAAGTAAATCATTTCCAAGAATGCGCAAAGCTTCAAACAAAAATATCTGTTTTTGCATCAATTGAGACAGATTCCGAAGAGCCTATCCAAGAACCTAAAACCTATGACGACGATGTAATACAATAAATTCGTAATTCTTTACGAAACCAGATCCCTGATCGATTATTCTAAAATCGAAACAACCAACGACCAGCTGTTAGGTAAATCACACAAAAATATTATAACATTCTTTCGACAAAATAAATTAGAAGAACTACATCATAAGATTTTTGACGATATTTTCGAGGAAGACATGGAATTTAATCCATAACAAATAAATATTTTCTCCAGTAAATCAACAAAAAATCGTAAATATTTCATTATTCCTCTCCCGTTTAACCCAGAAACTGTCACACAACTTGTACATTCTCTATACCGGTCAAGACCAACTTGACATCTCTTGCACTTATTTCGTTGAAAATACACTCGAGCTTCCTATCCTTGAAATATTTTCGTATATTTTTGCAGACAAAAATATAAAATTAAGTATTTGCCAAAACATCACAACAACCCCTAATGAAGACGAAATACCTCAGATCTTAGATCATTACCATCGCGGAAAAACCAACTTACATCGCGGAATTAAGGAGACGTTAAGACGCAAAAGAAAAATACTAGGCCAGGCATAATAAAAGCCGTAGATAAATTTTATTAAAACTTGCGAAACTTGCCAAAAACTAAAAATCTGTCGTAAAAATCTAAGTAGTCCCCTAGTCATAACAGAAACGCCCAAAACACCTTTTGAAAGAATAAATATAGACATATTTGAATACCCAACTCGAAATCACGCCCTAACAGTACGTGAAGAACTAACAAAATTTACACAAGCATACCCTATAGAAGATAAGACAGCAAAATCTGTTGTTAATACACTTCTTGTATTTTTCCAACATTACGGAACCCCGTTACGTATACATTGTGATTATGATATGGAATTCAAAAACACCTTAATGAATGATCTCTGTGAGCTTTACGATATCAAACTAACTTTCTCTAGCGTAGGACACCCTCAATCAAACGGCTCTGTTGAGAGATTTCACGCGACACTTAGTGAAATGATACGAGCTAATCAAACTGAAAGCCCTGACGAACACCCGTTTAACGTTCTTCCTTATGCAACTATATGTTATAACAATAGCAAAAATAAAACGCACGGTTTCACACCTTACTAACTTATTTTTGAACACACCTCATCTAGACCCCCCGAAATCCTATATAATGAAAAACGTCTTATTTCCAAACACATGCAAGATCTAAACAATCGCATGCAATACCTTTAAAACAGCCCGAGCCAGAACATGTCAACAAAAAGAAAAAGCCAAAGAGCGCTTTGACCAAAATGTTTCTGCTCACCCCTATGAATATAATGTAGGAGATAAGGTATACATTAAAGAATCACAAATCAAGGACAAAAGCCAAAATAAATTTAACGGTCCATTCGAAATAATCGAAATTTTACAAAATTCAGCAATTCTGATAAACCCCGAAACTAAACAAAAATCTAAAATAAAATTTGACAGACTGAAACCATACTATAAGTAATTTTTCTCTTCTAGGTTCTTGGCACTTTCAACAGCCACTCAGTCCCAATACACTCTAACACCAATAAGCAACACTTTGGGAATTTTCTTTCATGAAAAAGCGACCATAAAAATCTCAAATGCTAAATGGACGCTCCTTGTTTACAAAGACCTCGGACCAATCAAAGAAACAATTAGTAATAATGACAAAATATTAGAAAGCTTATTAAACACTATAGATGAAGACGTACCGCGACTGAAAGCCTTTAAGCCGCAAGTTCAAACTCATGTTAGTCTCCTTAAAAAAATATCAAACGCCGTTAACCAAAAGTAAACTGAAATAATGGCCGACACTAAAAAGTACATTTTTAGAGAAAAACGTGTTATTCTTAATGGTATTGGAATCATTTGAAAATCAATAACTGGTAATCTTGACGCCTCCGATGGTGAATATTTCAATGAGTGCATCGAAAAGTTAACCCATGAGAAAATCTTTCGAAAAATCAAATATCTGTAAATGCCTCTGTTATCAAAAGCTTTAACGAAACCATTCAAAAACTTCAAATTGACAAAGAATTCTTTAATAATGATATTAAAGAAATTCTCGAATCAATTATGGATATCTCCGATCATCTCAAATTTTATCAATCTCAACTCGATATCCTAGACTTGTGCGAATCACTAACAGAAAGCTATTCATTTATCGAAAATACTTTGAACGATGCTATAAACGCGGTTACATTCGCACATTTAAAAATTTTGCACAGTTCAATCATCTCCCCAATGATTTAGTAGACTCATTAAAGCATATATCGCAGTCATTACAGAAGAATAATATTCCCTTGCCGATATATTATTCAAGCGTTGCTCAATATCTCGACATAATAGAATTAAAAGCATATCAATTAGATACTAGAATAATTTTTGTACTAGAAATACCTTTAGTCGAACCTGAAAAATACACTCTCTATCACTTATATCCTAAATCGATTCTGGATAATCGAAAAGGCCTTCATCACATTTTGTCAATAACTAATAAACTAATTGCGCGAAATGATGATTCTTTACTTTATACAACCATCCGCAATATGGAGTCCTGCAAACCACTAGGCAACCGTATGTTCATCTGTTCCAACATCCTGCCATATCCAATTGATACTGATGCAGTCTGCGAGGCTCAGCTTCTGAAGCGACTTGATCATCTACCCAGAACATGCCAAGTTTTAGTCATTCTTGCCAAAGACTATAACATTCAAGAAATCAGCCAGAATCTATGGTTGATAGCTGTTGCAGACCCTCTGCCCGTCATAATAAAATGTGGATCCAGAGATATAGAGACTCAGATCATCAACAGAAATACTTTGATGAAACATCAACCCGAGTGTAGTGCCTTCGTCGGGAGTACAAGAGTTCGTGCCCAAAAATCAGTCGATATTTACGACAACGTAAGCTACAATTACCACCCAGTCAACATCCCTTTTGACTGCTGTAACCATATGCCAGAGAATATCCACTTACCAGATTTGAAGCCTCTGAAGCTAAATAAAATAGATGTAGAGGACCTGAACATATCCCAGCACAAGCTAAATCAGTATGCCGATCAGCTGGACCAATTGGTCAATCAACCGTTCGTGAAGAAACACATGAGTTGGTTCACGAGCCTTACAATAACATTCATTATCGGCTTGATTGCCTTATACATCTTTTGCAAATGTCGAAGACGAATACGTAACATCAAAATTGGAGTAGCCACTAACAACGATGATAATCCACCCTCTCCACCTAGAAGAGGATCTAACGTTATACAATGGAGAAGAATAATTCCCAGAAGGAGACCGAGCATCCGCCTTGGCGACCGGATTGAAGAAAGTGAAGAGATTGAACTCAACCTCAATAAGCAGAGGACCTGAAAGTTGTCACCACGCGTCAACTTTCATCAAAAATGGGGGAGTTGTTATATCCTTTCTCACAAGCAATGTCACCTTCAAGTACGATGCCCTTGGTTCCCACCGTATCAGATGTCGGTTATCTCAAGGAGACAGCGAGTACCGAAAAGCTTCGTCAGCAGAATCTGCCCAGCAAGCAAGTTCCCACTGTCGCAGCATTCGTCTTTCATATTCAATAGTGTAAATTTTAAATAAAATGATGATTCGTTTTTAAGCTTCTATACTGTTAGTTTAATTTTTGATTTTGTAAATAAAAATATTTTTTAAAAAGTGAATTTTAAGTCGAGTGCTATAACATATATATATATATATATATATATATATATATATATATATATATATATATATATATATATATATATATATATATATATATATATATATATATATATATATATATATATATATATATATATATATATATATATATATATAAATATATATATATATATATATATATATATATATATATATATATATATATATATATATATATATATATATATATATATATATATATATATATATATATATATATATATATATATATATATATATATATATATACATATATATATAGATATATATATATATATATATATATATATATATATATATATACATTGTGTCAATTCAATATTTTCGTATTAAAAACTATTAGATCAAAAGATAGAGAAAATTCATTGGCCAATAAAATTCTAAGATTTTATCGATCTTTTCCTAACTACATGTTATATTAAAATACAACTGTTTTAGCTTTGTAACAGCAGTAGAACTCCTCGGCAACCCTGCAGAAATGTATAACTATGGAACACAGTTTTGGATGATCTGTCTGGCATTTATTTTTGTAATTCCTATAACATCAAAATTTTATCTGCCAGTATTTATGACTCTAAGACTGACAAGTTCATTCGAGTATCTGTCAAAGAGGTAAATAGTAGTTCTAGACCACACATCACATTAACATATTTAAAGACTTAATAATAATAATTTCTAACGTTATTTGTATTTATTTTAGATTTAGTCCGTCCACAAGATATATAGCAAGTGCATTATATATTTTGCAAATGGTATTATATACCAGTGTGGCTGTTTACGCACCAGCGTTGGCGTTAAGTAAAGGTAAAATATGACCTATTTTAGTCTTAAATATACTTGTAAATATATTAATGTTTAGTCTAATGTCTATCTCTATAAAAAGATTTCAAAAATCAAAATTTAGTTTTTTTAAAAAAGTCTTTAAAATTCATGATTCAACTATCACAAATTAAAAACAAGTGGTGTCCAACCACCTAAAAATATTTCATCACAAAATCATCTCATAAACCGAACTGGGTAAGCAAAAAATGATTGGTATTACAAATATAACGGAGTGCGACAAAGAACAGAAATAAACGCACGAGTCTGCATGATGTAGCATGTTGCATGGATTGGTTAAAATCGCAAGACGAAATCAGGCCCATAAGCCTCTAAATTAATTAATTAATCTTAATGGTGTTTGTTAATATAAACATCGTGATATCAATATGGCTAAAACCAATGAAATGAGTACTTGTTTGAGCTCGAGAAACAACCGATATGTACACATATATTTTTTGGAACACAGTTAAATTCATTTGACATAGACCTTTTATTTAAGGCTCGAAACACAACTGGATTTTAATGTTTATTGCAGAAACTTAAAATAAATCAGGCAGGCAGTTCTGTCAGTGCTGTGTATACCTAAAATGCGTAAAAAAGTTAAAAATAGTGTCGCTTTCCAGTCTTACTACAGACTGATACATTATATCTTAAAACTGTTAACGTAAACACTCAGATGGGCGTTCATAGAAACCCTTGAACTGAAAGTTAGTTTTTAAAGACAGTCGTTAGAGAAAACTCTGGCTTGTATACATATTTTTATTTCGGAAGTTATTTTAATTAATTCGGGCGTTGGCTTTTTATTCGGTTATCCTGGTAAGAACATGAACCGAAGAAGTAACTTCTATGACGATGTGTTCGATACATTTTTGCAAAAAGATGGTCGTGTTATATTATTTACTACAGGGTTGTTTTCATAGACCAAAAAATTTGTTTAGGAACATACTTATATATAAATTCATACTTTTATTCTGTTTATTTTTAGAACATAATCATTTATTATTGCCTACCCTGTTTTAAAAGGCACTGCACGCCACTGCAACATTTTGCAGTTTTTTCATTCTTTCAGAAAGTTACTCCGCAAAAGATTAAATATTAGTTTTCCCACTTAAAAGAATGCGAGGAAAACTCAAAAAACTGATTTGCACTAAAAATTTATTAGTCTATGTTAATTTTTGATATTTAAATATTTGTCATAGTACTAGTCAGTAACATAGCTTCATTAAATTTTTCCATACTTAATTAAATATAAAATAATCATTTTTGCCAATTTTTTCTCAAACATAATATGAAAATTCAACTTTCGTAAGTCAGGAAAGATGCAATCTATTAGGGTAAATGTGGGTGAGATGCCGCAGTGGGAAAGATGCCGCGGAGTACATTTCGGCAACATCGCCGCCTTCTAAACGGACGATTATGTTTATGTGTGATCAGTTGTTTACGTAATATTTGACGTATTTGTTGAAATTATATTCAGGTAAGTTAAAAAATTTATACAGTGTACGTTATACAGCAAAAATTATACATTCGAACGAATAAAATTGATTTTGCTCTCTATTTGTGAAAGATTTACAATCAGTAAGTTTATGTTTTTACCGTTTTTTTCTTACCGGCGTCATAAGTGTCAAGAAGAAATCTGCTGCGGCATCTCTCACATATATTAGGGATAGATGCAGCAAAAGATTATGGGAGAGATGGCGCGTTAATTAGAGGTATTGTTTTAGGTGGAAATGCCTCGTAAATATATAAAAAACTCTAACAGAGGGATTTGACCCAGGAAAATTTAAATACTGCCTTCGTTTGATAAGGGACGATCAGACTTCCATACGAGAGGCGGGTAAAATCTACAACATACCAGAACGAACGTTAAGAACAAGATTAAAAAACAATTTTTTTGAAAAGGGTGTACAGGGGCCGTCATCATATCTTGGCCAAGAATTAGAAAAGAAAATCGTGGGGCACATTAAAGCTCTTCAGAAAGCCGGTTTTCCTCCTACTGTCAAAACTGTAAAACAAATGGCCTACACCTTAGCGCAACGATTGGGATTGAAAGTCAAATTTAACGCTGAAAAGGAAGAAGCTGGGGACCATTCGTACCGGTCGTTTATGGAAAGGAATCCGGAGTTAAGTTTAAGAAAAGCAGAAGGAATATCAACTGCGAGGGCAGAAGGTATGAATAAGGAGGAAGTTGAAAAATATTTTAAGCTTTTAGAACGCGTTTATTAAGAAAACGACGTTTTTGATAAACCAGGTAATATTCTTAATGTCGACGAGTCGGGCCTTCAGTTGAATAATGTCCCAGGTAAAGTCATTGCGGCAAAAGGAAGCAAAGAAGTGCATACAGTAACTTCTGGGGAAAAGGGAGAGACAATCACTGTTATAGCGTGCTGCAACTCAGAAGGAATTTTTTTACCTCCCTACTGCATATTTAAAGGAGTAAACAAAAAATGGAATTTGAAGATGGCATGCCACCTGGTTCTGCTGTGGTTACGAACCGCAAATCTGCTTATGTCAATAATGAGTTATTTTTTGATTGAATGAAAAACCATTTTGCCACTTGTAAGCCACAAGGAAAGACCGTTTTAATTCTTGTATTCTCTAATATTTGTTTTGTTTGTCTACCAAGTCATACCACGCACTATCTACAGCCTCTCGATCGAAGTTTTTTTAAACCACTGAAATCGTATTTTTATCAGGCTTGCGACCAGTGGATCAAAACATATCAAGGCGGGCGACTCAGTCGTATGCAATTTGGCGCACTGGTACAATCACCCACAGTCAATACCAGCGTATCAGACCTACAAGTAGCTTATGCACAAAATCTTGGCGACCAACAAATGGCAACTGAAACCTGCAATGCCGAAAATGAAGAGAAGCTTCTAAATCCACCGCAAAAAGCTCCTAATATCTCTACAGAACCTCAACCTTCTACTTCGGCTCAGTCCGATGTCAGCCCTGGCAAAATGTTCGAACAGATATCACCAGTTCCTATTCTTCTTACTTCTAAAAAGTGCAGAAAACAATCCGCTGCACATTTAACAAGCCCAAGCTATATTGAAAATAAAAAAAAATACGAACGCTAAAACTAAAAAGGAAAAGAAGCCAAAAGGTAACCCTTTACCTAAAAAAATAAAACTTAAACGAAAAAAATCTTCGTCCTCGTCATCCGACTCCGAGAAAGAAATTTCAATTAGTTCTTTAACTGATGATGCCAGCGATATTAATGAAATTGAATGTATCGAGTGTTTTAAAGAATACTGTTTCAGCAAATCAAAGGCTGATTTGATTCGTTGTGTTCGATGTGGGTATTGGCTACACGAGACTTGCTCACTTTACGAAACCACTTGCAATCGATGTGGAAGGCATTTAGCGAAAGTCGCTCAAGTTAAAAGAAAGATGTAATGTTATTTTCCATAAGCCATCTCTCCCATATACTATGCGGCGACTCACTCACGTCGTGTAGGAGAGATGGCCAAATGTATTGGTGTAAGAAAATATGTTTAATTTATTACTGCATTTTTTAAAATTCACTATTGTTACAGTTTTATATTTGAATAAACATCCTAAAATAATATGTTTTTAATTCCGTGATATTTCATTGCATATAAAAGTTCTGACGATTTATAAAAATCTGCGGCATCCCTCCCACGTTTACCCTACAGTTAAACTTAAAATGACATACCAAACTAAAACGTTTTTATTTCCCTTGTAAAACGGAATATTGTAATCGTAAAAAAATCTCCTTCCGAGATTTTTTTCAGATCTTTCCCTAGTCCAGAAAAAGATGCAGAAAAACATGTTTTCTCAATTTCGTTGGTCGTCTGTCGTTCGCGGCATAGCTAGAAACCTACTTTTCCGATTGACTTCAAATTTTGGTTAATAATTAAGGACCATATGGAGATCGTGGTAACATTTTGGAAAAAATCCAATATGGCGAAAGAAAATGGCAGCCTAATAAAAATGTTAAAAAATTATAAGAACTAAAGAACTACTTATCGAATTTCCTTCAAATTTTGCACAAAAATCATGTCATAGGTAGAAACTTTTGGTAGGAATCCCTAACGGTGGAACAAAATAGCGTCTAATGTAAAAATATCTATTACTAAATGACTATTTACCAAACTAAATTGTGTCACACTTCCCTATTTCTAATAAAGGCAAAGATTCATATCGAGGGAAGTTCCAGGTAAAGGAAATATTTTTAAACACATTTTTCCAAGTAACTTTAAAGAAAACTCAAGACATCAAAACAATCCAAAGTAGGTCACTGTCACTAGAGAAATTTTTTGGGCAGTCGTGATTTGTAAAACTTGTAATATTTTCTAAAATGGCCAGCTTATAGATATTAAGTTACGGTTTGCGTTAAATTTGAGTCAAATATTTCTAGAAATCTAAGAGGAACATCAGAAGCACTAAAAAGTACATTCAAAACATTTATTCACGTGTAGGGAATAATCCCTCCAAATATTGGATCGAAATTTCTGAACACCCTATATATAGTAAAGTTTTTATTAATTTCAAGTTCGATTTTGTTAGATAATCTCTCATCGGAATCGGTATTATATTCATTCTCCATCAACCGATATTTTTAGATCTTATTTAGGATACGTAAATAAAAAAATGTTTATTTTATATTTTATTTTCCAGTAACGAGTCTGAACGTATATTTAGCAGTCACAATCGTATATGTTGTATGTATCTTCTATGCCTCGCAGGTATGTATTTAGGGTAGAAAGAAAGGACCAAGCATTAATCATATTGATGTAGTTTTTGGATTATGAAAAATATTACAAATATTTTAGTGTTTGTATAAAATATTAATTTCTAAATAACGAAAAGGGATCTTTAATGTATCTAGTTTTAAAACCAAAACAATTTAATACGGGACGTTAATTAAGTGATGTCAAAAAATACTTTCACATGAACTTGAAAAGATCCATAACATTTTACCTAGATAATGTCTAAGTAGATTGATTTTTATTATTTAGGAAATAATATTTTATAGAGTGTATCAAGCAACCTATTAATATTTATAATATTTTTCGGTGCCACAAAATTATCTCTTTTTCCGTCATAACTGCTATTAACCCCATTACTTGTTTTGCAAAAATATGCTAAGTGTATGACCGAAGCCCTTTTTCAATATATGAGCTAGTGTCTGGTTCATGGTCCATCTTAAACATTTTAAAATATCAAACTAATATATAGCTGTGTATTTTCTTTAAGTGGAAGTCTGTTTTTTCTAAACTAGTTTTATTGAAATGAAGAATATTGGCCGATTGGAAAATATCTGATATTTAAAAACATTTTAGGGTGGAATGAAAGCTGTTATAATCGCGGACACATTTCAAGCAGGAGTATTAATCGGTTCGTTGTTTCTCATTGTTTACCTGGGTGAAAGATATGCAGGTGGGACAGGCATTGTATGGTCTGAAAATTATAATTCTGGAAAGCTAGAGATCTTCAAGTAAGTTCCTATCTTTTCTGTAATTATAACTATTTTGTTTTTTTATTCTATAAATTGCTGTTTAGAATACCAACCATCGCATAGGATGGCATGAATTTCTTTTTACAAGCTTTTATGCACCTTTACTATACAGGGTATTTCTTAATGTCCTGCTAATATTTATGCTAATATTAATTATTAAAAAACGCGATATGAACGTATGTCCTAAACGTCTTAACTTTTGAGATACAGAGTAGTAAAATTTTCGAAAAAAAACTTATTTAAAATAACCCTCAAGCTATTGTATATATCTTTATAAAATCTTATACACGCCTTCTAAGCATCAAGAGGCATTTTTTGATGTACAAATATTTTTTTATTTGGACCAGTGGCATCAATATGGGTTTTGTATTGAATATTTTTGGAGAAAAAAATTGCACGCCACTGATTTTTCTTAAAATAAAAATTATTTTTAAAATCTTCATTTATTTCTGAGCAGTTTTGATTTCTTGATTTTCTTTCGTCCGACGCATGGTTTTCGGTTAAAAAAATCAAAGCTATTTTACTTCAGGCTCAAATGGCTATTATAATTTTTACACATAAATCTAGTTATCCTGGAATAAATTATGTTTTTACACACGTCAACGTCAAAGTGATAGCTGTTGACTTAAGTAAGTTGTTGGTGTTTAAAACTAACTTTTTAGTGTTTTATTTAAGTAATCAGTAAATAATAATAATATGGTAAATTATACGAATACGGAAATGGCGGCAATGCATTACGTGTATGGCCTTGCAGATGCTAATGCAATAGAAGCCAAACGCTTTTATCATGAAAGATCCAAATCGTGACTCGCCGACTTAGCGAAACTGGTAGTTTCAATTAGGGAACTTCGGAAGGTAGAGATCGGATTATCAGAACACCTGAAATGACGAAGCGGTACTGCAAGAAATCGTCCAACATCCTGAGACGAGTACAAGGAAAATCGCTTTTTGATCGAGTTTTGAATATTTGTCACCAAATTGTTTGGCGCATTTTGGTTGATTATTTGTTATATCCATACCATATTCGAAAAGTACAGAGACTTTCCACAGCGTGTGAATTTCTGCCAGTGGTATCTTTAGAGTATTCCACTAAATCCGCAGTTTCACTCAGCAATTTTATTCACAGATGAAGCGAATTTTTCTCGGAATGCAATTCAAAATTTTCACAAAAATCACGTGCGGGCGGAAGAAGACCCCCATTCTATAACCGAAACCCATTTTCAAGACCAATCTTCGGTTAATGAATAAGCAGGAGTGTTAGTGATTGGGTTACTTGAAGATGTGCCGATTGCGTTAAGAAATCAAATGTGGCATATGCACGATGTAGCTCCTGCTCATTTCAGTGTAATTGTCAGAAGTCATTTAGATAGAGTTTATCCAAATCGTCGGATAGATCGCGGAGGACCTCAGAAATGACCAGCAAGGTCCCCGACCTCAATAGTTTGTATTTCTTTTTATGGGGGCATCTTAAAACTCTAGTATATAAAACTCCCGTTAACACGTTAGAAGATTTAAGATAGCGAATAGTTGCCTCGTGTGAAACTACACGGAATACGCCGGGAATATTTGAAAGAGTGCGTGAAGGTTGCCACTTCCAACAATTTTTATAATCAATATTTTGTTGTTGGTTAATAAATTTTGTCCGGTTTATGTGAACTTACTTTCATAAAATAAAACTCGTTTTTCGGCAACATGTGAATTATTGGTACTCGAGAGTTTTTGTTTTATTTTTTCCTAAAGTAAAATCGCTTATTTCTGAATTAATTAACAATTGATGTTAAACGAACTTAACAATTTCCACACAACAGTCACCGCATCAGATTTTTAGCCATTTGAGCCTGAAGTAAAACGGCTTTGATTTTTTTTATTGAAAACCATGCGACGGACGAAAGAAAATCAAGAGATCAAAATTGCTTAGAAATAAATGAAGATTTCAAAAATTAAATTTTTTTTTAAAGAGAAATCAGTGGCGTCCCATTTTTTTCTCTAAAAATATTTAATGCAAAACCCGTATGGACGCCACTGGTCTAAATAGAAAAAATATGTGTACATCAAAAAATTCCTATTGATGCTTAGAAAACTTGTATCAAATTTCATAAGGATATCTATAATAGCTGCAGTTATTATAAAAAAATTATTTTTCGAAAATTGTACCACCCTGTATTCCATAAGTTAAGACATTGAGCACATACGTTCATATGAAGTTTTTTCTTAAAATAGGTCTAAGAATCCCCCCTTAAATAGCTGTCTAACAAGGTACAAACCATACCACAAGTGCTTGACAGTTTCCAAAATAAATGAGTAAACTTGATGCATTTATGATACTCGGTGCCTCTTTTTGTTACTGATTTTTGGCGACACTGCGCCAATTCGAGTAATATTACTTCAGGCAACCAATTAAATAAATTATTTTAACATTGGAAATAAGTCATTGATAATTTTTATTTTTGTCAATTTTGTTTCTTTTAAGTTAACATTTAATAAATACATTAGGGTTGTTCGAAATAAAGAATTATTTTTATTTTCCAAATACAAATAGGCTTTGCTTGAGAAACAATAAAGAATCAGTTTAATTATTTGCTATGCAATTTGACAGTGACAGTGTAGTCCGAAATAGTTAAGTTACGAAGTTTATTTTTCATCGTTGTAGTGTTTATGGTGCTTTAAGTGCTATGGCTGCGTACACCAACGCAGAATATGCAAACATTATCTTTTTCTATGGACATTGTGATGGAAATTCTGCCGAGGCTCGCCGATAATACAAACGTCGCTTCCCTAAGCGCCGCATACCAAATGTCCGGGTGTTCACTGGGACATACCGAACTATCGCTAAAACTGGATCGGTGAAACGTAGAAGAAGTGATGCCGGTGCTCCCCCTGTATATCAACCAGATGTTGAGGAAGAAATATTCAGGCATTTTGAGGATGATTCAACCACTTCAACAAGTTTCTTAACAGACATTTTATGGACGGATGAGTGAAATTTTAATCGTTAGGGCATATCAAACTTCCACAACCTACATTATTGGGCAGAAGAAAATCCCCGTCTAATAAGGGAAAATAGTTTTCAAAGAAGGTTTTCTGTAAATATGTGGATGGGACTCATTAACCGTTTTTTAAAAGAACCACACTTTTTTCAAGGCAATTTAAACGGGGAAATTTATGAAAATTTTCTAGGGATGACCTTTCGGTTCTTCTAGAAGATATTCCTCTGGCCGTCAGACAGCGAATTATATTTCAGAACGACGATTGTCCAGCCCATTATCGGCTGACAATACGGTAGTTTCTGGATCAACGTTTTCCTAACCGTTGGATTGGAACGGCAGGCACAATACCTTGGCCAGCGCAAAGCCCCGACTTAACTCGTCTTGACTATTATGCTTGGGGGCATATGAAAGAGCTGGTCTATACACCCCCAGTAAATATCCTTAGAAGATCTTAGGCAAAGGATAACCGACGCTTCCCAACACCTACAGAATACCTTGACAACTAGAATAACAAAGAGGGGAATAAGAAGACGCTGCCGAGCATGTATTCGAAATAATGGCTGTCATTTTCAACAAGATTTGTAAAAATTAATTACTAATATGAAAATAATAAAACAAATAAATGCTTTTTTTTTTCACGTAGGTTTTTTATTGTTTATCTAAAAATAAAAACAGTAATAATTACTTTTGGTATCGTTTGTGCCTTATTAGACAGCTATTGCAATAAGGAAGTTTCCAGAAAATTATCACAAATATTGCTTGAAGATTTTTGTAAAAATAACCGATAAGAAATTGTGATACCTACTAAAAAAAATTGAAGACTTTTTATTTAAAATTTTCCTATGATCTAAATAATTATAAATAAAAAAAACAATCGATTTTTTGGGATATAACTTTTAAGTCATTAAGATCTACGTTAAAAAAAAGAAAAAATTAAATATCTCAAAAACGATAAAGTTTTTTATAATGCATGTTAGGGTTAAATTTATTCCTTACCTCCTCCCCTATCACATATATATATACATATATATATATATATATATATATATATATATATATGTTATATCCGTTTATAGCCACGTGTAGGCAATGACCTTCGGTCACACGGTATCGGATGTAGCAATTTCAACATTTCAAGGAATGCATTGTAAGCAGTACCTTCGAGTTGCAATTCACACAGCTGGAAGGTGCCGCATCAGCATTTTAAAACATATAAAACGCTCTGAATTGTAAATATTAGTTAGTTCATATTATATACCGTTTTTATGCCAGTTTAAGTTCCGATATTGTATAAAGTAATTTCAAAGTTAAATAATAACTTTTTTAAAAAGTGAATTTTTGAATTAATAGTGTAACAAATTGGCCCAGTCTGTAGGATTCGTCTAAGGTCGGCAGAGCAAGGAAGACCTAACTGTTGACGGCGGATTCAATCCCTTAACGAAGAAAAGAACCACATTTAAGGCGTCCTCACTCGAAGATACCTGCGGAAGGAACACCTAGTGAAACCCCTGGCAGCCCTGAGAGAATAAGACGACTTATGCTCCTGCTAATATAAGTGACATTGAATTATCCCGTTTAAGTGTTGTATCTTATTTTTATTCTGTTTCTGTTCGATTTTCTATACGTGATTTTTCTACATACTCCCTGATTTTAGTTTTATAAATTTAAAAAGAAAGGTGAATTTTATATGCTAATTTTCTTTCTCCAATACTTGCCTAATATTTTGTTTTCCCCCAATTTATATTTTGAAAATTAAAAACAAATAGTATTTAGCAAAATGCCCGAGACACGTTCCCAACAATCTCAACAAGCTCAACAAACTCAGCTACCTACCCAGCAACCGATACAAGGTGCTGAGGTAGAAATTGAGCCTTACAGGCTTTCCGAAATATTTTCTATAGTGCCTGATTTTGAAGGCGATCAAATCTCCTTGGGTACCTTTTTAAACGCGTGCGATTGTGCTAATCAAATGGCAACAACTGACCAAAAACTGTTATTAACAATTCACATTAAAAACAAACTTAAAGGTAGAGCCGCGCAATTAGTAAATTCAAGAAACCCTGCAACATATTGCGAGATTAAACAACCTTCATTTTGGCGACTCGAGGGACCTATCGTCTCTTATACAAGACCTTCAAAGACTCCGCCAAGTACCTAGCGAGTCCGCCCTTACATTTTACAATCGCTTGCAGGTTTTGAATGCAAAAATGCTCTCAAGTATTCAAAAAGCTTCCAACCTAAGTATTGATCAAAAAGCTGCCCAAAGCAAACTAATTGAGACAATGAGCCTAAATACTCTTTCAACTGGACTAGAACCTCGCCTAGGCCAAATTATTCGTGCAGGTAATCCAAGAGATCTTTTAGAAGCTCACTCCCGCATTAGGCGTGAACTACAGCTCTCATATTTCGAAACTCAAAAAGTAAATAAACAAATTTCTCCGAAACCTCCCCAACCAATTAGGAAACAGTTACCACAAGTTATAAAATATGGACGCAACGGCCACATAGCTGCAGAATGCCGTTCCCAATCAATGTCTCATCCTAGTTATTCTCAAAATAATGGTAACATAAATTATCAAAGGCAGTTTCCTTCTTCTAGCCAAGTGCCTCATTTTTCACAACAAAATAGACCCAACACATTTTCGTCTCAATATAGACAACCTGCAGCTACCCAACAAAGTCATGTTGCATCTCGTCCACCTCTAATGCAAAGAAACTCGAATTTCTCTCCAAATCAACAAAGAGCTTACCACGTCAATTATGATTACCAATCTTACGAAGGACCACAATATTACGACGAATATTCTCAAGATGATAGCAACTTGGAATACCAAGAATATTATACTGAAAACGAACACAATTCGAACAATTTGATAACTCAGATTTCCAAAATTTTCCACCTCTTCTTTACAAAAACCATCCTCCGGAGATCACTACCCAATCGAACAATTCGGTGTCGGAACTGCAGAGTCAGATTCAGACAATGAATTTAGACGATTTGGACCCCAATGTGAATTTTCCGGAACAAGCGTTCCTTTAAACCCGTTTCTTACTGTCAACTCCAAGAACCTGTACTATATTAAAGATGCCTCAAATACATTCAAATTTTTAATAGACACCGGAGCAGGGATATCCATTTTTAAAGAAAATACGGTGAAAAAGTTTCCCCTCAGATCACCAGAAAACGTAACTATTCAGGGAATAACAAATCAGAAATTGTCTATATTTGAATCGACTCTTGTCCCTCTTGAAATAGGTAACCCACACAAGGTATACATTTATAACTTAGATATCGATTTTGATGGAATCTTAGGACTTGATTTTCTCGAACATTATGAGTGTATAATTGATCTTAAATCAAAAAATTTAATAACGAACTTTAAAACGATTCCGTTGCATAAAGTTGGGGCTATTACAACAGAAAAAAATGTCGATAAAAACGAAATAAACAACAAAATTTCTATTGACGCTCGCACAGAAAATTTTTTAAAATTAACATGTAACTTAAAAAATACAGACGCCCTATTAATGTCTCAAGAAAACGAAAAAGTTCGTTTACCAAATTCTATTGTACATATTAACGAAAGCGGTGAATCTATGACTTCTATTTTAAATGCTAACGCTATGCCAAAAACCATCGATTTTTCCGATCTTTCTATCGAACCATTTACCCCTAATGATGTTGTCCTAAACCTTAACACCCAAGATAATTATGAAGCCGATCAAATCGACAGAATACAGATCATTCGAAACGAATTAAGAACCGAGCATCTTAATTCCGAAGAAAAGGAAATTGTCACAAATCTCTGTCTAGAATACTCTGACATATTTTACATCGAAGGTGATAAACTAACTTTCACCAATGAAATCAAGCATGTTATAGAAACTAATAATGCAAAGCCCGTTTTCACAAAATCTTATAGGTATCCTCAGATACATAAAAAGGAAGTGAAAACAAAGATGGGAAAGATGTTAGACCAGGGAATTATACGGCCTTCCATTTCACCGTGGTCCTCACCTGTATGGGTGGTACCCAAAAAACTTGATGCGTCCGGGAAACAAAATTGACTACAGAAAGCTCAATGACCTCAGTATTGATGATAAATATCCTCTACCAAACATTTCAGACCTTTTGGACCAACTTGGTAAATGTCAATATTTTTCTACGCTTGATCTCGCGTCCGACTTTCATAAAATTGAGATCAATCCCGATGACATACCAAAGACAGCATTTTCAGTTGACAATGGACATTATGAATTTGTCCGCATGCCATTCGGTCTAAAGAATGCCCCGTCCACCTTTTAACGCGTCATGGACAACATTCTCTTGGGCATTCAAAACGAGCGTTGCCTTGTATATATGGACAACATAATCGTCTACTCTCGCATCATACATGAGCATATAGACCGGCTAAAAGAAGTCTTTAAGCGTCTCCGAAACGCAAACCTCAAAATTCAACCAGATAAGTGCGAGTTTTTAAGGAAAGAAGTTGCCTATCTGGGACACTTCGTTACCAAAGATGGTGTTAAACCTAACCCTTCAAAAGTGGAATGCATTCAAAACTTCCCAGAACCAAAAAACGCAAAAGATATTAAATCTTTTCTGGGATTAGCGGGTTATTACCGCCGATTCATTCCAAATTTTGCAAAAGTATCCAAACCATTAACTAAACTCTTGAAAAAGGACATCCCATTCTTCTTTGATTCAGAATGTAAAAGTGCATTTGAAGAATTAAAGAAAGCCCTAATTTCAGACCCCATTTTAATCTATCCTAATTTTGAAGAAACTTTCCTCCTTACCACAGACGCAAGCGCATTTGCAATAGGCGCTGTGCAGTCCCAGGGACCAGTCGGAAAAGATCTCCCAATAGCCTTTGCATCCAGAACACTCTGTAGTGCAGAAACTAAATATTCCACCATCGAAAGGGAGCTACTAGCAATTGTATGGGCAGTAAAGCATTTCCGACCTTATCTTTTTGGACGAAAGTTTACGCTTATTACAGACCACAGACCGTTAACATGGTTGTTTTCAATTAAAGATCCCGGAAGCAGACTTGCGCGATGGCGTCTAAAATTAGAAGAATACAACTATAAAATAGAACATAAACCGGGAAAAATTAACAAAAATGCAGATGCTCTATCGCGAATAAAAATTAATTATTTCCAAGAATGCGCAAATTTCCGATCAAAATTCCCCATTTTTGCAGCCAACGAAAATAATAGCGAAAACGAAAATCAAAACCAGCCAGAGTCCAATGACGTCGAGATAGACGACGAGTACATTACACAGGAATACAACAAGTTTGTAGACCTATACCAAACCAAATCAATAATTGACTATTCCAAAGTCGAATTTTCAAATTCACAGCTTTTAGATAAATCACATAAACTAATTATTACCTTTTTCTGGCAAAATAAACTAGAACAAATGCATTACAAAATAATCGAAGATATCTTCGAAGAAAGCGTTCATTTTGAAAACATGAGCGTTAACATTGTCTCTAGCAAAACCGTGAAAGATAGAAAATACTTTATTATCCCAATACCATTTGATCCGGAAATTGTAGCCCAACACTTGTTCTATGTCCTATTTAAGGCCCAAAATGAATTCGACCCTTCCAAAACGTATTACGTGGAAAATAACCTAGCACTGCCTATCCTCGAAATTTTCTCATTTCGCCGACAAAGAAATAAAACTTAAAATATGCCAAAATGTTGTAAAAACCCCAGACGCCGACGAAATACCCCAAATTTTAGAACACTACCATTCAGGCAAAACTAATTTGCATAGGGGAATTAACGAGACAGTCAGGCGCATAAGAGAAAAGTACAATTGGCCGAATTTAACAAAAGACGTCGAAAAATTAATAAAAGGCTGCGAAATATGCCAAAAGGTAAAAATATGCTGAAAAAACCTAAGTACGCCTCTCGTCATAACGGAAACTCCGAAAACCCCATTTGAAAGGATAAACATTGACATCTTCGAATATCCAACCAGATATTACGCACTTACGATTCGAGACGAACTTACAAAATTCACACAGGCTTACGCAGTCGAAGACAAAAAAGCGTCGACAATTGTAAATACATTATTAATATTTTTCCAACACTTCGGTACGCCCCTAAGAATACATTGTGACTATGGGCGCGAATTTGACAACTCATTATTCAAAGATCTTTGTGAACTATTTAACATAAAATTAACTTTCTCTAGTGTCAATCACCCCCAGTCTAACGGGTCCATTGAAAGGTTTCATGCAACCTTATCAGAAATGATTAGAGCAAATATAGCCGAAAACCCAAAGGAACATCTCTTTAATGTTTTACCCTACGCGGTGATCTGCTACAACAATACGAAAAATAAAACTCATGGCTTTACACCGTTTGAACTTATTTTTGGTCACACGTCAAGTAGACCACCCGAAACTTTATACAACCAGGAAAAATTAATATCAAAATACGTAAGAGACCTTAATAACCGCATGGAATATTTTTACAAAATCGCTAGGGCAAAAACAGAACGACAAAAAGAAAAAGCAAAATAATCCTCGAACAAACCAATCAACTAAAGTCAACTTGGATAGGCTAAAACCCTATTTTGAATAAGTATTCTTCTTCTTTACAGATTCCTCGGGCTCTTCTCGGTAGGCCTGACTCCAATTTTCGATTACACCTATTAATAACACACTCGGAATATTCTTCCACGAAGAAGGTTCTGTGAAAGTGTCAAACGACAAATGGACACTCCTCGTGTATAAAGATCTTTCTTACATAAAGGAAGCTATCGCGAATAATGATAAGATCCTAGAAGGATTGTTATATGGCTTTGTAGACGTTGACTCGCCCAGAATGTTATCTTTCAAATCCGAAATACAAACTCATGTCAGCCTGCTCAATCAAATATCCCACACTGTCAATTTAAAATACAAAGAAATAATCGCGGATACGAAAAAATACAGTTACAGGGAGATGCGCGGAATATTCAACGGTATAGGCACTGTCTGGAAATCCATAACTGGAAACCCCGATGCTTCCGACGGTGAGTACTTCAATGAATGCATTGATTAAGTCTCTCAAGACGTAAGACATATCGAAAATCTCCTCAAAAATCAGATATCGGTTACTACTTCAGTAATAAAAACCTTTAAAACTTCAAATAGACGAAGAAACATTTAACCGGGACATAAACGAAATCCACAAATCGATAATGGACATTTCCGACGATCTCGCATTTTACCATGCCCAGATAAGAACTCTAGATTTATGTGAATCTTTAATGGAGAGTTATTCTTTTATAGAAAATTTTCTTAACGACGCTCTGAACGCGATATCATTCGCTAGGCTAAATATCTTGCACAGTTCAATAATAGCCCCGGGAGATCTGATTAGTTCCCTTCAAGAAATTTCACAATCTCTCAGAAAAAATAATCTTCCTCTACCTGTATACTCTTCAACGCTTGCCCAGTATGTTGAGATAATCGAGCTTGAAGCATATCAATCTGATACTAAAGTAGTGTTTATTCTAAAAATACCCTTAGTAAACCCTGAAAGCTATACTTTGTATCATCTCTATCCAATACCCGTATTAGATAATCGAACAGAATTTCATCATATAATCCCTACAACACAAAAATATATTGCGCGGGACAATGATTCAATGTTATATATTTCATTTCAAAACCTGGGAAGCTGCAAATCACTAGGACGAGGCCAAAAGATCTGCTCAGATGTTCTACCCTACCCGATAGACAGTGAAGCGATTTGCGAAGCTCAGCTACTTAGAGGACCAAACCATTTACCAAAGACGTGCCAGGTATCTCTTCTTCTTGCAAAAGGATACAACGTTAAAGACATCGATCAAAACTTCTGGTTGATTACAGTGTCATATCCACTACCAGTTACAATAAAGCGTGAAGGAAAAGAGGTCAGGACAAGTATCATCAATTCCCTTCGTAGACTTCAGCCATATTTTAATGCCTTTATAGGAAGCACAAGAGTTCACGCCAAAGCACTCATTGATAAGTATCAAAATGTTACTTATAAAAGCCACCCAGTGATAATCCCATACAAGTGCTGCCAACATATTTCATCGAAGCTTCACACTCCAGACCTTAAACCTCTAAAACTGAACAAGATAGACGTAGAAGATCTCAATATTGCCCAGCACAAATTGGACCAATACTCCGAAGAACTAGACAAATTAATCAACCAACCTTTTGTCTATAAACATCTGTCATGGTTCACGATCGTCACGATAGTTCTTCTAGTCAGTCTGCTCCTCTTGTACATAATGTGTAAGTATCGCCGTAAAAGACTACCCAGCATCACCATGGTTCCATTGGATGATGGTTCACCACCTCCGCCTAGACCACAACTGCGAAAGACAGTCAAACTCAGGCTCAGCAGCATCCTTGCGAGAAGACGGCCAGCCATCCACCCTCAAACCCAAGAAGAAGAAGACGAAGACGAAATATAATGATCTTACAAAAGTTTACACAGAGTGTTAACTTTTGACCAAAAGGGGGAGTTGTTATATCCGTTTATAGCCACGTGTAGGCAATGACCTTCGGTCACACGGTATCGGATGTAGCAATTTCAACATTTCAAGGAATGCATTGTAAGCAGTACCTTGGAGTTGCAATTCCCACAGCTGGAAGGTGCCGCATCAGCATTTTAAAACATATAAAACGCTCTGAATTGTAAATATTAGTTAGTTCATATTATATACCGTTTTTATGCCAGTTTAAGTTCCGATATTGTATAAAGTAATTTCAAAGTTAAATAATAAATTTTTTAAAAAGTGAATTTTTGAATTAATAAAGTAACATATATATATATATATATATATATATATATATATGTATAAGCGAAGCGGTTTCACGCTTGCCATATATATATATATTATATATATATATATATATATATATATATATATATATATATATATACATATGGCAAGCGTGAAACCGCTTCGCTTAAATTTTGTTGTTCTGGTGAAGAGCCTGTTCTAAAAGTTAACAGATTAGAGCATAGGCGCTCTATAAAATTTTATCGGAGGAAGGTCAAACATTTATTAAACAAACAATACCTGTAAAGCTTGCCGTAAGCCATTCCCAAATTAAAGAAGCGTTAATCACCTTATTAGAGAATATAGAGATTAGCGCCTGAAAAATTTGTCCCTCGGATCACTCCATGAGAGAAAAATGGCTAATCACTGGAGATAGGTTCGTGGCGTATGCAGATGAAAGTCGCAAAGAAAACCCAATGTTTAAAATTGGAGACAGCGTATGCGTTACCATTCATGCTCTAAGCAATGCAGCGAAGGGTGTTACATCCAAATTTTAACATACACTGGATGGGTCGGTGATAGCGGTGATACTTTTGACTTAGGTACTTGACTACCAAATAGAGAAAAGATAGGATTGCCATGAAAATTGTTTGCAACGTCATCCTGTCGACTCGAAACTACTTTTTTCTACAAGAGTGCGAAAATTTTCCATACTTATTTCAGTGTGAAAAATGCCACTTTAAGGCACTAGTGAGAAAAGTGTATTTTTTTTTACTTTTCGCATTAGTGGGAAAAACTTTGTAATTGGTTAGAGAAATTTCACTTTTCGTACTCACGTTGAAAAAAATCTTGTACAATATTAGTGTGAAAATTGTTTTTAGAGAGACTAAAGAAATATTAATTCATATGCCGGCCTTAAATATGCATTTTTCACACTAGTATCATAAATAGCTGTTATATCACATTTATCTTTTGTCAGTTTTAATTAATAAAAGTATGTTTAAATCATTTAGGTGTTTCCGTGAATCCAAAGCCCTAAAATTCTTCCTACGACTTCTAATTGCGATCCAAACAAGACGGGAAATAAAAACCTTATTTGAAACACGCAAAACAATGTATTATTTAATGGAACGTATTTATTAGAATTAAGCTTTCCTTGCAGTTTAAAACTAGGGGATATCACTGTTCAAGCTTATAACAAAAACAGTAAAAATGTATTTTAAAATATACCACTACCGAAAGTAAACTTTAATATCTTCTAATAAAATACACTCTTCACAAAAAGAACTTAATTCATAAAATTTCTAAAATTCTAAACTCTTGAATAACTATATGTATATTATAACACCACACCCTTTTACCATCGAGTATACTTGTAATGTAAATTTTAATTTTATTATTATTTATGGCCTATTTTCTAGAAACCAAATAAACACAATAATACTAATAACTTCTTTTATGCGCCCTTCTACTGGTGTAAGACTCTTTACGTAAGCGCTGACATGTTTTACCACCTCGTCATATGAGGTAAGGAGTTGGTTATCCTGACTGTCATAGTTAATTTCGTGTCTTCAAAATTTGTTACATTTTGTGTGATTTTAAGAAATAAAATAAAACGTTTTCCCTTTGTTTTTTTTTAGCTTTGACCCCGATCCAACTGTTCGACATAGTTTCTGGTCTGTTGTGGTGGGAGGAACTTTTTATTGGCTGACAATGTTCTGTTCAAATCAAGCTTCAATACAAAAATATTTATCCGTAGAAAACATACATCAAGTTCGAACGTAAGTATTCTGGTGTCTGGTCATTTAGTT
Organism: Kuschelorhynchus macadamiae; assembly: GCA_030620095.1. Taxonomy (NCBI): domain Eukaryota; kingdom Metazoa; phylum Arthropoda; class Insecta; order Coleoptera; family Curculionidae; genus Kuschelorhynchus; species Kuschelorhynchus macadamiae. The sequence goes on along the minus strand of JAUTXW010005262.1, from coordinate 1,108,232 downwards.
AGTTTATAGCAGTCATAAAGATTTAAAATCCCCCTCTTCAAAATAAACTAGTGTGAGTTATAACAATGATGACCCGATTTAAAAAATAAAAAAGAAAATTAATAAATTAAAACTAGGGTCTGAACCTGCTGTATATAGAATATTTTTTTTAAGAACGCGTATATGGGTAACTGATGTCTCGCGTTTTATCTCTAAATGTTTTTAATTTTAGCTCCTGACTTTGAATAGTTTTGAACTGTGTACAAAAAGTTTTGAATAAAAGCTTATGAATTAATATTTTAGTTACACAAATTTCTATATCTTTTGTAAAATAGTGCCCGTGTCTCTGCTGGCACATTCTTGTTGTTTTAATGAAATGTTCGCTGAAGTTATCGCAAAGTTAACTTCTCGAATCATCCACTAACTTCATAAACTCCCAAAGAAAACGTTATTGGATCGCCAGATCTCGGTAGCCAAGTTTTGCCTCGCGTGCTGCGTCACCCCATTGAAATTTTTCATGCGGTAATTTCACCGCTTGACTTTCATTTGACAGATGGTACGATTCTGTTGAAACCGTATGGTTCCAGATGCGTATTAATCAGACGTAAAAAGTCATTTATAATTGTTTTGATTTTTGAAAACCGCTGCCGCGATTCGGATACGTTATCCTTTTGGTGATGTGACCATATGGTGACTTTCAACATACACGCCTGCTTTTCACAAAAACATTTTTAATGGGCGTTATTTTGTTCCACCATATTTTATTCGCACCAATATTTTTCCAGTTTTTATATTTTTTTATATAACATTTTTTTATAAGTAGTTTGATTAAGAAAAATTTTTTTACGTTGATTTTTTTAAACATTTTATTCGGTCGCCAGTTTGTTATGCTATTTTGAATTCGTACCTCAATGTTACTATTTTATCTCTATATTACACTTAAAGCTTGGATCAAATTTGAAATCAATATCAAGTAGATTTTTCAGGCTGATTTTTTAAATATATTTTTAGGCCGCCATCTTGGATTCATACCAAAATGTTACAATTTGGAAAATTAATTTTTGGTGATTATTTTTTTAACATTTCACGTTGCCGCCGAATTGTATATTCACCAAAATGTCACCCTCTTTAATCAAAATTTGTCAGTCGGAAAAGTAAATTTTTTCGGTATTCCGCAAATTGACGGACCGACAGACAAACCGACGGAATTGAGAAAAACATGTTTTTAGACATTACAAACGCTAAAACTTGAAGCTATGTAAAACCTTGAAGAGAATTTTTTTCATGATTACAAACATTTTATTTGGTCAACATTTTCTTCCGCCATTTTGAATTTTTACTACAATTTCACTAGTTTATCTCTATATCACACTTACTTGTTGCATAAAATTTGAAATTCATCTAATAAGTAGTTCTTTCCGGCTAGTTTTTTCAAGGTTCTATTAAGCCGCTATTTTTTTTCGCCATCTTGGATTTATATCAAAATTTTACCAGTTGATGTCTACGGAATAGTTGATTTTTTGCAAAATTTCAGGTAAATTGGATAAGGAGTTTTTTAGTAATAGTTCTTTTAAAATAACTAGGCCGCCATTTTGTTTCACCATCTTGGATTCGTACCAAAATTTTGCCGCTTGATTTCTACGTAATATTTTATGCAACATTTAAGGTAAAATGGAGAAGTAGTAGTGTTTTAGTAATAATTTTTTTTAACATTTGAGTAGACCGCCATTTTGTTTCGCCGGACTGTATTTTTACCAAAATGTAACCTTGATGACCTTCGATTTTCGACCGATTTTTTCGATATATTTTTTGGCAATAGACACTCTAAAACGTGAAGTTCTGTAAAAACCTAGTGAAAGGTGATTTTTCCGCTATTACAATACTTCCCCTTTACGAGAGAAGTAGAAAGGACGAGATTTTATGTTATAAAACTGATGATAACGAATCTAGACACCCCATATAGTTTGAAGAGAGGTAAAGTGACTTAGGTCCGACCAAGATAAAAATAAAGAAGAGTTCGCTAAGAAGCAAACAAATAAAGGCAGAAGAACTTACATCCGGCTTATTCATTTCAGTGACAACACTTAGATTTACGCAATCACAATATCAATAAATAGACAACTGAAAATATGTTTTTAATAGAGAAAACTATGGTTACCTATAAAGGTACAATGGAAAGAAATTTGAGGCAATATATACAAAATAATTCTTACAAATGGGGCTATAAAATTTATTTTAAGTTAGAGCTGATGTGTCTGGAAAGCCAGTCAGGTTAGAGAAACATTTCTTCAACAGAAAGACGCTTCAAGAAAATGGATAGATGATGGTCGGTCCAAGAATTTCTGTAAAACAATCCATAGTCTTCAACATTGTGTGCTTTGTTGCTCATGTTGGGACAATAAAGCGATATAGCAAAGAAGAACTATGTTACGATGCTCCTATGGGAGGAGTGGATCGAGTCAATTCCCTTTTCGGAATATATGGATCTCTTTGTAGGTTGTGATAATCCGATATTTATGTATATATTGGATATTGCTCTTGTCAATTTTTGCCTTCATTAAAACGATTGTGATGCTGATGACAGAAAAAGAAAGATGTCAATATTGTAGCAACAGTAACAATTGCCTAAAATGCCAGAAATGTTAAGCAAGGCTGTGTTTAACATAAGAGAAAACTGTTTTTATGTTTACCATCAATAACTTAATTTTAACGATATTTTTAATTATAAGGAAAATTGCAACTTTTAATAAAATCAAGAATAAATACATCAGAATTTTATTTTAATCCTAAACGGGTAAGTGCTATTTGTAATATTTTTTTTTTCATTAAGTATTAATATAAGCTTAGTCTTCGCACTGCCGTATTTTTTGCAGCATTGTCACGATTGAAAATTGTCAGCAAACAGTTCCCTTATTTGCAATAAGTTATTATAATGGCAACACGTTATTGTAGAGATTACCACTCCTTGACGGACAAAATCAAAATGTGTGTATGCTATAGCAGATACAGCTTCAAGGATGGGGTGCACATGCTAATAACCCCGAAATATTATCCATTCTTACTACAAATTCAGAAGCACGCATAAAAACGTAAGTCCACAAGCAATGTGCATTCAGAAATCCTCTGATCAGACGTGTAACGTCCTCTGTTGACATTTCAACACCTATCGCTCGCGACTGGCGAATGTTCATGTGGTAAGAATTTAAAATGTAAATTGAGGTATCATCGTCTTTAATAAGAATTTGAGACTGTTCTTGTACTTCGAAATTCAACTTGCCTTTATTAACAAATCACGCATAATATGTACCTTTACCCAACAGATACAATAAAAACTATATTACATTTAAATTTCAGGGCACTATGGACTTCTTGCTTTGGGCTGAATTTAATATACACAATTAACTTTTATACTGGTATGATTTTGGTGGTTAATTATAAAGATTGTGACCCGCTGTCTGCAGGATTAATCGGTGCTGCTGATGAAATATTACCATTATATGTGGTTTCCGTTATGGGTCATCTAAGAGGTATTACCGGTTTCTTTGTTGCTGGGATATTTGCAGCTAGTTTAGGGTAAGTAAATAAAAGAAAATATTTACTGCTTATGGCTTTAGAACCATAATCAATATAAATTATATTCAACCTCGTAAATAAGCTAACGTAGCACTTACGTGCTAGTATCAATCAAAAAATGTAGGGCTGTAATCTCCCTCCTTTGCTGACTGCCGCATCCCCCCACCCTTCAGTAGGAATCACGGAATCACGTCGCGTCGGCATCGTTTTTAATTATGCCGTACTTAATTGAAGCAAAGCAATATTATACTCTGGATGCGAGTAATTTTTAGAGATGTGTAGGATAAAAAGCTGATTAGAGAGTTTTGCTAGAAGGCTAAGAAACCATCTAGATTAGACTTTTATGTTCGGTAATTGGAAGTTCAAAAGTTATTGGAATGAAAATCAATATTGTTCCGGACCAATAACGTATAAAATGGATAGACTCAGCATTCCCATAAGGATCCACTTCAAAAAATAGATCAGTCATCGTTTGACAGATTTTGCAGGAGTGGAAGAAAGATGGACTGATCTCACAAATAAAGTATAGAGTAAATGACAACAAGGGTCCCAGCATCACGACCTGACTAACCAGTGGCGTAGTTTTCTTTATAGCTAATTCAGTTTTAAGAGGTTTTCTATTTTATCACCAGAGTTTAAGGCGGTTTTTTAAATAAAATTCCAATTTCCCCTTTTTTGTGACAATATCTGAAGTTCTCAAGCTGTTTTTTTAAAGTCTGAACGCTAATATTCATGTCGCTCTATTAGTTTGCGGGAATAACATATCAGTTTTAAAATAGATTTTTTTTGTAATAGCGGTGAAAAAAAATCTTTTATTGAATTTAATTAGATTTTCGTGTCCGATTTTACACTCGGCGTTTTGTCAGGATTTTATATGGTTTGAAGTTGCTAATGTTAAAATGATCTTAATTAGGCCTGTTCGTTTAACAGAATATTGTATACTTAATAATTCTATACCAAAAAAGCCATTAAGGATTACATGCGCATTTTATTCTCATAAAATATGATTAAAGCGGAACAGTGGGTATTCGTTGATTTTTCAAAGTGTAAATATTGAAGTCTATTTTTCAACTAATCACTGAATAAGATTGAAAAGAAAAACAACAACAACAAGAAATTAATGTACACAAGTATTAATTAATATACAATATAAAATATTTATTAAATCTTAAGTACATGCATACAAAAAATATTGATATGAAAGTCCTGTGTTTTAACTGTCGGCAATTTTACAAATCCTAGCAGTGGGCGCAGAAAACTCAACTGGAGATACTTTTTCACTTCATACTGTTATCATCACTTGTTGCAATAAAAATGCAGTTGGTTTCCTGGTTTAAATAAATTGCCGTCAGTATGATTTTGGAAGTTTAATGTAAAATAAATATACGTGTTCTTAAATAAAAATGTGGAATTTACAAAAAATATTATTATTATAATACTATTTTTTTTTGTAAAAATTAAGGTTTCTTACGATAAATATGTTGTATGGGAATTTCAAAACAAAGTGGAAATTAAAAAGCCACGGAAATCTTGCAAACGAAAATTTTCTTTTAACTGAATGCTTCACAAACTCTATATAATGGAAGCATAACTTATTTAATGAAATCACAAATAAGCCATATTTTTTAATAAAGAAAAGGAATAATGAAATAACAATTTATTTAAAATGTTATAGTACATATTACTCTAAATACAGTAAAGTCCTGTGTTGTGATATATCAATATTAGTTCAGTTTAACCACCGGAGAGAAAAACTTGCCATACCTTTAACCTAATAATTAAATGACTTCTTCTACGTCTAGTACTAATTGTAAATTTTTACAGTCACATATTGCACCTCCTAATTAACAAAAGTCAGTGTAAATCTCTTGTTTATTGTCAAAATTTCTTTTCTACATATATTTCTACTTTCCAGAAGACTGGATGACAATTGACTTCAGAGACCCGTTTAGATTTTTAAACCCTTGCTGTCCGAAAACTAGGAGGATGATTTCCAAATTATTGATTTTAATGTTAAGGGATCCTGTAAGCTAACATCATACTCAGTCCTGATACAAGTGGCATAATTTGTCTTAGCTATCTCTAATTTTCTGATGTGTTTAACTGTAAGCTGATTTTAACTCAGAATTGCCCCCGATTTCTGTTATGAAAGGACTCTGCGTGAAAAATACCTGGCAAACTACACACAGCCCTTTTAAATGCTTTTTATAATAGCAATAAAGGTCTGATTATAAAATACATAGGTGCCCACCTACACTCTCAAACGTTACAGGACAGAGTGAAATAAATCTTAAAGTAACCTTGTATACAATTTCTGACATGTAGATACAAAATTTTTAGCTAATTTTATATATAATAATTTTCTAGAGCTCACCCACAAAAAAACAAGACTATGACGATAAGGCTTGATACATACATAATACTGATTAATCACAGAAAATATTGAATTGCCTTTAATATAGACTTAGTCTTTCAGATAATAATAAATAAATACGGACCATTGGAAGGAAATATATAATAACCTAAAAAAACTAAGCAAAACCCTATAGTGCTTATTTAAAATCATATCGTTATAAATTCAGTTAACATATTGCCCATTTAACAAAAGCGAAACAAATTATTTACCTTCAGATTATGACCTAATAAATAGAAAGGAATACTGAATAAGTAATTTTATTCATTTCGGGAAAGTCTATACATGTTCAGTCTTTAGAAAAGGGACAAAAATTGATAAAATTCCTCCATTTATGATTGTACTACACGAAGGGTAAAGTGGGAATATTGAAGAATACTTATAAATACATTTTAAAAACTAACAGGTTGGAAGATTAAGTGTTGCATAAAAAGTTTTTGATCAATTTACATATCTAACTATGTTGTTTTCAATGACCTTGATTTAAAAAATGCAATAACGTATTAAACAAAGAAATAATTTAAAAAATACTTTACATAAATCAACAAAAAATAAAACAGATATAAATGTTTTATCAAATAAGACTACTTCTCAACTTTTGGAACGATTACAGTTATTTATATCTTTGAAAATGTCCACTTTTATTTGTGTTGTTGGGAACTTAGTAACTAAGTAAAAATGACCACATTGTACATTATTAATTTACAAAAATATACTAAAATTCGTGCCCCTAATATTATATGTTGTATGTTTTAAATATTTCTTTCAGTTTTCCATTCCAAGACAATTTCAACATTGTTCTTTAGAAGTTGCATTAAAAAACTAGGTTATAAAAGTTGTTCATTGATCTTAGTTTGTAAGATAGAGAGGGACCTGGAAAAGAAGGAATATAAAATTGATTATGAGGTTTAATTATTTTAGATATATATTTTAAATATCAAAAAATTATAATAAAATTATAGAGCTAATTCTTTTAATGTGAGAAAAAAATGTAAGATAGAAAATATGAATTGTAACCGGTCATAAAAAGAGTCATTTCTAAAAACATTCAAGATGAACGAAAACTATTCTTTAAAATAAAAGCAAAGTGAAGTAAGAAATCCTTTAACTATATATAGAGAGCTAGAAAAAAATCTATTTGTTAATCAAAATATTAAGGTAACAAAGCGCTAATATGAACATTTTAACTGGTTGCTTTACCCATTAACTACCTACACTGGCAAAGATACAATTACAGTTATTTATACAATTTATTGTACAAAGTTTATAGAGGATATTTTACTTTAATGTTAAATTAATTCAACTCAAGATATGCTTTACTACCTAAGACTAATTCTTATTGACAAAACTGACAGTTTTATTATCTAAGTAGTTATAATAATAATCAGTAAAGATAAAGCCACGAAAAAAAAGGAAAAGAACATTTACATCAAAATCAAAGAAAAAGGTAAGAAGCCGTGTAAACATATTAATTGAGAAAAAAGGATTAATTGTAGAAAATAAAAACAATATCTCGGATACAGTCAAGTGGTTTAATACAGGAAAAAGCTACGATCACACGTGTTTCGCCAAACAAACAGGCATCATCAGATCTTAAAAAAACAAAAACATAAAATATATAAAACTGGCATATACAACTACATAATTAGACAAACACATCTGTAGTTGTATGTGCTAGTTTTATATATTCTACATGTTCTTGTTGTTTTAAAATCCGATAATGCCTGTTTGTTTGGCGAAACACGTGTAATCGTCGCTTCGTAGGTATTAAACCACTTGACTGAGACCGAGACATTGTTTTTCTTTTCTGCAATTATTAAACCAGGTTTCTTAGATATATTATGGACCAATTACTTCTTCAACAGGGATTAAAAAAAAATAACAAGGGGCATATGAAAATATAATTCAGAATCTCGTTATAGTATTCCGTCAAATTGCAGTATGCTTTTTTGCACTAATAGGCTCTTTAAAGTTATTTTAATTTTTTTTGTCTTGGCAGGCCCTGAAGTGTAAGGATTTATTTTCATATTTTTCGGGCCTCAAAGATAATTTATTTTTTCACTATAGAGAGATCATGAGAGTGCCAGGTTACGTAAGAATAATCTGGCACTAGTGGTCTATCTCTCTTGTGTGTCATATAAACCATTTACAAATATACAAAGTTTACAAACCTTTGAAGGTAAATTTATTTCAAACTGGAATAATGGCCTGTATGATTCCCTACCATTGGCACCACAAGTCCATCTCACTGCTCGCTCTCGAAAGATTCACGAATTTCCTATAGAGTTGTAAACCATCCTCGCTGACACCATACCAATCTCTCTTGACATCAACAGAACAGCATAGCATACTCATGCAATTTTCGGACTGAGATTCAAAATATGCTTATTAAAATTTAAATTCCCATTAATAAAAATCTCCAAAGACTATAAATTGTTTCCCCCCAATATCGATAAAGGACAGATCGCTTATATATAACAAAAACAGAATTCGACCCAGGACGGAATCCTATAGCATGCAGTAATTTATGTTAACCTTTCTAGGTGTCTCAGGAATAACGACGACTGTTTACGTGCGCCACTGGAAATAGAATTGAAGCAATTTCTAAATTTCACCTCTGAGGAAATATGCATAACGCTTAAGCACAGCACTCCGTTAATGACAGTCAAAATCTAAAGAAGTCACAGAAAACTGCAATCTTTCAATTTAATGCAAACCTTCTCTGGAAAAAGAAAAATGAGATGATTGGTAGATTCAAATATTCTAGTTGAAATTTCATTCTCTATATGAGTTTATATTCTTAATCGACCTTATAATTTGCGGAAGCTTTTATATTCTTAGAGAAATAAAATACTTGTTAAGTCAGGAATACAAGTAAAAGTCTATCACATTGACTATTTCAGTAACTCAGAATCGATAGTTGTTTTCCAAATTCTTCTAATTTAGTTAACTAAGCTAATTGAACAGTGACTAGTTTTCTAATTCGCTTAGCAATATTAATTTAATGCATTTTTAAAAATTAAAAAAAAATTACCCTATAGGGTAAAGCTCAGTTTTTGCACAGTGTTTTGAATTATACGTTTCCCTCATCCACTATAATACCACTTTCTTATTATTTGGCGAATTTTTTCGTTGTTTCTTTCAACTGAATAAAATTTTGTTTTTTTATATCTTTGACTTTTTCTAAAAAATAAAAAAAAATTATGAAGCATTGGTTTATGTGAATAAAATGTTGCTAATACTTTTACTATAACGCTATCTCTAAGTGTATACATATTTTTTTTAAGTAAGCAAAAGCATTTGATACAAATTTATTAGTGTATAGTATAGGTGAATCCATGGAAACAGAATTACCTTCTGACCTTTTCAGGGTCTAAACTATAGGTAAAATATTTTGCTATAGAACTGTACATAACATAGTTTTTTCTTTTTAATTCCCTCATAAGAGAAGTGTAATCGTGAAAAAATCACCCTTCCAAGTTTAAAAGTATTTGTTGTTATATAAATTGTATCTAATAAATTTCTCTTTTTTTTAATAAAAGAAAATGAGCAAGTCACAAACTAGTAAGTGATTCTTTATATTGTTTAAAATATATATATATATATATATATATATATATATATATATTAAAACGTCATGTTGTCTCACTAAATGAGAGATTTACCAATTCAACTCCATGCACAAAATTTGAACTGTATTAGATAGTTTGTCCCGAACAGACTAATTAACACACATACCTACCAATAGAAATATGAAAACATGATTTCGGCATCTTGCAACCCTAAACCATATCTCTAAAAATTTGGAGTGATGATTTTACTTACATAACAATATTTACATTGAACAGAAGAAGCAAAAAAAAAATTGGTTAATTATTTTTAAAACACTTCGTGTGTCAGGATGCATATTTAAAGTTAAAACTGTTTTTTTCTTCAATGATTCATCATGTGATATCTGTCTATATATGTCTATTATTTTTTCTATTGGCGTTTTCTTATATAAGATAAAGACAAAATTATAACAACCTATACACATAGACTAGTAAAAATAACATTTAAACGATTTGGAATTTAAATGTTTTTTTGGTTTTGTTTTTATAACATTTTACATCCCAAAACATATAGCAACAAAAAAAAATGCGTGAATAATCCCAGATTACAAACAGATATCATATGTTTATATGATTGTACATGAGTGTGTTTTGGTTTTTGTAAAACATATTAAATTATTGTATTTTATATTAGCTATCTAGTTACTATGAATATCAGTGTAGGTTTAAAGTTTAAATCAAGAAACTTACCAAAACCATTTTCTCAAAATTATCCCAGTATCACATTTTGAGGTAGCCTTATTAGGCCATAACCATTAGACTGGAGGGGTAGTATCTATTAATTTGTAGCTATGGCAGTATTTGATCTAAGCCATCAAGCTATATAGAATATAGAAGAATAGAATATCTGTTGGAATACCTAGTAGTTGCATCTTATATTTTGTTTTTACAAAAACTGTATTTAATGAAATAATGACTTAAAAAATAAATATATCTCAGTGCAAAGCTCACAACAGATAATTAGCGCAAATTTAACTTGTAAATATTATATATTTTATATGGTTTATTTGAAGGAAATTAGTATGCTTATTTGTAGAAATTAACAGAAACTAACAATTTTGAATATAATCGAAATGTAAAAAAACAGACACAAAGTCTCAATCCCAGTCAAAGATAGGAATAGTGATAGGTATTTCGGTCTATAAGAACACCATCAGACCATTTATAGAAATTAAAAGAAACTGTCAATTTTTACTATAATCGAAATGTAATAAAAACATACGCATGTGTATTCGTTTTAGTTGTTAAGGTCTGATGACAGATAATTTGTATCTGTTTTATGTTAGTAGATTTTGAATATTTGTAGTTGTTATGTGTATTTTTCCTGTCCAACTATCGTGGTGTGTTTTGTTGATTTATAGAGTTAAAAGGAGACATATAACGCACAACATTAGCCCTATCTTGGGCTATTTGAATTTGAATATAATCGCAATATCTGATTCTATTTCATCACTTCAAAATAAACCGCGTTTTCTATAAAGTTTTTAATTTATTATCTTTTATGATTTTTAAGATGTACAAAATTGGAATAACGATACAAACAATATCCGATAATTTAAAAATCGATGGAAGCGAAGTCTCAACTAAAATCGGTGATGGTGCAGAAATGTAAACAATTACCAATGTTTACCATTATTCAATATTTTACAAAAAAAGCAATGTCTATTTTTTGCCAACAAGGTGTATGGTGTTCTACTAGGTATTTAATATCAATACGTAGCAATTGCTGTTATATTTATTTTACTTACGCCAAAACCATTAATTTAACTACATTCAAAAATCATTAGACTGATGTTTTTTAGTTTTAAATAAAAGTGTTAAGTAAAATGTATGTTATTATAATACTTTTTAATGCCCAAAACTTAGACTTGACTGATATTTACCCCTAATCATAAATAACTGGTCCAAGAGGGACAGAAGAGAAAATATTGGGTGGGGGAGGAATACAATTTTTGCAACAGTTTTTTCAATTTTACAAACAGCCTTTCAACATTGCCAACACAATTTATTCAATGATACAAATATAAAATATTTTGTCAATCATGTTTTGTTGATACAAATATAAAATGTTTGTCATTAAAACTGACTAAAAAAAGTAAAAGGTGGAAAGTAAAGAGCTGCATATTATTCAATAATATGCTAAGATTTTAACAAGATAAAATAATGAGGAGAAGAAAGCGTTCCCCCACCCCTCTCTGTCTTGGGCATATTCAATTACTAATTGCAACACTAATTAGACATGCAATGGAAAGAGAAAGTAAAATCGCAGTATCAATGCCATTTTTTTTATACAAGGTCTCCAATATGTATAAAATAGTGATGATATGAAAATGGTAGATGATGGCATATATATCTATTAGATCATCCGAAACTTACCCAAACACTGTCCTTAGGGGTGTTCCAGGGCCTTCCAGTAACATTACAGTGTGCGATTTCAAAAATTATTTCACCATATAATTAACAAGTATATTACATATTAACCTGAAATACAAAGATGTAAGATTGGGTTTTCATGTGGTCTGATAACATCGCCCGTCAGGTTAAGTCATAATGTCACTCAAACTAAAATGATCTGAACGGATTTTAGGATATTTCAATACAAACTGTCCATCTCAGGATTTTCAGGAAATCTGAAATAAAAAAGTATTATAAATCGTTTTAAGGTACTTATTTTACGGAAAATTTTAGTTTAGAAATCCCTCGGGAAATATTTTATCTTTAGAAAAATAAAATCAAGATAGTTTCTGATATTATTTTTTATTAAGAACTAAAATAAATATATCTGATCGAGCTACTAACAGGTACGACCGACCGAAAAATTGTGTTATACACATAATTACTGTCAATAGCACAAGCAGTCTGACATATCTAAAAACGTTTAATGCAGTATAGAGCCTACATCTATTAAGTAATATCTGACTATGACTTATATTTTGAGGCTTGTACCTAGTTCTGCAACGGATTATGAACCAGACTATAGAAAGTTATATAAAACAGCAGGTCCATATTTACAAAGGTAGAACATTCTAATAATTATGTTTTTAGTTTGCAAATAGAAAACATAACATGTAAAAAAAATCTAGCCTTATAACATAATATGTATAAAACTCCTGGAAGGAAAAATTAAAGTGTAACAGGCAGCTAGCTGCAAGTGCGTATCAACTTGCTCAAGCAATCTTAAGTTCTTAAGATATAAGGTAACATTTGTATCAATGTGATGGTAAGCTAACCAAATTATGTCCAAATATTAATGGTAAGTCTACTTTTTACACCACGAAATGTCTTTTTACTAAATTTTGGACTAGCAAGAAAATATGCAAGCCCGCAGTACGTTTATTCATAACTAAAACTAAAATCTTGACATGCCAATGGACTTATTATTACTATTATTGCTACATCACTATAAGTACCCTTTATAATACTTTAATATTTTTTTTCATGTGTTTTAAGCTTCATAAAACTGCCATTCTCAAAATAGGCAGCAGCTCAAGAGAGACAACAACCTTATTACATACATTATTATCAGTGCTTAATACAACCACTGGACAAAGTGACTTAAAATAAAAATGATAATAGGTAGTAAAAAATGTAGGAAAAAAGTTGAACTTAAAAAATTAGACATTTATCTACATTTAAATTAATGCCGTTGCTTCTTCCATGCTAACGTAAACGAATCGTCGAAAAAGTTGGTTCACGTTAAATAAGAAAAACATCTAAATTATGGCTTTATTGACAAACTGATTCTTTGCAGCAAACCTAAGCAATCCAAAGTTTAAGAAAATAAATAATTGGCATAACTTTGCCACTTATGAAAAATCTGTAACTCAGAGCTAGAAATCTTTGTAATTCAGTGGCCCCAAATACAAAATTAAATGCTTGCTACAGGAAAAAAATAATAACTACATAATAGATTGCATAATAAGGTGCATGGTGTTATATGGACATAAATGAACCACTTGAAATTCATTATATTTTTATACTTCTACTTTATTACTCTCTATGACTATTAAAAGGTCTTAAAAACAGAATTTTGAAATACCTAAATTCTTGTTATCTGCAGTTTAATCAGAAATTTTGTAAGAGAATTTCATTTTTCCTTACACGTCTATCGGACCTACTTCACTGGACACGACACATTTGACATAAAGGTTACTTACCGGTGCGCGGCGTAAACAGACTTCGAGGTAGAAATCATCCTTTTTTCTTACATATTCTGCTAGACACTACTATATTTACCTGTAACTTATAACCCACAATAAACTTAAATACTAAAAACCATGAAAATCCAGGACAAATATGACAAAAATATCTAACAGACGCAGTCAAAACAACACAAAAAGGTCAAAATGAGTCAGGACATTCGTTTGATAAAATGAATGTCATATTAAATTCACGGCTGACATGAACGATGAGCATGGTGTTTTTGTTTAGATAACGATAGCTTGTAAGCAGTGTGTACTCCGATTATATTCGATTAGTTATCTTAGCGTTTATTGCTTAAATTTCTACTCTATTTTAGCAGGCAAAGGCAGAAAGAGATAAATACACACTTGGTGCACATTTATTTTACCTACGGAGCAGCCTGAAGTAAAGGTGGGAAAGGACCCGTTAAATGCAACAGTGCCAAATATTATTCCTTTAAGCAAAACAAAATTAACAAAAACGAAACGATGAAAAAAGCTTTCTTCTGTTTTGTTATTAGCTTATTTAAAATTATTTTAATAATAAAATGCAATATTAACTTTCCTAAATCACAAAGTCTAGCTGTCAAACGCGCTTTCTATAGTTTAATGACTGATCGCTTTTAAATGTAAACAATGGAGTCTACCCTTTTTATATCTCGTTGGCCGGTACACAAACACGTAGTTTCTGAATTCACTCCTTTTATTCAAAACACACCTTACGGTTATCAACGGTAAACATTGGTTATACCTAATAATCGTAACTAAACGTAAAAAACGTAAGGTAAATTTAAACTTGTCAATGATAGCTTGTTAACTCATCGAAATCTCAAACTAAACTGAACCAAAATGATTATATAGCTTTTAGAAAAGAATGGAATCATCTAGAATATTCAATACTACAGGGTAAAAAGAATTAAGTCTAATAGAATATTCAAGAACGATTTTTGACACTATCATAGTCGTTACATAGATAAAAACTAAGATAAGTCTACTTCATTGAAATAACAAATAATAAATAAATTAACCTAAAACTTTACAAATCTATAACTAAGACTAAATTCATAACACTGCCCTCCTTCTAAATGTGTTCGTCCCGATCAGACACTCCTGTATCTTGGTAACGCGGTAGTCGATTGAGGTGCATCACTTTCATTTTTGCATGACAGCCCTTCTGAATCCGGTACACTAGATCATCCCGCCGGGTCACCACACGGTACGCGCCTTCTCAGGACATCTTCAGATTTGGCGAGCGACCTATCGTTCTCTTTGGATTGTATAACCAAACTTTTTCACCGACTGTAAATCCACTGTGATTGGTTCTGAGATTATAACCTAATTTCATTCTGTCGCTTAGTAACCTGGCTTGCATAATCCGTAGTAGTTATCTTATTGGCAGGAGGACGTCCAGTCAGAAGGTCGACTGAAAGTTGTAAATCGGATGCAAATATTATATTGGCTGGTGTTTTTCCATGATTCACGAACTGCAGAAAGATAGGTTAGTAGAAATGGTTGAATGCATTTATTCCAATCACTTTGTTATTCATTTACTTGGATTTTCAGGTAGTTCTCCAAAGTTCTGTTAAATCTTTCGACCATTCCTTCTAACTGCGGTTGAAGAGGTGTTGTTCTTGTCTTATGTATTCTTAAGAAACCGCTCAGGCTTTTGAACATGTCGGATTAAATGTTCCTGCCTTAATAAGAGTGTATTTCTTTAGGGTTAATTCAGCCTCATGGATGCCTTCCACAAGTATAATTTCACTGTTGGCGATTTACAAGACATATTTTTTGCAAATCAACAGATTTTCAAAATTTTGACTGATTGAACTTGTACGTAACACCAAGGCCAAGTACGTAATTCGTGCAATTCAAAACCGGCTAGATATTTTTGGAGTTCCAGTACGAATTATATAACATTGAGGCAGTGCATTTACGTCAAAGTGTGCCAGAACCCTTCTATTAAACGAACTCCACGAAGAGCTTGAAAGAATTGACATCACCAAGATACGTAAAGAAATCCAAACACGAGAAGGTGTTGATCAAGAGGAACAAAAACACTGCTTCAACTTAAAACGAACTGCGGCAAAATCTTATAAAGTGGGAGACGTAGCTATAGTAGTGAAAATTGATTTTTCGCCTACTGGTCATAGTAGAACATTGACTCCTCGTTATAAGGCACCGTATAAGGTTACGATGACCGGTATGTGGTCGCTACTATCACAGAAACACACAGGAAACAGCTTACCGTGATCTGTCTTGATAAATTGAAACCATGGTTGACTTTACGAGAAGATGTAAGGACCTTTTATGTGTAAAGCATTCAAAGTCGGTTTGTTAAACATATAAAACACTAGAAGTATGTATAATATTTTAATTCGGTATTTAGAACAATCGAAGTATGCTTGTTAAGCATATACAATGCTCGAGACATACATATTTTTATTAGGTATGTAAAGTATTCAACGCATATTTGTTAAACATATAAAAAGCTAGAGGCATACATTACTATTTAATTCAGTATGTAAAGCATTCAGAGTATGCTTGTTAATATGAAATGCTCGAGACATACTTAACTAATTTTAATTCGGTACACAAATCATTTAAAGTAGGAAAACGGGAGTGTAGCTTGTTACTATATCGAATTGTTTTAATTATTTTAGGCGGATGATCGGATTGAGGAGAATCCAGTTGATCAGGATGGCCGATTGTAGCAATGTGATTCGCAGATTTCGCAAGTGTAGCGGTAACCGTGGACTTGAAAGCGCGGCGGGAAAACAGATTAGATTGAGAGTCGCTAGAACGCTTATTTAAAATATTACAATCTTTTTCTGTATTTTAACAGTTCATTAAATTCTTTGGTGAATTAACTGTTTGACTTTAATTCCGATTTGAGCTTACTTATTAGACAAACAATAATGTAGTTTCTGCACCATGTTGCTAGATAACTGTGAAATAAACAGGATATATGTAAAATATACAGGTCGTCCAAAACATACTTACAACTTAAATACATTATAGGCCTCTGTGAAATATACGGGGGCCTAAAAACATATCCCATATTACATTATGGACCTCTGTGAAATATACAAGGTCTAGAAAATTATATACTTTAATTTAAATATTAAATGTTTGATTTGAATTATAGCGCTTTGTAAAGCGAGGGTGAAATGGAAGACAACATTACACGCATTCTCGGTAAGGATCCAGCCCAAGTAAAAACATATGGGACAAAAACATCTAGCGGCCTAGTCAGTAGGTGAAATAACTATTTGCAACAAGGTTTGGAGAAGACTCTTAGAAGCTCCAACACTAATTCCTGAATTCCAGGCAATGATCTCAGCAACAGGTTCCAAAAAGGACATGTTTATTATGGATCTGCAAAATCAATTTGGTATCAGTGTGCTAGATCCAGTTTTAACGTCGATTTAACGGATGCTTAATTTTTAGTATCCATCTCACAAAAATATAAATTTTTTTTAAGGTTCAAATTTAAAAATAATTTATTTGAGTTTCAATGCCTTCCCTTCGGTCTATCTACAGCGCCGTATGTCTTTACAAAATTATTAAAACCTGTCGTTAGGCATCTTAGAGAGCAAAACCAACTGTATCTCTTGTATCTAAATAATGCACTACTTATATGCAAAAATGAAGCAGAGTGTTATGAAAATATAAATGGAACTTCTGAAAATTTTAGAAAACTAGGGTTCTTGATAAATTTAGAAAAAAGGTGTTTACATCCAACACAATAAATACAATTTTTAGGTTTTATTTTCAATATAAAATCAATGACAATATGTCCCACAAAAGACCAAAAACAAAAGATCAAAGTTATCGCATTAAAATTGTCCAATAATATTCCGAATGACATTAAAAAAAAACAAAACTATTATTATTTTTACAAATGCCTCCCAAACAGGGTGGGGCGCGGTTTGAAAAGGAATAGAGGTAACGGTTTTCTGGAAACCAAAAGATGCAGAAAGGCACACAGACTGTTTGGAATTAAAAGCAATATTTTATGGTATGAGATGTAAACAACTTTTCTATAAATGTTCACAAGTTCGATTTATATTTTCACAACACTCTGTTTCATTTTTGCATATAAGTAGTGCATTATCTAGATAAAAGAGATACATTTGGTTTTGCTTTCTAAGATGCCTAACGATAGGTTTTAATAATATTGTGAAGACATATGGGCTGTAGATAGACCGAAGAGAAAGCACTGAAACCTGAATAAATTATTTTTAAATTTCAACCTTAAAAAATGTCTATATTTTTGTGAGATGGGTACTACTAAAAATTAAGCATCCGTTAAATCGATGTAAAAACTGGGCTTGGCACATTGATACCAAGATAATTTTGAAGATCCACAATAAACATGTCCTTTTTGAAATCTGTTGCTGAGATCATTGCCTTCAAGATTTAGTGTTGGAACTTCTAAGAGTCTTCTCCAAACCCTGTTGCAAATAGCTATTCCACCTACTTGCTAGGCAGGTAGATGTTTCTGCCCCATATGTTTTTACTTGGGCAGGATCCTCACCGAGAATGCGTGTAATGTTCATTTCACCCTCGCTTTACAAAGGCCTATAATTCAAATCAAACATTTAATATTTAAATTAAGGTATATACTTTTCTACACCCAGTATATTTCACAGAGCCATTTGATTTGATTAAGTAGTGGCATATAGATTTATTGTATAATTTATCTGTTTGCAGGTCAAAAGTGCATTTCCCAAAGGAGATGAATTCTTTTTGGATAAATACGGATCTGTTAGATTATTTATTGCTAATTCGTATACCAATTGTTAATGTCATAGCTTTTGTTGATAGATGTAATAATATATTTGTTACGTAAAAATGTTCTTCTTATACAAAGTGGTGGTTCTTTATTTTCTGTCAGCACTACCTCATTAGGGGTAGATATCCTTATTAGAGCCTATTTGTAATATTTAAAATTCAAATTATTAGAAAATAGGCTTAAAAATCATAATTTGAGAAGTCGCGTTTTGGAATAGAAAAGTACATTTGAATACTAAAATTCATTTATGAATTAAAGAAATTCAAAGAATTGACAAAAAGTGCTTTAGGATTTGACTTACGGCATCGATGATAATTACGTAGATGGCGATAATAACGTAGACGTGTAAAGAACTTTCTGAATACTATCTTTATTTTCTCATAACGTTATGGTCACATTTTTACAAGAGATCTAAGATGTTATTTTCCCCGTAAATATGTTACCTCGAAAGTACGACAGAAACATTAAAATCAATATATATAATATCACAGATTCTTTTATGAGTTTCTGGAGATTCGTGTTTTGTCACTTTTGAATTAACTAATCTATATAAATATATATTTTAAAGACATTAATTTTTTTTAATTATCAATAGCCTAGGAGTGAGGCTTTACACTGAGCGATAACGTTTTTTTTTTCAGGACTGTTGCATCGGCATTAAATAGCCTCGCTGCTGTAACCATACATGATTTCATTGGAGAAGCTTTTGGCTACCATTTCCATGATCACCGTGGAGCATTTTGGGCAAAATGTATTTCTATTATATACGGAGCCATCAGTTTTGGATTGGTAAGACGAGAAACTATGTATTTTTGTTAGTTCAACTATTTACGTTCCTTCTGCCTTTAGCTATATATATTATGTGTTATATATACATATATTTGTAATTTGGGTTGCCTACCAAAATGTGCGATTAAAGTTCATATAATTTATTAATTCAAAACAAGGCATAATTTTTATGTTTAATAAAAATGTATTACTGTCCATACGTAACAAATATGTTTATTATTCATTACAATAATTAAAACAAGGACAGGATTTGTTGTGGGAACTAGGGTCCACTGAAATTTTATCCATTCTTATTCATGTTAAAATCTACGCAAGTAACTTGAAGGCTTTCAAGTTACTTGCATGTAGTTAAATTACGTGATCAGCACCTAAGAATATACTGCATTAAGAAAACGAGAAATAATTCCAAATTTTTTCAAGTATTGAATAATTGCACTAAAGTATATTTACTTAAAGGCCTCTATTTTACGTTAAAAAATGCAGTGCTCACGGTTTTAAGTAGACCAAATTTTTGTTTTCAAACATCTATAACTTTCAAAGGAAAGATTTTAAGAAATTTTTTGAACAGTTTATTAAAACATCTAATTCAACTGTCTACATTACCGACACTGATAGTGTATTGTATCAATTTAAATGTGTACAAGTGATGCTGTAATTTTAAAATGATTTAAAATAATATAGGCATTTAATTTAAATGTTTAATACTTAATTTAATACTAATATTTCTGTATTTTGATGAATGTGTTGAAATTGCAAAGTATCTACTGCCAATATTACAGAACGATAGTACCGCTTTAGCTAGTTGTACAGGACTTAGTAAAAAGATTAAATTTCACTAGCGACTGAAGCATAGAAAAATGTTTGATGATTTATACGCCATTAAATTACAATGAGCCATGTCTTTAGACGTTTTTATAATTTTAAAGCTACCTAAAATAAATGGTGTACACACCTTTCATTTTTCAAATTACTTGTTGCTGCTAATACATCTAATAATTATTTTTAGAAGAATTATATAAATAAATAATCAAGCACAAAAATTTAGACGGATTTCCGTAATGCGTATTATTGAATCACCAGCTGGAATGCTATTACCTTGATAGCTTTAGAAAAACTTATAATAAGCCATGACAACATTTTTAATGATATCTTTTTCCTTATTAAATAAAAATGAATTAAGAAATGAAGATAACTCATCTTATAATAACGGCCTCTGTATGGAAACTACAAATTCAATGAAAAGTTTACAAAATCAAAACTTACAAACCCGCGCAGATGTCTGTATTTACAAGCTAGACAAAACTGGACCAGAAGTCTTACTTAAAAGTGTTATTTGCACTGGCATAAATATTGTCAAAGTTAAAATATAAGGTGTACTTAAAAAGTAATTTATGTAAGAGAAAACTTGTTTTATTTTTAAGTTTTGTTAATAATTTTTACTCTGATAAAAGACATCCCGATTATAAATAATTTAAATTGGGCTATTACAGTTATCCAGTCGAGTCAATAAAATTATTTAAAATTTTCTGATTCATTAACAGCTAACATAAAAGCTCATTTATTGTCTTGTTATTGTTATGTTACTTATCGATAAACTCAAAGAAAAAGTTAATTCTGCAACGACTTTAAATGTATTTTATCTTATTGAGTTAGATTGTTTAAACGAAATTGACATTCCACTTCAAAATTTGTAAAATTGTTCAGAATAATTGATTTTGTAAATTCTCCCGAACATATTTGTTTAACCCTAGAATACTAACCCACGTAAATCTGACGTGCCGATCTTTTCCAAATAGTCGTTGATTTAATACGCCACTTGGTAACGTCTAGTTGGCTCGTCAGTGCTATCCTCACTATTAACTTAATAAAAGGAATACACTGTAAGCTTGGTTTCGGTTGGTTTTTGACTTCAGTGGTGGACGTTATAAAGACCTGTACGTAATTTTTACGTCTGATTAGTATTATCGTAAAAAAAGTTATACGTACATTTGACGTATAGCTATTATTTAGCTCAAAACAAAATGCCCAAATTTGGAATAGAGGACCCAAAACGTCCACTTACGGAGACTGAATTGGAGTATTATGCAAATACCAGCGAATGCAGTGAGATTAGCCTCGACGATGATAACTTAGAAGAACAAGAGCCCTTCGATAGTGATAACAGTATTGCCGATCGTGACTATAATCCTGACGAAGACATCAACGATAAACTGGAAGAAGCCTGGTCACCTAAAACCGTAATAACTGCTAATAAATCAAAGGATACTCAATCCAACAAGAAAATGAAAACAGTGCAATTGCTACCTCTACAATCGACGTCAAGTGGTGATGTCGTAGTAAAATCGGATAAACTTTACTTATTTGGAAAGAATGGTTATAAATGGTGTACGTCTCGGATAAATACCTTAGGTGGTAAAAGCGCCGCAAGAAATGTTGTATACATAAGACCGGGTCCTGCCAACATAGCCAAAGAAGCTATTGAGCCAACAGAAGCATTTCAGTTATTTTTTAACGATGAAATCCTGACTGAAGTTTTGTTGCACACAAATAACAAAATTGCAATATTGCGAGAAATGTACAAGACTAAAAATGCTACTATCGCGTTTACGTCTTATACCGAACTAGGTTTGTTGTTTTAATCTGCAGCTCTAAAAAATAACCACCTATCAGCCGAAGTTTTGTCTGATAGCACTTACTCAGGTGATAGATACAGGGCAACGATGAGCAAAGAAAGGCTTAATTTTCTAATAAAATCCCTGCCATTTGATGATTCTGCGACAAGGGAAGAACGCAAAAAAGAAAATAAATTTGCCCCAATCTCCAATATCTGGAATATTTTTACCGCAAATTGCACTAAAAATTACAAGCCTAGTATGTGACTATCGACGAATAACTGGTGGGCTTTCGTGGCCGTACAAACCTAACAAATACGGTGTCAAAATTGTAATGCTTCGCGATGTAGCTACAAAATATGTCATAAATGCAGCACCCTATCTTGGCAAATCCAAGGTGACAAACAATGTTCCACTAGCAGACCACTTTGTTGAACTTTTGACTAAACCTATACATGGAAGTAAGCGTAATGTGACTATGGATAACTGGTTTACCAGCATACCTTTAGCAGCAAAACTACTAGACCATCCCTACAAATTAACGGTGGTTGGAACACTCCGTCAAAATGAAGCAGAAATTCCTCTTGAACTCCAAAATAACAAATCTTGGCAGTGCGGTGAAAGCATGTTTGCCTTCAATGAGAAAATGACTTTGTTCTCTTACAAACCAAAGCAAAACAAAACAGTCCTTCTACTCTCGACTATTCATTTTAGCGGCAACATCAATCAAGAAACAACAAAACCTGAAATTATCTATACATATAATTCAACAAAAGGGGTTCTAGATACGTTCGATCAGATGGCCCAAAATATATGTTGCAACAGGAAAACCAGGAGGTGGCCCTTGTGTATCTTTTACAACATGATGAATATTGCATCGGTAAATTATTTTGTTATATACCACCATAACGTATCTCAAAAAGGACAGAAACCACTATCTAGGTTGTCATTTGTACTAAAACTTCATGAACAACTTACCAGGCCATGGCAACAAGAAAGGTTGCAGAATATGCCAACCCTCCCAAGAAATCTGAAAGAGAGTATTTCAGAAATATTACAGGTAAATCTCCCTTCTACGTCAAGTCAAAAGAATCTTCAGGAAAAAGGAAAAAGAATTTATTGTAGTTTATGCCCCACAGTGAAGAAAAGGATGACAACATATTGTAACAAGTGCAAGCGTGCATTATGTGGTGAACGCCAGGTGAAAATATGCATGGACTGCCTGTAAAATAGTAACCTTATCTTTGTCATAATTTAAGTTTTAGTATATTATTGTATTATTTTTCTATTTTTGGAAATAAAGTTATAAACATTTATTTTTATATGTTGTTTTAATACTAAAACGTTTTAAATAATTTATATACCTGCGCCATATGAATAAGGGGTCGGATTTCATAAGTACGTAAAATTTACGTGTCGTTAGTATGTATGTATTCGCAAGGAATGTTAGTATTCTAGGGTTAAGCCTAAGAAATTAGGGCACAATCGTGCAACCCTGTAACGCCTCGCCGTTACCCGTTATAGCAAACTGCCGATTTCCAGCACAGCGGATGCTAAAAAGAGAGACCTACCGTACCTCCCTCAGAAGAAAAAAAATATGTCAGCCCGTCGCCGAATTTCAGGCAATCAAGGATGCCAGAGCTCACGATTATTATATTATAAGATTACACGATTTTGGTTCCGATTTCACGATCTCACGAATAAGGTAGCAATTCTTACGATTTCTGTACAAATTACTATTAAATAAAATATAATCCGAAAATTCACTCCGCCCCTGTGTTTCCATCGAATTCTCCTCCGCATGCAAGCGCTTACTTAGCGAAAACACATGGGATTCCCCACTGAATGCTGGGGGGGTTTACATTTTATTCGTTTGTATTTTCAGACATTCGTATGTTTTGTTTTGTAAAGATTAATTTGTGATTTTTTCGCTCCATCGTAAGTTAATATAATTGTTGATAATGTTCTTTTTTAACAATATTTTTAAGTAATTTGAAGTCTGGCCAGTCTCCTCACGATTTCTCACGATTTTTTATTAATGATTTTCACGATTTCTGCTTTATCGCATCTGGCAACACTGCAGGCAATTGAAAATCTAGAATGTTTGAGAAGTCACGTAGGTATTGGTTTTAAAAAGAGACACTTGTTCCTGTTTATTATTGTAATATTAATGCCACACCGAGGGTAACGCGATCACATGTTTTGTAGTCAGTTATCGAAGGAAAAATAAAATATTAATGTTCAACTGCAAGTGTTGGTTTTAATGTTAAATAAAACGTATTGGAAATCGGAGGGCATCCTACAATATTAATTTTATTAATGTTATTAATTCACGTAGAATTTCATTTGTTGAACATAGAACCCTTGAAGAAAGTTTGCCAACACAACCTGAGGAGAGAAATACTTTTCTAAATCCCTCTTGTAACAACAAAAAAGCTGACGTAAATCATAATGCAACATTAGAAAATTTTTAATCTGAACTTTTGAATATCGGTAGTAACCTTTTCCGATCAATAAAATTGCTGCCACAGACAAAGAAGTCACAGCCAAAATTGTCAAAAAATACTGACACATTAGAAAATTTTGAATCTGAACTTTTCAATATCAGTTGTAACCTTTTCCGATCAATAAAATTGCAGCTACAGACAATGAAGCCACAACCAAAATTATCAAAAAATACTGATAGATCTAAAAATAATTTTGGTAAATCAGATTTTATTTTTCCCTCGTTAGAAGGTTATAACTTTGATAAGTTTACTGACATTCCTTGTGAAAGTCATCGGAATTAATTTACATTAAATGTTAATTCTTTCAATATAAATCAAAAAGAGAAAGATTGCCAACTAAAAACCAATAATTTGCAGTTTCGAGGTAAATATATTTCTAGGTCACCAAGTTCAGGTAACATTAAAGATAACGTAAATATACAGACTAGTACTACAAATTGCGTAAATCTAGGTAAATATTATTATATTAATCCTGCATAATTTGGGTGGAGTATTTGATGAACATTTTTATAGTCCTGATTGCAGTAATAAAATGTTTAATACTAATTCGAATATACCTAATTGTTTTTGTCCAAACAGGATAACCCTCGAGCAGATAATATACTAAATTTGTATAAGTTAAATAGTCAATTCCCAAATTCATATTACGCTAATACTAGTAGAACAGTATTCCATACCATAATTTTCCTCAGAGTAATTTTTCTCAAGCACCATTTTTTTCTGGCACACAAAATAATTATAATGAAAATAGATATTTTTCTCCACCTGCCCCTTTAAGTCAAACATTTTTTGATAATGACAAAATACCACCTTTTAATAGGAATAATATAAAATTTAATAGAAAAGGTGAAAGCTAGTTTCTTGGAGAAAGTTGAAGAATATTGTATGTCTCATACAATACCTAAAAATGCTTTATTAAATTTTGCTCATCATTAATTTTTTGAGTTGCTACCAGTTTCCAGTTGGGAAGATTTGATATACAGATTGTGTTTAGACTTTTTGCCAATTGATTTTGAAGTTGCCCTCTTGGATGAAAAAAGAACTCGAACTCAGGATAATACAGAAAGACCATTAGTCTATATTGCTGTCGTGAAAAATGTATTTCAAAGGGTTCTTAATCCAGTTTCAGAGAATATTCAACTTAGACTTATTATGCGAAATTTTGCAACTTTATTGTCAACAAGAGCTTGTCTTACGTTTACCTTATTCTCTTCTTGAGTTTAAAAATTTGTGTCGTATTCTAAAAGAACTTTTTTCTGATTTGAATTTAGTTTTCACTAAATGTTGGAATTCCAATAATATAGGACATACATTTCAAACGTGCAAGCAGGAAAGAACTATGTTCTGTTTTGGTTAGGGACAGAAAAACATTACGGAACCTAAATGTGTCACTTGTAAATTACAAACGAAGGCTCGAGAATTCAAGTCAGGAGATCTTGTCGAAAATTTCATTTCATTTCAACAAACTTCATACGGAACATAATTGGTCTCTATAGTTTATTAAAGTTAAGCAAATTTATAAACGTAGCACTAATTCTCCTTTATTTGTAGTTAAATCTTAATGTGATTTAAGGCCATATTTAAATGTTAAAATTCATAATACACTTTTTACGGGTTTGATAGATATAGAGGCCACGCAAAGTGAATAAAGATGAATTTCAAAAAACATAATTTCTAAAGTTCCAACTACTGCTAATGGTAAATGTCAGTCAGTTGTAGGTCATATAGTACCTATATGCCTTGATAATAAAATTTTAAACATAAAAATGTTGATTGTACCCGGTATTTGTCAAACAGTAATATTAGGCATTGATTCCTGTAAAAAAGTTAGTGTAAACTTAAATTTTCATTTTAAATAAAATAGTCGAATGAAATAATTGCTAAAAAATGTTTCTCTTCAGTTAGAATGCGATTTAAATTTGGACCAAAAGGTCAAACTAAATAAAATTGTGTCAAACTTTAATGAATTGGTTTCAGATAAGTAAGGTAACAGGTTTGTTATAACATGAAATAGAAGTAACATGTAAAGAACCATTTAGAAAAAGACTTTTTTTTGTTAGTTAGACCTTCTGATAGTCTTTATTGTGCTAATACCTTACTAGTTAAAAAAGAATCAGGTGAATACCGATTTTGCTATGACGGACGCACTTTGAACTCTGTGTAAAACTAGTCTAGCCAATAACATATTTAACAATAATTTTGGATAAAGTCCGTGACGCTCAGTTAAGTAAGGATTCTCGTACTAAAACTGCTTTTTCAGTAGTAGGTAGTTGTCGTTTTGAATTCGTTAGAATGTCAAATAATACAAAAACTGATGGATAGACTTTTTCCATCCTCAATTGAAAATATTATTTTTGTCTATTTGGATTATTTAATAATAATAAATACCTCATTCTGTGATTATATAAAAACCTTAAATAATGTTTATGAAACTTCAGAGTCTGCTGGTTTAACAATAAAATAAAATGTCAGTAAACCTAGTTTAGTATTTCTCGAGTACGTAGTAGATAAGAATGGGCTACATCCAAACTCTGAAAAGTTTGAGTTTTTCAAAATACTAAACACAGTGTAATGTCTACTACTGTTCTACGAAATCCGGATTTTTCTAAAGTATTAACCATTCAAACAGATGCTTCTAATTATGCTATAGGAGCAGGGTGAGGGGTGAAAATGAATAAATAATCTCTTATTCTTCACGTACTCTGTCTAAAGCTGAAATAAATTATACTTGTACCGAAAAAGAATGTTTAGCTATTGTGCATGCAGTGCTAAAGTTTAGATCTTATGTAAAAGAAGTAAAATTTCATATTGTAACAGCCCATCATTCTCTGTTATGATAAAGTAAAATCGAAAAGGTAGATTATGCCGTTGGGCAATCTTGTTATCTCAATTTGTTTATGAATTAATCCATAGACCGAGTAAAACAATAGAGACCTGATGCTCTAAGCAGATCATTTCCTGAACCTGAACTTTAAGCCAAAGTGTCTAGAGTAGAGTTAAAAGTTCAAGAGAAATATTAGATACTGTTGAGAAAATGCCAGAAGCATATCGTTATTTCGTGTAAATACAAATATGTTATGTAAACATTTTGAAAATCAAACTGATATAAATATCAAGCATAAAGCTGGGAAACTTGTAATATCAAATGAAAATAGATTGATTATTTTAGTTCTTTTTTAGTGTCATAATAGTCCTTTTTCCGCTCTATCTGGTTTTAAGAAAACTTTTAATAAAATATTTGAACAGTATTGGTGGCCTGCTGAGGCAAGGTAATAAAAAATACATAGCAAAATGTAAAATTTGTCGGGAACAAAAGGTTTCTTCATTTGGTCTCATGGGGCTAATGGGGGCACTTAAATTGTTATTGTAGATTGGTTTACAAACTAGACTTTCATAAAGAAAATAATTAAAAAAGCAATTTTAAAGTTGTAGTTCTATTTCTGAGGTAGTTTTTGCGTATTTTGGTGTACCTCAAGTTATTTTTGCTGACAATGGCAATCAATTCGCTTCAAAAGAATTTCGATCACTTTCTAATGAATACAAAATTACAAATATTTGGTATAATGCAAAATACCATCCTCAAACTAATAATATAGAACACAGCCATTGTGTGATTGGAACTGCAATTCGTTTTTATGTTAATGTTAATCAAAAAGATTGGGTCATACACGTTTATAAAATGCAATAAATACAACCACTCATGAAGTGATTTGTTATTTTCCTGCATTTTTAGTGTTTGGTTGAAATTTATCTATTTATGAATGACTTTAGGGCATCATTTTGAATAAAATCTGACTATATAGATTTCAAGATAGAGACCAGTTGGAAAATGAACTTTTCAAACTTCCCGTATGTATAAATCTGTGGAAAATAATATTAAAAAATCATAATTAAGGAATAAAAAGTTTTATGATTTGCATAAGAGACATGTTGCGTTTAATGCTGGTGATATTGTTTATAAAAGAAATGTTCTTTCTGATGCTTCTAAAGATTTTTCAAGTAAACTTGCTAAAAATACATTAAATATACTATTATAAAGAAAATATCTCTACAATTAGGATGAAAATAATAGAAATCAAACATATCAATCCTTCTAGTGCAGATTTTGGCGATGAGTTGTGTTAGGAGACTTAGTCTAGTTGTAATTTGATAATAGTTAGTATAAATAAGTCAAAAATTAGTATAATATATAGTATATATATATAGTATATATATATATATATATATATATATATATATATATATATATATATATATATAAAAGTTTTTATTTTTCTTGGGTATAGGTTTAATTAATGAAACTTTTTTTTCCTGCAATTAGCTCGACGTTTCCCTTCTTGTTTGAAGCATTTTCAAGAGCACTTTATTGCATGTCTTAGTAATAATTTTGATGTTCTGAACAAGAAATAATATTGTCGTTTCCAAGACATGCAATAAAATGCTCTTGAAAATGCTTCAACCAAGAAGCGAAACGTCGAGCTAATTGCAGAAAAAAAAATTTCATTAATTAAACCTATACCCAAGAAAAATAAAAACTTATATATATATATATATATATATATATATATATATATATATATATATATATATATATATATATATATATATATATATATATATATATATATATATATATATATATATATATATATATATATATATATATATATATATATATATATATATATATATATATATATATATATATATATATATATATATATATATATAGTACATGCTCGATAATACGGAGTTCTTTACTCCGTCAAGCCCAGTAATCCGCTGTTTTTTACAGTTTCACAGCTCGCATTGCCCCGCTTTATAATCCGACATTTCGAAGTAATCCTCCATTATTGTGCGTTCGAAAAAGACGAAAAAGATTCACCACAAAATGTCGGCTGAAAAACGTAAACCTAAAACGTTAACTTTATCTGAAAAAAATGGATATTCTACGTAAACTGGATAATGGTGATCAGATTAATACCTGGCGACATCATACAACGTTGGGCGTGCAACAATTTATGACATTCGGAAAAATCGTAAAAAAATCGAAAATTTTGTGTGGTCAGCGGATTCTGGAACAGCAGAGGAGACAGACAACAGGAATGGGCGAATACCAAAAAATGGAGGACTTTTTTGGTATTCGTATTTACTCACGGTTTCTTCAAGAGCGTCAGCGCAATACGCCTATTACTGCTGATATACTCCGGCAAAAAGCCATGCAGTTTTATGAAAGAATTTACAAGAACATCGAATTCAAAGCGAGTGACGGCTGGTTGACAAAATTCAAAAAAAGGTATGGAATCCGCATGCTTACTTTAACTGGCGAAAAGATCTCTAGTGACGTTGTATCCGTTTATTGAAAAATTTCGGAAAAGAGTAGAAGAGCTTGGGTTAAATGCTGATCAAGTTTACAATGCAGACGAAAGTGGCTTGTTTTGGCGAGTGCTCCCCCATAAGACTTATGTTCACAGGGGAGAAGCTGAAGCTCCTGGAAGAAAAGTTTCGAAAGAATGGATCACTTTCATGCCATGCTCCAATACAAGCGGTACTCACAAGCTTAAACTTATACTTATCGGGAAAGCAAAAAATCCAAGGGCTTTCAAAAACTTTAGGTTTCCAGTTGTCTACAAAAATCAAAACAGGGCATGGGTGACCAAAGCTATTTTTGTTGAGTGGTTTCACCAAAATTTTGTGCCGGAAGTTTGACGATTTTTAAAGACAACGAATCTTCCCCAGAAGGCGTTACTCTTATTAGACAATGCTCCTGGACATAGTCCAAATGATGAGTTGTCATTCAGTGATGGTTTGATAGTAACCCTTTTTATGCCGCTCAACTGTACGCCGCTATTGCAGCCCATGGACCAAAACATAATCCAAACAATCAAAATAAACTACAAAAAGAAAATTTTACTTAATGCGATTAGTCACGAGAAAGACATTTCTTTAGCATTAAAAGAAATGAATTTGAAGGACGTTGTTTTTATTTTAAATGAGTCATGGAATAATGTACCTGAAAAAGCTATTCAATCATCGTGGAGAGCTCTGTGGCCTTCAAATGAAACCGGATATCAAGAATGGGAACCAAAAGATAACATTCCTTTGGGAGATCTAATATAGATGGTGTCACAGAAGGGGGATACAGAAGTAAGTCAAAATGAAATTGAAGCTTGGTTTGACATGGAGTCCAATGAAGACTTCCAGATTCTCACAGATGATGAAATAATAAATGAAGATGACTCACCAGAAGAGAATCCGGCAGGTACTTGTCAAAATACAACTAACAAAGTTAAATTGGAATATGCCCTAGCAGCCGTCGATACCAGTACCCAATGGGCAGAGCAAAATGAGGTATCAGAGAACACTGTACTTGCGATGAGAAAGCTAAAGGGAGACATTACGTATAAAATTTATTGGTCAAAAAAAACAAATTAGACAATTTTTTTAAAAATTTTATTTAATATAAATTATGTTATAGAATTTATTTTTATTTTGATGTATGGGTGTTCACTTTTCTTGAAGTTGTGTTTCATTTCCTATATATTATCCGGTGCTTCCAATAAACCGACAAAATAAAAAAATCATGGTGTTGGAATACCGAGCGTATACTGTATATATTAAGTAGTAATTGTAATAATACAGCCTTAATTTGTTTTCTAGGCTTCGTGGGGATAATTTCAGCATTTTCTCAATATTAATGTAAAATTAATAATTGACATTCATATTTATTTTAAGTGATAATTTCTCTCTTTAGCAGGCTAAACCACTAGGAATTAATACTAGATTTTGGTGTAAGATAAAAAGTATCGTATTTTATTATCTTGCCGTTGAATAACAAGCTTGATTAATGTAACTGATATTAAACTATTTTTTTTTGAGTCTAAAAACTGAACTAATTAATTAAAATCACTTACTTATATAAATTTCGGTAATTATCGTTGTAGGTATAAAGTACTGTTTTTTCTACTATTGAAATACAAGATAAAATTTAATATAAAAAAAACAAATAAATAAAACTTCTAGTGCCTTGATTTAATAACTGTTGCTTATTGACTAATAGGAGTTGGTGTTCTTATATTGAGATTTCTATATGGTTAATTTTATTTTTTATTCTTAAATGTATTTAATACATTTCTCTAGTTTTCCTTTTTCGAAACAGATTTTAAAAATTTAAATATATAAATAAAATTATTCTAAAGTGCCTTGACGTAATGGTGACTGTGACTTATCAACTAATAGAAGTTTGTTTTTCTATATTAAGATTTCTACATACCTAGTTGATTGTATTTGCGGGCTTATAGGTACTACTCTGTCAATCGCACAATATTATTTTGAAATTTATTTAAATATTTTTTTACTTGTCAATTTGTTTTTTAAAATCGCTAATTTGTCCTAATAATTGTAGCTTAATAACGTGCTATTATTTGTTTTCCGCTGTTATCGTTGAGTATTCTTGCAGGTTACAAATTTTAGTGGCATTTATAGTCATCTCATTTTAAATTTAATTATGACTATTATTACTAAAAATCTTCTATAAGCAGCTATTATAATTAATAGCTAGTCTATTCGAGACATTTAATGACAATTTGAAACAAATTCTTAAAGAAAATTTCTTTTGTTTTCCTTATGTAGTTGAGATTGATATTAGTATATACATATTATCGAATCTCTGATCTTATCTTTTGGTCATTTAGGCCTGGCGCCCATTGTCAAAACGGTTTATATTTAACAAAAATTGAATTCACCTTTTGTGTTTCCGTCGAATTATACTGACCAGCTCGAGGGAAAATCCAAGAAATAAAATAATTAATGTTTATGGATCTTAAACAATTTTTAATTAAAAATAAAATGTATGTTCAACAATGTAAAATTAGTAATACTTTAGCTTTTTGAATTACATAATTATGATTTCTAGATAAAAATATTTTAGATATAGATTTATATATAGTTGTTTATAACTCGTACGTCATTGGCTGTTTCTTCAACCGTTTACGAAATACTGAAAATTGACAAATATTGAAAACCATTTCCCTTGATATCTTAATAATATTTTGATTTTGCTTACTTAGTCAAGTTAGCTATCATCTAATTAAAACAAGTTTGGCAGTTACCTTGACGAAACAAAATATTATTTATTTAGTTGTCATTGAAATGAATAATGAAAAATTATCTTTTCTAAGATAGAAAAACGTGATATATATGAAATATGTATTAAAAATAGGTACAACAAAAGTCAAGCTAAACCAGAATATAAAAAAAATATTTAAGGGGCAAAGGAGAATTCCTAGTTTAAATATCCTTCCACGAATATACTATAAAGTTGCTACAGAAACTATATTTAAAAGAAAGAAAAAAACATTAGCAAGAGACGAAAATTATAAAATAAAGAGTTAGAGATCCTTCTGTAGTTCCAAGGTATTTTTTTCTTTATTTGGTATCTGCATATTAATTCCCTCGTCTTGTAATTTTAGAATAACCGGAGAAATCCATTGTGTGTGAAACTATAGGCAAATCCTGTTCTAATATACAAAGAACTCTAAAAAAATATAAATACAAACCTTACAAAGTTTTGCCGGTACAATAATTATCCGCATAAAATAAAGTAGCTCGTTTACATTTTTGGTTGGAACTGATGGAACTTTTGGAGTAAAATGCACAATTTTTTAATAAAATTGTTTGGACGGACGAGTCTTCATTTTTAACCTCTGGGGTGTTTATTAGAAGAAATGTACATTATTGGTCGACTGAAAATCCCAAAGCTTTTCGGGAAATAAAACATACAAGCTGCCAATCTATTCAAGTACGGGCTGATATTTCAAATAATAGGGTTATTGGTCCAATATTTTTTGACGGTATTATAAATGGAAATCGATATTCGAAATTAATAAATAAATAGTTTCAGGTTTAAAGTCATACTAAATTACGTGCTTTGGCAGCACGATGGCACAATTTTGTTGCCGTTACGCAATGTTTGAATGCAAATTTTAAATTTTTAATTGGTAGATTTGGGCACTTTAGGTGGCCACCAGACTGTCCAGATTGATCTGTTCTGGAAAGTTTTCTTTCGGAGTTTTTAAAAGATAAAATGTATAAATGGCGAATTTTCAATTGTCAATATTTGGTCAAGGTTGAAGATAACTGTAGAATATTATATATAAAACATCTAGAATTTTCTGAAAAATCCAAAAATGCAATAATATACAGGGTGTTCCATTTAAAAAAGTAAATTTATTTTGATGTCTGCTTATGGGACACTCTGCATATTATTTTCAATAGTTATAAAACATTTCAGATCATTTCCTACAATTTGGTAAAACATTTTTAGCTCTCTATCTTTAAATATAACAAAATTAAGGTGTGTCCATTTATGATGAATAACCCTATACATGGTATAAATCAAAGTATGTTGCAAAGCAAATGAATTACAGTACTATGACGTGCATGGATTAAGATAGCAGACACGCAGAATTTTAATTTTGGCATTTTTTGAATTAAAATGTTAAGTAATCAACAAACATTAAATTAGATTTTAATTTTAGTAATTCATTGATTATTATTGCGCTTATCTAGTTTTAGGGCAATAATTTGAAAAGGGATTAAGCTACGGAGACACTATTAACACGTGTTATGGAAATATCTATCACGCTATTTTAAATAGATCCGGACATATTATTATGATGTGTCGTCAAAGGCCGAAAACACGCTTTAACACGTCATAATTCGTATTTTCAATATCTGTAGTGGCCAGATTTTCGTCAGAGTGTTAATGCGTCAGCTCCTATTTATTTCGCTGGGTGTGCATGAAAATGGAAAAAATGGAGGAAATATTAATTGAAGAAGTACGAAAATACGTATTTTTGTACAACGTGCAAAGTAAGGATTATCGAGATCAAAGAAAACGACAAGAGGCTTGGGAGGAAATAGGTGGAAAAATAAACCAAACATGTAAGTATAGATAATATCCTCGATAATATCTGACGTACACTTTTACTGGGTAACCAAAAAATATTGGCATTTATAAAGCAAATAAAAAAGCAAACGTTATTAACTAGTTACGCCTGCCCTTTTAAATAATATCTCTCTGCCACGGACACATTGCATTGCCTATATTGGAAATAAAAAAGTTCTTGTATAATTCTTGTACCCCAAAAGCGTCCAATGGGTAGTTTCTTTTGATTAAATTAATAGGCTTTAATGAGTTTATCAAATTCACATCAAGAGGCTCTACAGATTCAGTCGATGAAATTCGCAAGAAATTATGAAGGCAGCATGCTGCCATTATCATTTTATCAGCAACTTCTGGGCCAACTTCGATTGGTTTTCTGAATATTCTACATCGCGCTGCTAAGATTCCAAAAGCATTTTCTATAATACTTCTATATAGCTTCGCCAGCTAAGTTGTTTCTACTAAAAGGTCGCATTAAATAGCGCTTGAGTGGAAATGCTTCATCGCCAACCATAACAAATGGACAAAGAGGTCCTGTGGGCGTTAGCGGTTCATCTGTGGGATAATCAATTCTGTTGTTTGCAGACCATTGGCCTAGTAGTGATCTCTCAAAAATACCTCCATCACTGTTTCTGCCATAATTATCGACATCTATCGATGTAAATTTTTAATTCCGTGTGTAATTGTAATAGGAAGTTCCGGCGTTATTTGGACAT
Source organism: Kuschelorhynchus macadamiae (assembly GCA_030620095.1). Taxonomy (NCBI): domain Eukaryota; kingdom Metazoa; phylum Arthropoda; class Insecta; order Coleoptera; family Curculionidae; genus Kuschelorhynchus; species Kuschelorhynchus macadamiae. Next base: position 1,073,110 of record JAUTXW010005262.1, on the reverse strand, counting down.
TGTATTTGAACGTGTTTACTGTCCAAGGCACCAATGCAATGTGGGAACTGCCACTTTTCTTCAAAATGTTTAGCAATTTCTTTCCAATGCTTTTGGTCAGGCTGGGGCATGTATATAGGTTGCAGTGTTTCCCATATGGCCTGACAACATTTTTTTACAATTTCTCCCACTGTACTGAATCCAATACGAAACTCAAACCCCAGTGATTTGTAAGAGTTTATTAATTATTAAGTACTACTAAATAATTATGCTATCTACTACAATATAAAACTTTAAATATATAGAGTGTATAAAATATTTTTTTTAGGACAAGAATGTAGAGATGCTTGGGCAAAGCTAAGGAACGCCTACACCAACGCATTAAAAAGAAGAAAGACGACTAGTGGCCAGGCAACAAAAAAGATTCCGAAGTGGAAATTTGAAGAACAAATGTCATTTTTGTCACCCTATATGGAGCCCAGATTATCGCAAAGCAACTTCCAGGCTCAAAATGAAAATAGTGTGGAAAGCCAAAGTGAGGAGTATGACAAAAATATGGCTGATCATGGTGACACGCAAGATGACGAGAATGGCGATAAAGACTAAGCTACGACTCCCTTTTTGGAGTATCAACAGACTCAAATAATTATGATAAGTCCGATATTCGTTGTTTTTCTAAAACATCAACAAGCAAGGCGAGAATCGAGAAGTCAATGACTGAAATAGTCGATTAATGAAATCAAATAACCGTATAAGGTCCCAGATGGGACCTCCAGGCACACTTGCAGCACAAAGTAATGGTGATGACATCGATTTGTTTTTCCTAAGTTTGGCTAAAACTGTTAAGAAACTGCCTCAAAATAAAAAATTCGTCTCAAAATGGACATAAGTAATTTGGTGTTTGAAGCTGAATTGAGAACCATATCACCAGTCACACAACCTCAAGTTATAACCATAACAATGCCGCATTCTTCGCTAATACTACTTTCCTCTGTAAATTCGTACTCGAATGAATCTGAAACTTTCATACAGTCGCCATCCGCACAACATTATTTTCCCGACATTGGTCAAAATACACAATCTACATTCCAGTTCTTGGAAAATACCGAAGAAAGTACCATTTCCGACCCACAAGTTAGGTTTACTCATTTATGAATTACTGTACTTGAATTACCGGTGGATATTTAAAAGAATACAGTATTTTATTTTGTTATTACCTACCTTAAAGATAATAAAAGTCTTTCTTCCGGAGATATTGCCTCTGTGAAATTTGTGTTTTGCTTCCTTAGTTTAGTTCCTAATAAATCATAAAACACGTCAAATTCCTTCTTGGTCATCCTTATATACATTTTACACCTCTCATCGTCAATGGCGATTTTAGGCCACACTTATTTATGGGATGAACCTAGTACTCTCTGGATTCGTACTTTTGCCAACTTGAAAAATTAATTTTAATTTTTCTCGCCATTTTGGATCTCAGATGATATATGTCAAAATCGATTTATTAGTTACTAGACATGGAACGGCAAGTGCGAAGAAAATATTTTCAAAAATATTAATAATAAAAATCTCTTCATATATAGCAGGCAGGATGAGATAAATCATCTTCCATAGACATACATTTATTTACCGCTTTCTACTGGTATATTTTAAAAATGCAAAGTTATTTTTAGGTTTTTGTAATTGCTCATCTAGGAAGCGTAATGCAAGTGGCGATTAGTTTTAATGGTATGGTTGGAGGAGTTACACTTGGACTGTTCTCTTTGGGCATGTTTTTCCCATGGGCAAATTCAAAAGTAAGTTAAACTTCATTAACCGGCTTCAAATAAAGAACAACCCGCTAAAATATAAGTTGCATGGGTAGTACTAGAAAATACACACGCAATAATGTATCTGAAAAACTGGTTTAATTAATTGCATGGAAAATCTTTTTAATGGTAATAAATATTGAAGTTGTGTTGGTGAATACGACATAATATAACAAAAAGTAATTTTAGAAGAGAGTTTCCTAATTGCACTCCTTAAGTTAATAAAATACATAGTTAATTTGCGTAAATAGTGCAGAATGAACCATAATTCGTAAGTATCTATTTATTTCAAGAAATCAAAAACAAAGATAATAAGTTAAATAAAAATATAAAAAAAACTAAATAATAAAAGTTAATAATTTTTGCAAAAAATAGGACTAAATTTAAAAAAGCTCTGAAAGTTAATACAATAACATTTTAAACGACCTTAGTAATTAATTAGATTTCGTCGTCGTCGTTTAAAATTGTATTTTTTCCTCTTCAGTGCTTTTTTTGAACTCGGTTTTATTTTTGTTTCTGTTTTTATTCTTATTATTTTAATATACAATTTTTATATAATCATCAGCGAAAACATGCAGAAGTTAATATCATTAACTCAGTAAGATTAGCGGCGTCACTAACTTCAATAACCTAAGCATTTGGCTAAGTTGTAGTTAAGTTGTTGTTGAGAACCGGTATCTGCGTTTCAGCAGTAATACAAAATCCATGACCTTTTTTTAGTCAGTTGGTTTTTCTTCCGAACCCTCTCCAGCAGAAATGATCTAAGAACGCCCCAGAGTCAGAGTTTTAACCATTTTATCATATTATAAGAAGAAGTAATTTCTTACCTACGCTTGGGTCCCAATTTCCTAAATACACAAAAAAACCTTAGGGTTTTGCTTTATATAAAATAGAGTTGTGACTAGAATTTTTCTGCTAGAGTTTTAACCATTTTATCATATTATAAGTAGAAGTAATTTCTTACCTACGCTTGAGTCCCAGTTTCCTAAATACAGTTCTGACTAGAATTTTAATGATGCATGACTCCAAAAGAGATGTTTAAAAGAGGAAGCACCTCCCGTATTCGTTAAACCGTATAGGTTACCTCTTGCTCAAAAAGAGACAATTAATAACCAGGTTAGGGATGTGCTAAAAAAGGGTTTTATAGAGGAAGCACACTTTGAGTGGTCCTCACCTCCTTTAGTAGTTTGCAAAAAATCGGGCAAAAATGGCGTTAAACGCCAAAGAATCATTATATATTTTATTTAAAAAAAAATATTAAAAAATTAGATATTTCCGTTGAGAAATATTACGGAAATTCTAGATTCCTTATCTGTATTTCGTTCTTATCTATATTTCTCGCATCTCCATTTAGCACAATTACCAATTAGAACGTGATCCTGAAAGTAGGCCCTATACAGCCTTTACAACGGACAGAGGACAGTTTCAAATGAAACGATTGCCGATGGGTATGAAAACAAATTCTACTGCGTTTTCAAGGCTGATGACTGTAGCAATGGAGGGTCTAAATTATGATTCATGTTTCGTTTATTTAGACGATTTGATAGTTTTCAGACATTCCTTGCAGAACCATACAAGTAAATCTTAAACTCAATCCTAGTAAGTGTGAATTTTGAAAAAAGGATATTTAATTTCATCTGAAGTATCACCTGATCCTGAAAAAACAAGGGTTATTTCTCAGTACCCAGTTCCTAAAAAATCTGACGAAACCAAACGCTTCGTTGCATTTGCAAATTATTACAGACAATTTATTTTTAGGGAGATAGGGGGAGGATTATTAATGAAAATAGCTAGAGATCTAAAAGTATGTAAGAAACTAAAAAGATGCCTATATTCAACAATGTACGAATACGGACTGAAGAAGAAGCAGACTATTTCACATTAAATCGACTGTAACTTAATATATATTGTCTTAATTGACAATTGACTCGACTCAAAAGACTCAATGACGTCATACTTTAAATTCTAATATCATTTTTAGTTCTTTTTGCCGAATAACTTTAAACATTTCATCCCCTAAGCTGGTTTTATCTTCATCACCAATCTCCTACTAGGAAAATTTCCTTTATTTTTACAAAACTGTGGTAAAGCGAACATTTAACGTCAAAAAGGGTACTTTTTTGATGTTACCAAATCACATAATTTCAATTGCAATTTTAACTTTGCATAGAACAATTTAACAACATACATTTACTTTTGTAAATCACAGCCTACTTGTAGCTAAAAATGCAAATATCTCTGATACGTGATTTAATGATGTAAATCTAGTACACCCCTGTCTTGCAAATATGTTCATCTTTATTATGATTCCATATACAAATATTAAAAATCTACTAGTAAAAGATATAAAAAGATGTAATTTTAAAAGTATTTTAAGTAGTACCGTTACCTCCTGGCTAGGTTCCCGATTTGAGATTCAGACAGTTTGTGTCTCAAATGCTTATTCAAAAATGGTCAACAGCTTCTACTTTATTCAATTTCATTTTTGAGAAGCCATTCAAAAATAACTCTATGAATAGCTTGTGTACCAATATTTGTCTTTGCGTCGAATGAAACAAAACATATGTAATCTATTATAAATCCAGATCATCAGATATTTTTGTAGAGCTATTTAATAACAATACATGCATTTAACAAGATTTAATTTTTGAGTCAAATTCAAATTTTCTTTCGGAAAGAGTTTTATTTAATTTGAAAAATAAATTGTAATTTCTAGTTGGCATTTTTTCTTCTAGGGAGCTATCTTTGGTGCATTAGTGGCGTCTGCACTAATAATATTAATGTGCATTGGTCAACAGATAACGAACATGAGCGGCTCCAATTCTGTCGATGGGTAGGTAATTTAACATTTATTATATCAATGTCATTTTGCATAACAAATTAATGCTGACTCATAAATTAATATTTCATTAAGTTTGTAATTTTAAAAACCTGGTTAAAACCCTCTTGAAATATTTATCTTTTACTCTTTTTTTTCAGAGAAAGCCAAGTGTTTATTCTATTTCGACTATCCTATATCTGGTATTCTACCATAGGATTTTTGGTAACCATCTTTCTAGCAATATTAGGATCCTGTGCTACTGGTTTTGAAGATCCTAGTCAAATTGACAGTGATTTGCTTTCTCCTCCCGTACGTGATCTGTTAAATTCGTTACCTGATAGCATTAAAGAAAAGTTACATATACCAATAAAACAATATCATAAACCCGAAAGAATTAGTTTAAATGTAGTATCTACGGAAGTTTTTGACGACGATAAGAATATCGTTACATATAATGCAAGCAAGACAGATATGTCATCGATAAGTAAGAAATATTCTCTTTAAGTCTCACATTAATATATTATAACTGAGTTATGTTGTTGAATTAATTAATTTATTAAAAATGTTTGTATAAAAATAAACTAATTATAAATCCAACATAGGTTTTTTATTTAAAAACAATTTTCTTTTTTTTGCTGAATTATATTGTTAAGAATTAAATGATAAAATTCCATCTACTTTAAAGATCTATTTTTCTTGAAAAAAAAATTATAACTGATGTGGTATTACAAACCTGAGGTCACTGTTTAACAGGCTTTATTACAAGTTTTAAGTTTTAAACATATAATAAAGCAATTAAATATTCGATATTGTTCACAAGCGAATAGTCAATTGCCATCGCGTGACCAGCTATCGAGTATTGCGTCGAAGTGCGTGTGTTTCCCCTATCTCCGCCTCCCATCGCATAATGGCTCCAGCGGTGGCTTCGGATCCGCTGATTCTGCAAATTTCAATAGTATTTCGAATTAAAAAAATCGTTTTTAGTATTGAAAATACTATTGGAATCATTATTAAGGAAACTTAACATAGCCTGTCACAAATTCGGCACTGAAACTGCGATAACGTGTTTAGTAAAATAACACGTATAGATTAGGAGTGCCGACGCATTAAATGAATAAACATATAATATGAGATAATCGGATTGCTCATGTATGGACTTCGTTTGATATATAATAACTGTGTATAATACTTTTATGCAAACTTAACACTGCATGTCGTAACCTCGACAAGGCAAAATCCCGGCAGAAACTGCGATAACGTTTTCAGTAAAATAATACCTATAGATTATGAGTGCGGACGCACTAAATGAATAAATAAGATAACATTATAATATGCGGTAATCGGATTGCCATGAATAGATGAACAAATTTTATATAGAAATTAAATATTCCAATGTTTTGTGTATGTATGTGTGTAACAAAATTCTGAGTCTTACATTAAAATAAGGTAAATACGGATTGCCAATGCATAGATGAACACATTTTAGTAAAAAAAAATAGTCCATTGTTTTGTGTATGTGTACAACAAAACTTCGAGTTTATTAGAATAAAGCAGCCATAATTAAATACGTACGGAAATGCACGAAATTATGATCGCAGCCGATCTCAAAACAATTTTTTTTTGTTATTGTAATAATTCTCTTTTTTTATATTATAAAATATAAGCAGTTTCTAAATCGCCACGTATTTTTATGGATTTTAATAATCTTTTTTATTAATATGAAATACAAGCAATTCATTCAATATTATAATATTTTAATACCCAAGCTTAGAGTTTCTAAATTGCCTAGTTTTTTGTTTGGATTGTAATCCTCTTTTTTATATATTACAAAATAAAGGCACATAAGCAGATTCTAGATTGCTTTTTTTTATAGATTTTAATAATCTTTTTTATATAATATGAAAGCTTAAGTTTCTAGTTTGCCATGTTTTTTTTTATAGATTTTTAATAATATTTTTTTAAATAATATGAAATACTATAAGCAAATTATTAATATTACTATATTTTAATACCCAAGCTTAAATTTCTAGATTGCCACGGTTTTTTTTATAGATTCTAATAATTTTTTTAATATAAAATATAAGCATTATATATTATACGTATTAGTTTAATTTGATCCATTTTTTGACCCATCTGATAATAAAATGTACCTATTTAATAATCATAAAAGATTATAACCTTTAAAAGAATAAAATATTATAATTTAAAAGTTGTGTCAGATATTTTCAATACGTAGGATACTTGCGTAAGGTGCAAGATCTGGGATTTTTTTTGTATTTTAACTTGGGCTTGCGATAAAAATGTCTGTCAATAATAAAAGTATTTACTATTATGAAATAACTGTACAATTGTATTCTATATTTAAGAAGATATCGGAATGACTTTAAACTCTCGATTCTGCACCTGCACACAAATCTTATAATATATACAGTGTGACAGGGCAATGTAGGTCACCGGCAAAAATCTCATTAGTCTAGCGAACAAGCCGGATGTTCAGCCAAATACAAGATATGATGGTTGACCGACTGAGAAAAAATGTCCCGAATAAAAATACGATTTTTTTTTCGTTATTATATTATTGTAGTTTACAGTTTTTCAATAAACAAAGACATTTTTTTTAAACATATTTGAAAATAAACATGAAAAAATAATAACTTTCCGGTAATCTTAACAAAAAAAAACATACTTATATTCTAGAAATATTTTTCTTCGCCTGAAAATAAGACGTTGAAAAGTTAACGCGTTTCAGAGTTACGACATCATCTTAAGGCGATTTTGTATTGTATTTAATTTTTTTTTTACTAAAATATTAATGGTAAATTATTGGACTGCCATTAAATGCGCACGCTTTGTCCTCTATATTTTTTTAAATTATGCTAATTTTTATCTTAAAAATTGTTAAACCTTGCGTTGATATCTTACAAACTTCATATAGGTTCTAAATTTTCAAAAAAAAATCTGTCAAAAAATTAGGTTTTAGAAACTACTGGTGGGAGGCAAAATTTCAATTTCAAAAAACTTAGCATTACACTACGATCACCTGGTAAACAACAATCTCGTTACCTCGATTTTCTGTTAAGTGTAAATGAAGCGACACCCCTTTCTACCATTTGAAGTTAGTATTATATTTCGAATAAAAAAAAAACGTTGAAAAGTCGACGAGTTTCAGAGTTAAGTTATCTTTTGATAAGAGCGTTTTGCTTAATTCTGATTGAGGACGCGAAAAAAGGAAACAAAAAGTTATAAAAAATATTTAATTTCTTCCGTTTTATTTTGGCGTTCTGAATGACAGAATATGTCAAATTTAAAGTTTTGTTGATGGCGCCTAACCTAACCTCAAAATTTTGTCATCAGCCTATGAATTTCTTATTGTATTTTAAAAATGCACAAAACCGAAGCCACGGTAAGTTCACATTCATAAAATGAAGTAAATACTAATATAAAGAAGTTTCGTTCGTGTTGACACAAATTGTGAATATCTGCCTTACCGAATAATTTTTCTTTTTCGATATTGTATACTTCAGTTTTTCTTAACACCAACCATTGATTCATTTTTTCCTACTTGTTTTTTAGGTCTAGAAGAACTAAGAATATGTATTGTTTCAGTATATCTGTGGCACCTGCTAGGCATCAATAATCGAGACTGAAATATAAAAACAACACTGTTTCACAGGACCAACCAATTGTCTCACATGAACTGAATTTTGAACTGTTTTCTTGGTATGAAAAGAGTATTTTCATCGCTATGGAGAAAACTAAGCATCACAAACAAAATAAAAACAACAAACAAGATGAAAATATTAATTCTAAGTAAGTAGCTACCTATACTGGTAACTACAGACATTCATTCTCGTTTGACAAATGATTGTACCTGCAATTGAAAATAATTTTCTTTTCATGCAAGAAACAGCGAGGATCCTGCCTTAATAAATTCAATATTAGTGGAAATGCCTCGCCCCCAAAAAGAAAAATGGCATATATACAGTACTTAATGGAAGCATTTCGCCCTCAGGAATATTTATATGTACGTCTTCTGTATAACTTTGTTCTTCTAAAGATGCCTTCGTCAACTTGCCTGCGTTATGCACCCATATGGACCAATGTAAATTTATAATCTGCATCGCATGTTGCCACTAGGATAACACTGTGATATTCTTTTTAGTTATAATAGTCACTACCAGAGTTCGGGAAATTAAAATGTTAGAACTGTTTGTTCTCCTTAAGCAATAGGAATCGTATTGTACTCGCATATGTAGGTAAATATATTTACCTGAATGTTAATGTGCTTGCCATCGACTGCACCTGGTACAGTATGGCATATTCCAAATATCTTTAAATCTTTCAGCAACTTGTATCCACTCATGTGCAGCTTTTTCTTTTAAGTACATCTTTGATAAAGTGTCCCAGATAGCAATGACAAGTACCTCCAAAAATGTTTGATATCATAGTCCTTAAGACACTCTAAAACAATACGATATTGAGGCCATACTATCCCCCGATGCCAAATACCTGGAAATTAAGATCATAATAAATATAATATAATACGAATGCTATTTAAATTGGATGGAACTTACCCCAGAGCAATACATTTTTTTCTATTCTACGACCAATTTTATCATAAACAAAAATCTTTTTTTGCTTTTTCGCAACTGAATAAAAATATTTAACTTTAAATTAATTGAAGCAAATATTTAATGCAATTACATACCTCAACATGTAGACTAGTCTGTCTACGGAATGTTTCGATATATAATATTAGTGAGAAATATTCTCTTTTAGTCTCACATTAGTAAACATTAGTTATATAACTGAGTTATGTTGTTAAATTAATTAATTTATTAAAAATATTTGTATAAAAATAAACTAAATATAAATCTAACATAGGTTTTTTATTTAAAAAGAATTTTTATTTTTCTGCTGAATTGTATTGTTAGAGATTAAGTGATAAAATTCCAATTACTTTAAGGATCCAGTTTTCTTGTAAATAAGTTTTATAACACATGAGCTATTACAAATGTGAAGTCACTCTTTAAGATGTAGACAGATTAGTTTATGTGTTGAGGTATGTAATTGTATTAAATATTTGCTTCAATTAATTTAAAGTTAAATATTTTTATTGAGTTGCAAAAAAGCCAAAAATAATTTTGTTTGTCAATCTAAACGCAACAAATAATCTGAACTCATTTAAAAATAACAATTTTATCATGTAGCCAATCAAATTGCTCTTAAGAAATTCTAAAGTAATTAAAGTGACTTTCTGGGTCAATTGACAGTGGTTTCATTAATGGCATAGCAAAGGCTTTCCTACTTTTAAATATGGGTCGAATCCAAAAACTTTCTTCCTGTACATTCTAAATACAATAAAATAGCAAGTTTGGTAAATACATATTTTTGATGACACATTAGGAGTCACGGAAGCAAAAGAACAAGACTTGACTGAGAAGCGTGAATCTCTTGTGAAAATTGGGTAAATTCATTTTAGCTTTTTAAATTCTGCAATACGAATCAGAATCAAGCAACGCCTGAAGCCGGGAGCAAAACGCCGTTGTGAAAATAATCCCTTACTCCGATATATATATATGTTATAGTATTTTAAGTCCGGTAAATGACTTATTGCAGTACGAGTTGTATTACAGACGACGCGGCGCAGTAGCTGAGACTGGAATATAAACGAGTATTGTAATAACACTTAGCGAACGTCTTTCGTAAAATATTTTATTTCATAGTGTCTATAATCTTATCTAAAATGAATTATTTATTAAAATTTAAAAAACGCTAGTTGGCCAACCGACACGTGTATCACCTTAGCGATGTTATAGCAATTGTTTTCAATACCAAATTATGGTTGTCTTTTGCTTACAGTGTCAAATAAATATAAACTAAAATCATTTTTGTATTATGGAGATTTCGAATGAAATTTTAAATCATTGGGATTGCTGGAGGTTTTCGGCGAGAAGAACTGTATTCTATGACTCTTAATGATATTCAAGACACAGGAACACAGCTGGTAATCAAAATTCCACAAACTAAAACTAATGTAAAACATGCCTTTACTGTGATAAATGAAAAGAAGGAATTAATTTTCTCGAAATATACCGGAAATATCTTGACATACGTCCTATTTTCACCAAAACTTTCTGTTTGTTGGGTACTGAAATAGCAGATGCATCAAGCAAAAGATTGGAATTGACGATAGGTGCAATGCCCAAAAAAATGGCAGAGTATTTGAAACTTGAAACTCCTGAAAAGTATACAGGTCACTGTTTTAGACGGACTTCTGCGACTCTGCTTACAGATTGATCCGTATTAAAGCGACATGATAGAAAAGTTTTGCAGAAGCTGAGAAATATGTCGAAGACGCCATGGAAGGTAAAAACCAAAATTGCTAGAATGATTAAAGGTGGTATATGGAAAATTTTGTGCAAGTATTGCAGCAAACTAAGCACACAAAAGTCAACAACATTATTCCTGACGGAAATGTCTCTTGCACATCAGGAATGAATGTAGCTAATAACGCGAATTGTACCATAACTGCAAATATGAACAGATAAATTGAACGTTGTTATTATATAGAAGTATTATATTTTGTTCATTATTAAGTATTTTTTATTACTGTACATAATTGGAAAGTTTTTAGTGTAAACTGAGTAACCTGTATATTGCTATTTTTTTTGCTATCTTGGATTCTTATCAAAATGTTACCAGATCATTCCTATGAAACACTTCTATAAGTGTCCTGAGGATGCACCAATAAAGTTACGAAACGTCGACGAATTAAAAAAATTTTTACTGCACTAACCCCAAATGATAAACCACACTAACATAACAACAAGAGGATCGTTAACAAAAACCATTTAGAAACTTAATACCTGGGAAGTATCTGCGGACCAACGTAGTAGGTAAAAACAGATAATATTGGTTTCATGCAGAATATAGAATCTATGTGTCTATGGATGCAACAATAAAGTTGCGAAACGTCAAAAATTTAAAAAAGACTTTGGTTTTTTCACTGGATTTAAACCCCAAATTATACACCAATCTAACAATTAATTTTTTTAACATTGTTCCGCCACATTATATTTTTACCAAAATATTACTAGACGCACCGACAGAATTGATAAAACATAGTTTTAGGCATCTAGAAAATGCGAAAATGTTAAAACCTGAGAGGGTGATTATAAACATTTTATCTGACCGCCATTTTGTTCGGCCATCTTGAATTAATACCACAATTTTACTAGTGTATCCCTATACTACAATTAGTTATGGTACACAATTTGAAATCAAACCATTAAGCAGTTTTTTCAGGCTGAATTGTTTAAGATTTTATTAAGCCGCAATTTTGTTCCGCCATCTTGGATTCGTACAAAAATGTTACCAGTTGATTCCAACATAATACTTGATGTTTTTGCAAAATTAACGACCGACAAAATTGAGAAAACATGTTTTTCGGCATCTAAATACCCTGAACCGTGAAGATCTGAAAAAATTTCACGATTACAATACTTCCCTTTTACGAGGGAAGTAAAAAACTAACATAGCATCTTCTGGCCTTCATCATATTATAGTAGATTTTGTACGCGCTGGTTGACTAGCTCCGAATTTATATGATAACTTGAGTAGTGCAACATCAACTATTTCAAGACTCGTTGCTTCCTATCTTAAATAGTTTAAAAGATAAAAGTGAAGCTTTAATACCGGTATCCGTTACAGTGGCTTTGCACCGCTGGGTGCCCTTGTCTTCATTTTGAAAGTGACTGATGGGGATTTCAAAGGAAACCTCATCAGTGGGATAAACAAGGACAACCATCAAAATCCAATAATAAAAACATACATATTTTTGGAAGTTTAGTAAGTCTTGGTAACAATGATTACTTGGTTACACTAAAGTAAGTAGTGTGTGCAAAGCGCTGAGAACAGAAAATGCTTAGTGGAAACTGCGAAGCTAGATTTAGTGGACACAGCAAAAAAATGGTTTGCAGCCAATACAATGATAATAAAAAACTTTGAGGATAATTTAAAAAAATACGTATATTGTTTTTTACTACGTCAAAAGCGAAATTATTAAATTTTAAGTATTTAATTAACAAAATTTATCTGGAGAATAAAGTTGTTATTAAGCCTGATGAAAGTTGTAACATTTTCATTTCGTCACTAGAATTTAACCGATAAAAATCGGTCAATCTATGTATTCTTCAGTTAATTTTAAAAATAATGCATTAAATATTGGGCACTCCTACGATCTGTCAGTTGAATGACTCAGATCAGTTGTTTTTGATGACCGTAGGACAAACATGAAATTTTTACAGGGGAGTATATAAGAGTTTTGCTATTTATTTTTATTTTTTTACATTAAAATGCCTTCTTTTTGTTGTGTTGTGAGTTACGGAAGTAGAGGGATGAAAGACAATATTAGCTTTTTTAAAATCCCAAAAATTACCCATTTTACTCATAAAAAACGACTGAATGAACTTTCGGCGATATGGATGATTACAATAAGAAGAGATGATTAAAAGAGTACTAAATTAAAATATGACCAAGTCTGCGCAAAACATTTTTAAAGGGAAACCAGCAAACTTGGAAGATTATTTACATCCCCACTGGGCTCCTTCATTAAACATGGGCTATGCTCAACAGAGTGCAAATGCAAAGGTTTCAAGATATAAGAGAATGAAGAAAAGGATTAAAGAGGTAATGGTAAGGTCAAAATGTGAATTGAAAAGTTGTTTATGAACCATTGTTTTTTGAGTAAATGAAATGAATAAGAGTATGAAGAAAAGTCCTAAAGAGGTAAAAGTAAGTTATTTACTGAAACATTGGTTTTTTAGGAAATTGAAATGAATAAGAGAATGAAAAAAGGCTTGAAGAGGTAATAATAAAAAAAAGTGAATTGCCAAGGTTGTTTTTTTGAGTGAATGAAATGAATGCTATATAAGAAAACAAATGATTATGCCTGAATTACTTGCTGACTTCACATTTTGATGTATGACTGAAATAAAATAAAGTTGTGAGAGTAGTGTGTATTCTCGAATAATTAACTGGAAAGCGCGCTGGTTACTCCTGCCCGTAACTTTTTTTCAGGATATGTAATTAGGTAGCTTTTAGTCTTTTTTTCCTAAAATATTTAAAATGTCTTATATTTACGTAAGACCATCCACCTTCAAGTTTACAAGAATATATAGAGGAAGAGGTTCAACAAGGACAGGAACTTCGAATTAATTCTACAGATACCATTAAAGCTTGCCAAACAGATACGGACATGGCTGATTTGAGTTTTTTATTTACTAAATTATCTTCAAATGCGGTTGAAAAAAAATATTAAAAAAAAAATCTTTCGGTCGATAGTTTAGAGAATGATAATGCTCAAACACTGGCCTTCCGTCATTTAAAATTTTTAATATTATAGTCGAATATATTAAGCTATTTATAAAAATACATGGGAGATGCAGTTTGCAATCCCAAGAACAGATTATCTTAACAAAGACCTTGCATACAGATTTGGAATATCTCCTTCTACAGCATCCACTTACTTTAAAAATATTGTACACATTACCTATTTAAGCTTTAAGTCTCTAATTATCAGACTACAAGGATCTGAACTTTAAAGGAATATGCCTCATTGATTCAAAGAATCATGATAAAACTACCATTATTATAGACCGCTTTGCAATACACTGTGAAACATTTTCCAATCTATTTATTGCAGCCCAAACCTGGTCTAATTATAAACATTCTGAAACTCTTAAATACTTGATTGGCATTACACCAAAAGGGTCAGTTTCTTTTATAGGCGAAGGTAGGGGTGGGAGAATTTCAGACAAATGTCTTATTCAAAATTTTTAGATTAACTATGCCCCGGGGATGTTATATTGGCAGACCGAGGATTTCTAATAAAAAAATTTGTAGATTTATTTAGGGCAACTGTAAAAATATCTGCTTTTACGAGGAGAAAAACAATTGGATCCAGTTGAAATAGAAGAAACCAGGTCTATAGCATATGTTCGAATACATATTGAACGTCTTATAGGGTTTTGGAGACCTATATCAATTACATTACTGGAAACTCGAGGAGATGAAGCCCTACTTGATGGAGTAGTGACAGTATGTTGTGCACTATTTAATTTGCGCACTAATTAATTTGTGCCCTCATATTGTGCCACTGTAAATGATTTTCTTTTTATTTTATGTAGTTTTAATTCAGTAAATATTAGTGGCTTTAATTTAGTAAATATTCATTTTTATTTTTGTAGTAAGAAAAATATTTTTTGTTCTTTTTTACATTGTATACCAAGGAGTCAGTCTCCATATGTTGCAGTGCTTGAGTTATTATAAAATAATAAAAATTTATATTTGTGGGAACTTATTCTTTATTTTCTGAGTACTCACAGATTCTGATTCTTAATCAAGACTCTAATCGAAGACGTCTCTAATATTACAATTTTTACTGTTACATTTATAATGTTGTATTGTTTTACTAATATTAATGATACCTGAATATTTAGCATTATACCATTCTGAATAAAAAGATTTTTTTTAATCAGTTTTACCTTTATACAACTCTGTAATATTTTTTTGGTTTGGAAAATAGAGGTAATCCTACTTAAATAGAGACTCAAAGTTCTTAAATTTATTAAATTATAACTATATTTTTACATTCACTCTTAAACTTACTAATTCATTGTATGTTTTGCATACTATTTAGATTTTTATTAAACACTTAAGACCTAAATAATATATACATACGGTTTCTGCAATATTTTTATTTGTATGTTTAAATTAAGCAAATATAGAGTTCTTACTTACTTAAAACTTAACTCGAAATTTTCAGCTTTATTAGACTATCCATAATCCTGAATGTATAACCAGATTTTTCAGTAGTGTCTCTCGGTAAAACTTATGAAGAAAGACCTTGTTATGCATTCCCAATAGAATTCTTAAATTCATAATATGAAGAGTTAAAATTCCAAATGGATTACAAATAGCTCGATAAGGTTTAATTATGCCGAAAAAAAATCAATTCCTTTACATTCTTAATAAAATTTATTGTAAACATAACTTTTTCTTCCTTTTTCTTATTATATTCCCTCTGAAAATTTTATATATATATATTTTTAATCTTGTACTAAATTTATTTAAATAAACTCGTTTTATTAATATATTGTTTTATTTATGAAAAATACAATACTTCCTTGAAAGACAAAACATTAAACACAGAGACTGGGTTGTTTAATTACAGCAATGTATTTTATATGGAAAAACTCTGAGACTTAATAAATTATGAAGTATTTTACATACCCAATATTATTTAAACATTAACAAAAAATAACTCAAACGAGTTAAGGGTTTATTTTTTTGTGAAACAATCCAATATTGATAAATATGTTATTTTAACAAATAAAACTTATGAAAATTACAAAAATTCAATAAAATAGGAAGCTGCTACAAAAAAAATTACTTCTAAGAACACATTTTTAAATTAACAGTCAAAAATGTTTAGGACACAAAAAAATATTTAAAAAAATTACGATATAAATACTAATTACTTACATTTAACATAGTTTCCTAGACGAGTTACATTATAAAAATATATGGGTCTTTTTCTGTTAAGGGAGAACTGCACGCAAAAAGTGAAAATCCAGCGACAAGGTCTAGTCGAGTTGAAAGTAAGATGGAAAGGTACCTACGCATTAAAAAAAACTTCCTGCACGTCCGACCTCAAAAAAATCTGTTATGTATAGGTAATTTAAATTACATTTCGGTTAAAAATGGGTTCAAAAGGGTTCACGCGCTGCAGAAATACAAAGACATGAGTACGATTTACCATTTCAAATTTTGCAGTTACGTACAAAGGATCAATGTGAGGCGGTAAAGAGCCATTTTGTGAAAAAAAAATTATATGCGAAGGCATGTGCGTTAAAAAGTGGTCAAAAAATGGTCGAAAATGGACAATTCTACTTTTATTTTATAACTCTAGATTTGATTTTTTCATAAAAATTCGCATTTAGCGCCCAACCATACATATTTTCCTATTAAAATCACATTGAAGCTAATACATATCTCTTATAGTTTTAACATAATATTGCAGCGGCGGAAGGCTTGCATATGATCCATATTACTGCGTGCAGTTCCCCTTTTACAAAGTGTTGTATTTGTCAGTGGTGAAACTATAGTTCAAACCACATAAATGTCAAAAGAATAAAAATAATTACTTAACTTATCTTAAGAACGTAAAAATAAAATGTCAGTTGTTATTATATATAAATTAACTAACTACAAGATGGCCATAACCACAAACTGTCTGGAGTTTGCGTCATAGTAATACAATTTAAATGATACCACTTTACATTACAGTCATCATTGTCACAACAAATCATTGGCATTCCATCATCACCGGTCTTACATACACAATATGACAATGCCTCCAACTCGGATTTAGTAAAATATTTTCGCAATAATTCTGGTATAATAACTTTCGTGTGAAAAATAAGGCTCTTTCTAGACTCCGATGCTCAGAAATCTTCATTAAATTAAATCTTTTGAGTAGATAATTCTGTCGGACTCCATACAACAAAATCACAGTATGTTGTATTTGTCAGGGCCATTTGTTGCTGTAACTGATAATAATAAGAGTGATTTCTGTAAAGACAAATACCTTCATCACATGATATTAGGCATGTTTCCTTAATACCACTATATTCCGTAATACATCTGTCCCTTAGCAAATATGGGCACTCTGTTGTCTTGATTTAAAATTGAACTGTAAGGGGTAGCATCTACTTTTTATTATTGTAAGAGAAAGCTTTGTAACAGAAGTTCTTACAACTCTTTTAAAATTTGAGGCTGTTATCCTTCCAGTTCTTTATCCAAATACACTGTTCTGTTGTTAACTGGATAGTTAAATTTTTAGCTACTTGCACAAGCTCTTCTATGCTGAACGCCTCATACTTCTCTCTGTATAAATTTTCATATGGATTTTCCAATGAGTCACTTGTTTTCCTTTCATCAGCCAAATGGGTTGCGAAAGGTGAAGGATTATTTTGCTTACAGGAATAAGAATGGAGAATAAAATTGAACGTGATTTAGCAGAGGATATTCCAGAAGGTAATATGTTAGTTATTTAGATGGAGTATTTTGCTTATAGCAATAAAATAGAGGTTGAGGTTATATGTGATTTACCAAAGGAAATTCAGAAAAAATTTCTTATTGTAAGTAGCAAGGGGCTAAAATACTAATTCAAAAGTTTTCAACTATATGTACTCATTATATTAGGAGAATTCAGACTGTATCAGCTTTTATATCATACTCCACTTTTGCCTCAGGTAAACAATTTTTTACCTATAAAAGTTTTACATCTATAGGCTGCAGAATACAGAGCTATTGTTTTTTTAATAGCTTTGTTGAATAAATAGCCGAAATACAATTTCAGTTCAACCAACAACGTGGCGGCTGCTCTTTAAGGCTGCTTGGCCACGCGTCCTTCCTGAAAAATGTTAGCGTAACACGCAATTTTAATTATTGTGAATTATTAATATTAACATAAGGTTTTGTTTTGTTTCAACACTATCGCTAATTATCCATCCTCGTTGATTCGTGAGAATATTCATATATGACATATGATTCGGGCGCTCAACGTAATGGCAACGTCGAATATAATATAGTCTAAAATGGCACCACTGGCGGGCGAATGGCATCTGATGTGACTAGGAAATATTTTGTCGCACTTCTCCAGTGATATTTTAGTTCTTCATTTATGTTTCGTGAGTAAAGTGGCGCACGGCGGTCGGATAGAAATTCGTTTTTCTATTTTGGAAGTTCGTTGGCAAACTATCTGGTCGATTTTTATTGATATTGTAAATAGTTTGGGATTGTTTTCCAATCGAGTTAGATGTAACATGCTTAAGTGATAAAATATATACCGTAAACTATCTAGTGTAAATAAATGTCTACTATTTTTCATTTTCAGATAAATCAAAAATTAAAAAGCTGGTGGACAGATAGAGGCACAATTTTCTTACCATTTTCTCCAACAAAGTGAAGACTATTAAAGACTTGGATTGCCTCTATCCAACACTTTCTATGGGTTGATTTTTTTGTGAATGCACACCCGAGTTTTTTTTCGCTTGTCACTTCCACTTTGGACCTGTTGACGCTGTCAAAAACTTTGTTCATGAATAGCAAAAATTCTGCAGTTCCCTCAGCTTCTTTTGGCAAATTATTCTCCATCTGTGACAACCTCTTCATTACAGATGCTATGTTTATACTGAAAACTTGTACAGCTACACAAAATTTCATTTTCCTTATATTCTCAACATGGGCCAATGTCAGTTTTTTACATAATTTTTAATCATCCTCCTTGTCCTAGATTATACAGCTTCACAATGTGGTCCCATTTGACTACCTCATGGGGATGTTTTCTCCATTTAAATGCAGCTGCGTATTTGAAGAAATTATTTCTGATACCTTTCAAGAGGTGAGGTGGATCATAAAGTGGGATCACTTCTTTGCTGCTAATTAGATTGTCAAAAAGTTTATTTTCTTCACCCGTTTTTATTAAATGCTCTTGAATTTCCCTATAGAATTTATTGATGGCAGCTACGTTTGCAGTCCCCTGTTTATATTGTTCTGACTTTCGGACCAGTATCTTGACCGGATCTAACTACGGCCTTAATATTGGCAGCAGGCAAGTCACTTTTCATGCCTCCCTCACTCAAGTAACAAGCTGATGGCTGCTTCCATTTCTTAAGTATTCCAGAGGCCAGGAAAACCATGGCTTTGTCAGCAACTTTATTAGTTCTGTGTTGATGTATGCCATTGTCTTAACTAATACTGCAATGCTGATCTGACTCTTTTATAGATTTTACTTTGGATGAGAGAGTTAAAAGTTGCCTGGTTTATTGCAGCACTAAAGGAAATCGTCCTTAGAAGACTCATAAGTGACTAGATAGAACTAGATGGAGCAGCAAACAATTTTCTGATGAGTATATCTCTTTGTACTTTGTTTCATCAAGAATAAGAAAAAAAATTTCTCATCAAGAGGTTTGGTTTTATACAGTGACATTTCAGCTAATGCCAATATTCTACCATGGTTACCAGGCTTTAAATTTCAGGGGACCTCCTTGAATAACTTCCATAGAAATATTCGATGGCACTAGCTAGATGGCCTTTCTATGGCTTGTAATTTGTCACTGTTTTCTCTAAGTCCAAACTTCTAATCCCTTTTTCCGGGTTGTGCCGCAGGGATTTTCGGGACCTCTAGGTCAGAATATCTTCCCACAGGACTCCTGTGACTATTCCCACCGGAAAACCTATTGGCACTTGGCTCAACTCTTATTACCACCTCTCTAATCCTAGGCAAGTTAATATATACAATTTTTGTCTTTATTTCCTGGTTATCCCGATATCCCGGGTTGTCCTGAAGAGGTATAGGGATACTCCTCTGGGTTGTTCGTCAAAGTTCTCCCGATACTTTACAAGGGGGAACGCCGATGTCACTTACATATCCTAACTTTGATCGCTAAATATCTTCCACTTGTTTCCTGAGAGTAAGCCAAGCGGTTGGGGATACTTCCCAAGGTGGCTATTCCTCCGCACTCACAGGTATCACTCACCTTGATGGTGGCTTCCTGTTTTCCCTTTCGCACTTTTGGGGAAAGGTAATTTAAAAACAAAATATGAATTTCTACAAATTCAAAAGGTTAAAGGAAGACGGAATCTCAAAAAGAATAAACGCAACGATATCTCCAGACCAACTGTGCCCCACAGGTCCACTATCTGAAGGTCTACCTCTGAGAATCGCTAATTCAACACCGTGCTTGTAGCTTTGCTATCAAACAGGCCTTTCGCTAAAGGTGCCCCTCAGGTCCACTACCTGGAGGTCTTCCTCTTAGTACCTTCCTCGTACTCTATCACGAGTGGGTTTTCGTAACTAGGTGCCCTGAAGGTCTTCTTCGCGGTCTGACTAGAGTCACTTCTCTCTGATGACTGATCGCAGACTCTCTTGATTCCACGATTTTTACTCCTTATATAGGGGAGGGCGAAACCGTATCAGTAGATATATTTAAATGTGAAAATATCTAAGTCATTAAGAACAATATCCAAATCATTGACTTATCTATGATACTCTAATTTGATGGTGTTTAATATTTACTACGTTTTCATGAAGTTTTTAATTCGATTTGAATCCAATACCGGTCTCATCTCTCATTTTTGTCAATTTTCAACTGCCATGCTGTCAGCTGATTGCTGTTTTGTTTACATGTTTTTCTTTTGGACTTTGGATTTGGAATTATTTCAACTATACCATGCTTAGAAAACTTGCTTTTCACTGTAAGTTTTAGTTTACTCCTGTGTTTAAAATCATTCTTTGATGAGGAGTAAGCTGCATACATAAAGCGACAAAATATTAGTGCAATGTTCTTGAACCAAATCAATATGAATACTCTAAATTTCTTGAAAAATAATGGACGGATCACAAAACTATATAGAAGAGAACATTGGTGGTACAAAGTTAGCTGTATTGCTTGGAGGGAGAGAATTGTAAAGTTACATTTTACTGACGAAGACTTTATTAGTAATTTTCGTGTATCAAAACAATCGTTTAGTTTTATATGTTCCAGACTAAAAAAATATTTGTGTTCAGAATTAAATACTGTCAGAAAAGCCTTCTTAAAGGTTGTCGAGACGAAGAAGGCACAGCTGGAATAAGGTACGGGTTATACGACATGCTAGGAAAGGGTGCCCGAAGAATGTTTTCAATGGAAGTTGAAGATATTTGCAGCATACTTTTTAGATCTTCGGATCGTGCCCTTGCTGCTCTCTCCTGAGATTTATCTTGCATTTGTCAGATCAATAGGTTTCCGAAGATGCTCTCTCAATATGCTTGCTTGTGGCTCTTAATCCAAGTCAGACCTCGGTGAGCTGCCAGAACTCTGTAGGTAGTCGCATTTATCTTCATTAGAAATACTTTCATCAACCTCCACGATAACTTCCGAATCAATACCTTCTAATGCAGAACAAGGGCGGCTCCCTAATATATCTTCTAATAATTCGAAATATTTACATTCACGTCGGTCCATTCAGCTGTTTGCATTGTTTTTACCACAGTTGTTGTATTGGGTCTTTAAAGATTTCCATTTGTTCTTGATCTGGTCGCCAGATTTAATCGTAAACCCCTTTTCTATCATTTTTTGTTCAACCAATTGGTAAATTTCTGTATTTTAATACCTCTTTCCATCCAACAGGGTTAAAATTCTCTTTTCACGAGATATTTCCAACATACATCTTACTTCGGCATCTCTCCACACATTGCCAGAACATAAACTTAAGGTAGGCTTAGGCTGGGTCATAATTTCAATGTTTAAAGTTATAGCATTGTTTGTAATGTTAAGAAATTTCTAATTTGACAGAAAATGGGGATCGCTTTGCGCATGTTCCAATACAATCCTCGTTTTCATGCTATTTCGAATAATTAGATCCCGATCCTATCCCAGAAAAACGTAAATTGACCTTGAGACTAAAAACGTTTTGAATATTTGTTTTTATGACGATTTCAGTACATCAAAACCGTATTCAAAACGATTTCAAAACTTCATGAAAACGTAGTAATTTAGTAGTGACCATTGTCTAATTAATGCAATTAAACAAGAAGCGTACTGATAGATATATGTTTTATTAGCTGAATTGTATTTTTTAAGACAATTATGTGATTAAGATTAAATTCCTAATATAAGATTTACGTGAATGGATAAAAAAAATAAAATAGTAAGTAATTAAATATGACTTACTTGACAACTTGGTAGGAGTACACACTTTATAGACTAGCCTCTTAATGGGTATTAGAGGTTGAGCTGGGGTTGAAGAAACAGGTTCTGGCAATTCCACTGATTTTTCTGAGAAATCAGATACAGCTTGATTCTATATAAGTTAAGAAATAAGGGTTAAAAATGTAATGTTTAAGTATTAAACTGTAACGGCAAAAATAAAATGTTACAAGATGTTGAAAAACACTGATTCTAGTATAAAACAGTAATTATAATAATAAAAATAATAATTCTTTATTTAGCACTCGGCTAATTTACAATATTTTACAAAATATGGTAATAACATTTAGTTAAATCTTATGTTTTTATAATCCTGTGAGTATATTAATGGATACTAGAGCAATATAATTAGGAGATAATTTCAGGAGGATGTATAACAAAACTATTGAAAAATGGAAGTAATCAAAAAATGTAACTTAGTTAACAACTAAGGAGTACACATTTTATAGACTTAGCCTCTTAATGGGCGTTTGAGGTTGAGCTGATGTTGAAGGGACAGGTTGTACCACCTCCACTGTTTTTCCTAAGATAAAAATTATAATAAAATCACATTTCACTCCGCGGAATGTCGTGGAATCCCAATTGGATTTTAGGTTATTATTTTTAAAACCCATTAAAAAAGAATCGTTTTAAAAATATCATTTAGTTTAAGATATATTGTAAAATAAATTGGAAACACATTTCACACCTTTAAGGGTGCGATTAATATATATATATATATATATATATATATATATATATATATATATATATATATATATATATATATATATATATATATATACTCGAAAATTTGATCAAAGAATTATTTTAAAAACTCATTTACTTGAATTAAATTGAAAAAAAGTCAAATTTTGTTTATCTTTTCGTATATAAAATATTTTTTTATTATACAGACGATTAATAGTTAGTCATGCACGTTACATTTGTGTCCAAAATGTATTTAAAATTGTTAAAATAATTGGAATCTTTTACATTAGTACACATGTATAGTAGTAAATAAAGAATAAAATGGATAATTCTGTTTGAATGAACAAAAGAAAGACATCAAAGCCTTCTACAAGAATTCATAGACGAAAGAGCAGGAAGAGTGGACTGTCCAATTTAAAGAGGACTTCACGAACCGACAAAATTGGTCCTTCAGCCGAATGAATGTAACGAAACCAGAACAAACACGTCTTCAAGCAGTTGGCAGACCGTAAGTCCGTTCCCTTTTTTTCTTGCACTTCCGCTACGAAGTTATAATCCTTAAGGTTTCTGCGGTTAGTTTTTAGATCTGTAGAATTAATCGACAATAATGACGCACAAACGAAGGAAAGGGAGGAATTCGAAAACAAGTATTTTTCCACTTTAGCTACTGTTAAAGAGTTATTACACAGCATCATTAAATGCGAAGAATTCTCCAACAGCTATAAATTACCACTCATTTCCTTGCAATGGTTTTGATAGAGCTTATGAAACGTGGTCTTACTTTTTTGACACCTTCTCTTCTCTAATTCATAATAATTATGCCTATTCAGAAGTTCCATTACTTACAATTAAGCCTGAAGGGTGATGCCCTAATACGGTAGCACTCGACTTGTTAACTAAAAGGTTTGAACACAAAAAATATGCCATTCGAGGGCATTTGAAAGTTATTTTTGACTTATCAATGGGAATTAAAGAAAATCACTTAGCCTAACGTGAATTTTTTGAAGATGATTCTCTATATTACAAGCCATAAAAATACAATGTTCGTTTCAGCACAGCAAAAAAGAACAACAGAAAAAATGCTTAGATTAGATACTGTACTATGTACTAATTGAGGGGGGATAACTCCCGTAAATCTGTGTACAAGCTAGCCAGTCTTTAAAGAATGACTTAAAAGTCCCTGTAAGTCCTTTATATGACTTAATATCCCTCAAAAGACTTAAGAGTCTTCCAAAAGTCACCCAAAATACATATAAGTCATTCAAAGGACTTAAAAGTCTCCCAAAAGGCTTAAAAGTCACCCAAAGTCCATCCAAAAGAATTAAAATTCGCTTAAATTTCTATAGAGGAATTTATAAGTAATGTAAATTCAGTTAGTCTTGGATTTGAAAGTCATCAAAGTTTTCCAAGTTTTTTTTAAGTAACTTGAGATTTATGGTTTTCAAGGGTACGTTGCACGTACAAATTGAAATGGGAATACGAAAAATTTGTCT
Organism: Kuschelorhynchus macadamiae; assembly: GCA_030620095.1. Taxonomy (NCBI): domain Eukaryota; kingdom Metazoa; phylum Arthropoda; class Insecta; order Coleoptera; family Curculionidae; genus Kuschelorhynchus; species Kuschelorhynchus macadamiae. The sequence continues at coordinate 1,048,500 of JAUTXW010005262.1, read as the reverse complement.
GTAACAATAACTAATACATAAAAATGATAATAAATCATTGCTTCTTTATAAATCAGATTTTTAGCCTGCTGTTTTGGTACTTAAATATACAAAATATTTCTTAAGGGGTTACGCTAAAATATTTTATTAAAGGAAATAAAATCACATTTCACTCCGTTAAGAGCGGAATGTCGTGGAATCCAAATTAGATTTTAGGTTATTATTTTTAAAACCCATTAAAAAAGAATTGTTTTAAAAATATCATTTAGTTTAAGATATATTGTAAAATACATTGAAAACACATTTCACACCTTTAAGGGTGCGATTAATATATATATATATATATATATATATATATATATATAAAACGTGCTAAATCTAGTGGGGCTGTAGTCAAAGAGAGGGGACCTTAGATTAAAACACTTTGTTGCTTTGCCAAGCTTTCGGCAACTGTTTATTGCCTTCCTCAAGACAGCCTAAAAATTGTTATTATTTTGTATTAACATTTATTTTAAAGAAAAAGTTGTTGTGGACTTACTACTGTTTTTTACTCTTGAAGAAACAACAACAAAAATTTTTATATTTTTTTTTCACAGCACGATGGTGGAACATGTCCCTCTATCAGCTGCACAGTGTACTACAGAATATAAAATGTTTTCATCGTTTAACCAACAATTACAGAACTTGTAAGATTTGTGCTGATTGGGTTACCAGCTTTGCAGAGTACTGTTTACTAATGCGCCATCTACATTTTTCTTTTCCAACTATACATTTGGGAAACCGTCGTTACCGATTCGTGCTCAGTCGACAATTATTTGAAAAACAAAAAACGCGTAAACCAACTAGTGTGAAGTAAGGGAAGGAGAGCAAAAATAAAAAAAAAACACGTTCTCCATTTTACAATAATAATTTGCCTTTAAAATACGTAAAATGGCCGACAGTGTCTGCACGTTGGAATAAACCAAATCTTTAAGAATTTTAAAATGTGTTAATATAACAACATCCAAGTCAAAACTAGTGATAAAAAGGTGTAAATAATATGTATATAGGTCTTTAGCAATGTTGAGAATTTTTCAGTGTTGTTTCTTCAAGAGTAAAACCAAGTAGTAAGTCCACAACAACTTTTTCTTTAAAATAAATGTTAATACAAAATAATAACAATTTTTAGGTCTTGAGGAAGGCAATAAACAGTTGCCGAAAGCTTGGCAAAGCAACAAAGTGTTTTAATCTAAGGTCCCCTCTCTTTGACTACAGCCCCACTAGATTTAGCACGTTTTGTTCTAACTAGTTAGTCACAACTACCCACCCTCTCGCTATATATATATATATATACATATATATATATATATATATATATACTCGAAAATTTGATCAAAGAATTATTTTAAAAACTCATTTACTTGAATTAAATTGAAAAAAAGTCAAATTTTGTTTATCTTTTCGTATTTAAAATATTTTTTTATTATACAGAGCATTAATAGTTAGTCATGCACGTTACGTTTGTGTCCAAAATGTATTTAAAATTGTTAAAATAATTGGAATCTTTTACATTAGTACACATGTATAGTAGTAAATAAAAAATAAAATGGATAATTCTGTTTGAATGAACAAAAGAAAGACATCAAAGCCTTCTACAAGAATTCATAGACGAAAGAGCAGGAAGAGTGGATTGTCCAATTTAAAGAGGACTTCACGAACCGACAAAATTGGTCCTTCAGCCGAATGAATGTTACGAAACCAGAACAAACACGTCTTCAAGCAGTTGGCAGACCGTAAGTCCGTTCCCTTTTTTTCTTGCACTTCCGCTACGAAGTTATAATCCTTAAGGTTTCTGTGGTTAGTTTTTAGATCTGTAGAATTAATCGACAATAACGACGCACAAACGAAGGAAAGGGAGCAATTCGAAAACAAGTATTTTTCTACTTTAGCTACTGTTAAAGAGTTATTACACAGCATCATTAAATGCGAAGAATTCTCCAACAGCTATAAATTACTACTCATTTCCTTGCAATGGTTTTGATAGAGCTTATGAAACGTGGTCTTACTTTTTTGACACCTTTTCTTCTCTAATTCATAATAATTAGGCCTATTCAGAAGTTCCATTACTTACAATTAAGCCTGAAGGGTGATGCCCTAATACAGTAGCACTTTAACTAAAAGGTTTGAACACAAAAAATATGCCATTCGAGGGCATTTGAAAGTTATTTTTGACTTATCAATGGGAACTAAAGAAAATCACTTAGCCTTACGTGAATTTTTTGACTGATTTTTAAAACATCGATGCTTACTAAACCTGTGAGAACCTATAGGTGGTTGAAGCTGAATATTACTTTATTTATTAATATCAAAATTAGTTACAGCAACAAAAAAATAGTGGGAAATTTACTCTAAAAATATGGTGTCTCCAGACATAACCCTTTCCATTAAGTTTTTGACTGACCGATGCACACTTTTGAAGTCAATTGACACAAAAAAATTGGATATAAATAATAAAAAACATAACAAAGTTGCAAATTTTGCCGCTGCACAGAGTGCTGTAGGCTCAATATTTGCATTGCGTTTTATGTAAAGTCAATTATCATTACTTACTGTGACAGTTTTTTAAAATTTAATCATTCTGCAAGATTAGAAAAAATTAGACATTTAAATTTATACAGAAATTGTCTAAAAATGGGTAATAATAATAATATGTAAATACTCAAACTTGTCATAAATGCAGTAAAAGGCCTCATACTTTTATATATATATATATATATATATATATATATATATATATATATATATATATATATATATATATATATATATATATATATATATATATAATGTGTTTTCATTCCGGGTGTACATCCGTTCACTACTGTCATTCTGAAAAGAACAGTCTCTATTCGGACGCGAGAAAGAAAGCTTCGAAAATGCCAAATGTGATTTTGGCGAAACGTCAGCAAAACTGTTCTTTTCAGAACGACAGTAGTGAACGGATGTACACTCGGAATGAAAACACATTGTATTTTTCCATCCGTTAAGGAGTAAAATATATATATATATATATATATATATATATATATATATATATATATATATATATATATATATATATATATATATATATATATATATATATATATATATATATATATATATATATATATATATATATATATATATATATATATATATATATATATATATATATATATATATATATATATATATATATAATGTTTTTCATTCCGGGTGTACATCCGTTCACTACTGTCGTTCTGAAAAGAACAGTCTCTATTCGGACGCGAGAAAGAAAGCTTCGAAAATGCCAAATGTGATTTTGGCGAAACGTCAGCAAAACTTCTTTTCAGAACGACAGTAGTGAACGGATGTACACTCGGAATGAAAACACATTGTATTTTTCCATCCGTTAAGGAGTAAAAATCAACATATATATATATATATATATATATATATATATATATATATATATATATATATATATATATATATATATATATATATATATATATATATATATATATGATGGTGCTAGTGCATACTTTGCCAAATTTCTATGGGTTTGCAGCCGGAAACCACCGGGGCCCCAATAGGTGGCGCTAAGTGTTATACTTAGCATGTAGTACTGTTCCAGTATGATAGACGTTTCGTTTTCGATTTTGTCATATCGAGCAATCTGTTATTTCAGATCTCCCTGAGTACAAGCCTGCCTGATGAGGGTAAAGGCCCAGAAATCATGATCGCAGGGGTACCCTGTGACATAATCGAAAGCAATTCTTGTAGGCCGTTTTGCACCTGCAGAAATTATATATTTCTGCTATTCTACATATATATCTATATATATAAATAAATATATATATATATATATATATAAATATATATATATATAAATAAATATATATATATATATATATATATATATATATATATATATATATAAGTTAGGAATACTAGACGTTTTTTGGACTGCAAAAATATTTATCTAAAATAAATTACGACATTAAAAGTTAAAGAAACTGTAACACCCGTATCAAAAAATTTTAATCAGTTCAGAAGTTATGGGAAAAATATTATTATAAAGTTACAGGAAAAAAACAATTTCTTTTTAAGAGGTGTCACAATATTTTCTCCAAATAAATTACTCCTCTAAAAGTTACATCCAATTTTGAAAACCGTATTTAAAAAAATTAAGCAGTTTAAAAGTTCAGGAAAAAAACTCGTAATTGTAACCCCTGTATATATTCCAAGACCCTTCCTAAACCGTCTACTTTGTTTATCTTTTTAAGTAATTTCCGGCGAGGTAACCAGTTTTCCGACCAAACGCCTACTTTTTTATTTGAAAAAAAATCAGTTTTTCTCAAAAATTTCTATTTTACTAGCACAGAAATCCAGCAGAACCGACACATTGTATGTTTTATAAATTTAGAGAGCTTATGCAAGTTAATAGACAATACACGGTATTAGAGAAATGATCATTTATGTTTTTAAAGAAATTGCAAATAAGCTATATTTTTTTCAATGAAAATTCATATGCACTTAAACACGTGGGCTTAAAATACAAATCGTGAAAGCGGCCTTTTAACGCGAAAATGCACAAACATAAATCGAAAAGATAAAAAATATCAGAGAAATATTTACTTTAAACAAACCAAAACTCAACCGTGTCATCTATCACAACTGACATGTCAAATATCTCTGGAAATTTTATTATCATCCTAGTCCAAGGCCACCTATCATTTCGCGTCGTATATGGATCGGTACCTATCGTTTTTGGATCAATTTAAATCGAATTTTCACCCACTTACTGAGTAATTAGACGGAAATGTTGTAAAGCTTTTTTTGTAGCCGAATAAATGCTCCATCCGCGGATCTGGAAATAATTTCCATTACTACTTGCAGTACGCGGCAAATTGGGGTTAAAGCTAAAATTTAAATTATCAACTTTAAAAAATTGCAGTAATTTAACTGTTAAAGTTATAAATTCGAAATTTGGTCGCGGTCTACCTAAAAATATCGTAACCCCACGGGCTTAGATATATTACTTTCCTTGTAATAAAGGATAATGTTAAAAAATGTACCCATTCTTGGGAACTTTGGTGCAAACTTCACCTTGTTAGTGCACTCCTGTATATAATCCAGGACCCTTCCTAAATAGTCCACTTTGTGTAGATTTTAAGCACTTTCTGGTGCCGTAATTAGTTTTCTGACCAGATGCCTATTATTTTTATAAGGAGAAAAAGTGACTAAAAAATTAAATGCTGTGAAGCGGACGTTTGTTAACAAGGTACCCGCTTTAAATTTGACTGCTTGTCATGATCAATCAAAAACTAGTGTTAATATATCTAATAATCAGCATAGCAATGTCACACTTTTATTAACTGCCGAAGTTTATGTTATGGACAATAATAATACACCCGTATTTTGTAGAGCGTTACTTGATAGCGCTTCTCAACAGAATTTTATGTCAAATCAAATGTTTAAAAAATTAAATATACCATATGATAAAACAAATATTCCTATAATTGGTATTAATAAGGTAACATCAAATATTAAGAAAATGATTAAAATTAAAATTTATTCTACTTCCAGTAGTCATTTATTTACCCTTTCAGCAACAACTTAAAAATACCTAGATATAAAACTAGCTCATCCTGATTTCAACTGCTCTGGTGAAATTGACATTAATTGGTGGAGCTATTTTTTATGAGCTACTGTTGCCCAACCAACTGAAATTGGATCCGAACAAGCATATTCTCCAATTAACAAAATTAGGATTTGTTTTATGTGGCAAGTCTTCGGCATCCATCATTTCTAAAAATTTTGTTTCCAACTTTTCTTAAAGTCCCGAATCAAATGATCATTTGCTAAAACCTATCGTAAAACTGACGATGGTCATTTTTTAGTACATTTACCTTTTAAAGAAAATATTTGTCAGTTAGGAAACTTGTAACTACTGCTAAAGCTAGATTTCAAACTTTAGAAGTAAAATTATCAAAAATCCTGAAGTAAAAAACGCATATTCTGCTTTTATGAAGGAATATGAGGATCTTGCTCACATGTCTTCAGTTGACTTAATTAAAGATCCACCTAATTTTGATTGTGTAAATATATTTTGTTTACCGCACCATAGCGTCATAAAAGAATTAATGAAACGATCCAACGCTGACTCTGTGTACTAAGTGAGTGAAGCCTCTACTAGAACCGGGGACGGAAACGAATTAGAAAACAGAACAGTATACTATACACGATCACGCCGCGCTGGTTTCTTTTACCGTTTGAAAAAAGTTGTGACTTTTTCTGTTGATTTCATGATAAAAAATATACATAATCATGGATGAGTGGAACTTAGCAGACATATTGACCAAATAGGCATTATCTGATTTGCTAACTGCATTTGAAGGTAAGTTTTTATGTATTCTATCAATAATCATTTTATGTAATTTTGGAGGCTAAAATCAGCAAAGTAATATTATTTATATATATATATATATATATATATATATATATATATATATATATATATATATATATATATATATATATAATATATTTTTAGAGGAAAACTTTTCTTTCGAGGTGCTGTCCTTTGAACTACCAGGGAGTTATGTCAATTTGTTTTAACAAGATAATAATATTTTAATTCTCTTAGTGGAATTGATCGCCCTTAAAAACTTTGTAAATATTGCAATCAAGGTCAACAATTTTTGGCCCTGGACGACGGAATAATCACTCTGCAGTAGACATTTAAACCTATATGTTAATTTCTGTTTCGTGTGTCCAAACCATGTAACTTCGTCTTTTTATATAGTCTTGTATATGTGTTTTAATATTTGATGAAAATGAGTTCTGTCTTAGGTAAGTCACAACAAATTTTATATATTTTTTTTTAAATTTTTTATTAGTTTACTACTTCTTTCAAAGATCAGCATTAATGTCATTTTACATTTTTTTAGCTATAAGTACCATACTGTCATTGAAAAAGGCTAAAAATTAGCCGAAACGTATGATTTTGGAATAAAATAAAACAAAAATGCACAGGAAATAAAATAAAAATTTATTCCCTGTATGAACCTTATACCAAGAAAAGTTTTCCTCTAAAAATATATTAAACAGAGGTTCAAGAAACATTCTACCAAAATATATAAATATATATATATATATATATATATATATATATATATATATATATATATACACTCGGCTCCTATTATACCTACAGCAAAGGTTAAATGGGGAAAGTTTTAGAGGAAACTTATCGCATTCGATCTCTGGCTCCAAATTTACGATCGATCAATAAGTTTGGGAAATATCGGCGAAAAACCGAAAATGGCGAATTTCGTTTTTCGCCAGTATATCCAGAACGGTAAATTTGACAGCTGTCAAAATGTGACATTATTCGGACACATTTTTAAGACAAATAAGATGGCGTATACGACACGTCTTTATTGTTTTTTGTTAACCCGCAAACCGCCTCAACTTTCATTTTTGTTATGACCACCATATTGGATTTTTCAATTTTTGGAAAAAGCCTAAAATTTCCAGTCTAGTGATATCTTGAAGGTATAATAGGAGCCGAGATCCCTATATAGAGAAGCGAATCTGGGACACACTGTATAACACCTTCTGGACTTCAGACTCAGACACAGGTTGAAAAACAAATATTTCACGTTCCTGCGCGGTGTGACCGTGATAAGAATCTAAAATTTTCCCATCAGATACAAGTTTGGGTATATGATTATTTAATTTTTGAACATCTTTTAGCTGATCAGGAGCGTCAGACGCTCCCTCTCATAATATCCAACAAGCGTAACTCGCATCACATACCATTGGTACCTACCTTACGAAATGTATCGGTAAAATAGGCTTTTTTCTCATTCTTAAAAAACAAAGTGGTGCAAGTTCTAATGGATTTATAATGTTGATGATGGACATTGGACCTACTGCGAAGCCATCTGCGTCGAGCCTTGTTTGAGCATTTTTAGATTGGTATATTTTTTTGTTACTCGTACTGTTCTGAAAGGAAAGTAGGCATCAAAGAGTTCAGGAAGTAATAATTCAATACTTGATTTTGTCATTTATATCGTTTCTGCTAAAAATATCATTAAAAAGTATTGATGAAGGACTTGCTTCGAAAGCATTCAAAGGAGAGCTCCCAAAATCTCTATTGTTCTTCTATAGAGGTCATAATTTCTTCTTGATTCCAAAATGCAATGTACACACTGTAAGATCCGACATATGATCCATTGGCCTTACATTCAACCTCGCAACAGCAGATTCATCTGAGACAATAATTGCATTAAGTAAAAAAACCCTATTTAGTGATATTATTGTGTGTTGATCAACTATTTGCACCGTATTTAAACTAAAATTTATTAAAAAAATTTAAAATATTTTCAAATCTTTGATATATAGTAGTATTTTGGGACTGCATTTCAATATTTACGTCACCCAAGCATATGACATAGTCAAACTTAGTTCTAATTAATGCCATATATTCATCAAATACGTCAAAAAAATAGTTTACTGGTTCATTTGGAGGTATATAAAAACCCCTACTACAGTTTTTTGTTTTCCAACTTACATTTAATCTACATACTCTAGAAAGAAACATTTGAATCAATCCCATAGTTATATCTCGAGAGTTTCAGGCATAAAATATCGAATTTGAGAGATAAAAGCATTTCTGTAACATCAATAATTTTTGGCATTAAAGATCTAATCTTAAGTTGTGCTATAGATAATTGATCAGCCATATCAAAAATGATAAATAGAAAAATGTTAATAATAAAATTTAAGATATAGATAGATTTAAGCTAAGATTATTGTAACAGTAAAAATGAAATTTTTACTGTTACAATTTGAAATTCAAAATAGTTAGCACATTTTTGAAGTGGTTCTGTAAATATTACTGTACTATATTGCCACTATATCAGTTGGTAATGTTGCTAATGGTGTATTATTACATGTTAAAATATTTAAACTGTCAAGACAGGTACACTAAAATTGTGATATATTGTTGCACTTAAAATTCAGCGTGAATATATAAAAATAAATACTGTCTAGGTATATGTCTTTTACTTTATACAGCTAAGGCTACACAACAATAAATTATACATACATATTATTATGTTAATTGTTATTTGCCTAATAATATCTTTATCATATAAAGAAGCTGCGATAACTGAAGTATTTTCAGAATATAAACATGCAGAAAAACTCAGAGAATCAAATTTCTTTCGGAATTTTTTTTCTAGTATTATGGCTACTAATAAAATGAGAAATACTATCATATTCATACAAAACAACGATGTCTCAGTTGAACTTCTATGCTTAGTAACTAGAGTTCCAGTGTCAAAATATATAATTAATCTGAATAATGACATAAATCAACAGTTCCAATTTGATGATTTTAACTTATATATATTATGTTTAGATCAGAATGAATCGGTAATAAATATGCTTAATCAAGTTAGTTTGATAAAATCATGGAAATCCAGGCATCGACTTCTTATTTTAAAGAAAAATATTAAACAAAAGGAGATAATAACGATAACAAATTTTTTTGTTCTTAGAAATTTGACTGTCAATATATTTTTTTGGGTAAACAACACATTATTTCTCAGGTAATAAAAGTTTTAAAATATCACTAACACATTGTTACAATACACACCTATTAGAAGTGTAAGTAAATTATATACAGGGTGTCTCGAATTGCAGTGTCCAAACTTTAACAGCGCATTCTGCATTCAAAATAAGCCCTAATTTTCTATATAAACATATATCGGCAAATGCTTCGTTTTCGAAATACAGGGTGTTAAAGTTTTAAGAAAAAAATTGTTATTTAGTCATAACTTTTTTAGTACTTGAGATATTGTTATTAAATTTGGTAAACAGCATTTGAGTAACAAAAAACATTTTTTGATTTGAAATATTTTTTAATTCTTTATCAGTGGCGTCCGTACAGGATTTTTTATTGAATATTCTTGAAGAAAAAATGGTACGCTACTGTTTTTTCTGAAAACAAAAGTCATTCCTAAAATCCCCACTCAGTTTGGAGCAAATTTGATCCCTTGCCTTTTTTTCGTGCGATGCAAGGATTTCGAGTTAAAAACTAAAAACTATTTTTATGTATGGCGTAGTTAAAATTTCCATTATTGTTAATTATTTCAGTGGCAAAACCTTTAACATCTTGGTATGCCATGATTGCATTTTTGTGACAATTGAACAATTGCTAGTTTCGCATTTAAAGTGTGACATTTGAGTTTTTAGAGTAAATAAATGTCAGGTACATTACAGTTTATACAAAAAGGTAATTATCAGTCTAACTAGTGATTTCAAAATGGTGTTATTCAGTAACTTTGAGTATGCTGATATTCATTTCGTTTATGGAACGAAGATTTCCAAATAGAAGATTACCTTGCAAACAAGTTTTCATTAAAACGCATTTAATGTTTAGGAATTTTGAACTCAAAAAGAATCCGAGAAACGAAGGTTACCCTTAATATAAGAACTTTCGTGTTCTTAGATACGTGTTTGACATTGTCTCCGTGTCTGTCTTATATATACTATATTATATGTTCCACAACCTAATTCATATACCCCTGATTTTTGGCTTTTGTCTGTTTTTGATTTATTTTTTTTTAAGTATCTGTCTAGAGTGTGATTAGGTTTATATGCTATTTTAGTATTATTTTTCTAAAAATACTTTTGCTATTTTAGTTTATTTAGCTTTTAATAGTTTTGTACATCGCCTAATTTACATATCCCTATCCCCAGATAACTACAAAATTAACCTAGTTTTCCCTAAAAACGAATCCAACGACAATCGTAATTTTAAAATTTTTTTACACATACACAGGAAAAACACTTCTAAAATAGCAAAGTATTTTTAGAAAAATAATACTAAAATAGCCTATAAAACTATCACCCTCTGGATATGTTACGTTACGGTGTAAGCCGTTTGTTTGCTGACATAATTTCTAGTATTTATATCCACTTTATTTGTTATTAAAAAACACTTGTATATATTTTTACTATTTTTATTTCTTAACTATGTACAACATTTTCACCGGAATGCTGGTAGAAAAAACATCCTCACTTAGCGACCTGTTCTTTACATTCATACTCTATTACTCTAACAAGACTGTTCTAAAAAAACGCAATTCAATGTTTCCCCAAAATCTTAATGACATAAAGACTTCTGCTGACTTAAAATAAACATAGGCATAAGCGATAAGCGATTCAAGGCGACATCCATACATTTCTGAGTAATGCATTTTAGTTTTGATCTAATTAATACTTAGACTAAACAACAAGTGTCGTAACAAGATAGATACAAGCGATACATCAAAAACAGACAAAGGCCAAAAATCAGTGGTATATGATTTAGGTTGTGATACATGTAATAAAGTATATAATGACATACAGCAGGCAATTTTAAACACGTATCAAAGAATACGAAAGTTCTTTGATACGGTAAACTGCTGCCAGAGAAAACGTTAGCAAGCTTTCATGAAAAAACAGCACCTGGACGGAAAATGTGTAAACAGAGAGTAACATTTTTGGCCTGTGTAAATAGCTATGGATCACATAAACTAAAGCTGTTACTGATCGGGAAAGAGTAACACGGATTCAAATCATGCCAAACATCTTTTGGAAGAAGAATACGATTTTAATAACTATTATAAAGTTTTGTATATGGCTAATAAGAGTAGAAAATTTAAACTATTAACAAATTCTTGAAATAAATAGACGTAAAGACCGAAATGTTTTGCTCAACGGCCAGCTGGACTTTGGAATCGCTGGGCCGCGCCGTACTCTTTTTAAAAATACAAGAGAACGATAACAGACCTGTAGGCGAAACTAACTTTGTAGGTTTGCATCTGTGTTGTCGGTGGAATATAGACTTTTTGTTGTAATCAATGACAATAAAGAACACTCGTACGAAATATAATTTTATTTGTAAATATGCAAATCGTAATTATAACATAAACAATAAGAACTAAATTTATTTAAAACTTATTTTCTATAGATATGATATACGATATATGTCGAAATATATGCTTGCTCGGTTGAAAGCTGGAGCCGAACTAACTTGCGGTGCTGTATTGCCAAGTAATCACTCCCTTGAAAATAATTTCATAACAACCGTCTCAGATAAACTCAAATATAAGGCCTGTGCATTTTTTCAATGAGTAACAAAAGAAAATTATATTTAAAAATATAGAAGTAAACCTATTAATTATTATTATTATTATTGTTTTATCCAACACGCCTCCTCAACTATAATAATAATTAAACTTTTACTAATTAGTTAACTAGCCCACATTTTTCTGTTAAATAATTTAACTAACTCTATTCAATGGTTTCGTCAGCATATCCGCGATCATATTTTCGGTTGAACAGTACCTAAACTCAATAACTTTATTTTCATTTGTATCAATGTGTTTTGTACGATTATTAAATCTGCGATTTAATATTGGTTTTAAACAACTCTGATTATCTTCAAAAATAAGTGTATCTGGTTCTTTCCCAAAGAATTCTTTTATTAATCGTTTTAGCCAAATTGCCTCTTGACATGCCTCTGGTAAAGCAATATATTCTGCTTCTGTCCGCTGTTTGATTTTCGGTCTTGCTTGTTTTCTGCCCAATCAGCATCAACATATCCTTGTAATATATACTTATTATCGAACTCTCCAAGCATAAAGTTTTTTGTTTTTAGATCCCTTTAGATATCTCAGAATTCGTTTCGCTTCGTTCTAATCATTTTCTGTAGGTTTCTGATTATGCTGACTTAATATAGTCACACTTGCCATAATATCTGGTCTTGTATTTACCGCTAAGTATAATAAAGCTCTTATAAATTGTTGATATTTTTCATAACAGATTTTAGCCGTTCTAATTTTAAATAGCCAGGATCAAGCGGTATCATTGAATTTTTAGCGTCTTGAATTCCGAACCGATATAATAATTTATCGATATATTGCACTTGATTAAGACAAAATATTCCATTATTATCCCTTTCAATATTAATGCTTAAATAATTTTTTAATAAACCTAGATCTGAAATTTTAAAACATATTTTTAACAACTTTTCCGTGAAATTAATTGCATTTATATCCTTAGCAGTAATTAAAAAATCATCGACATAAACTACAAGATAAAGTTTTTCATTTTTAAAATATTTTACATATAAACATGGATCTGCTTCGCTTTTATGAAAATCGTGATTTTGTAGACTTCGTTAACTTTTTCATTCCATGTTTTTGCTGATTGTTTTAATCCATAAATGCTCTTGTTTAATTTACAAACAAAATTTTCTTTATCTTGAATTATGAAGCTTTCTGGTTGTTCCATATAAATTTCTTTCTTCAGTTCTCCGTTAAGAAATGCTGTCTTTGCGTCGAAATGTTTTACTATCATTTTTTCTTTACTAGCTATTGCTAATAATGTTCTTAATGTAATGTGTCGTCCTACGGGTGCGAAAACTTCGTCATAATCGATTCCATATTTTTG